>JAWPHD010002652.1:0-247010 GCA_037043455.1 Cyrtodaria siliqua | reverse complement strand
CACGCGCGCACCAACACCGGTATGCAGGAAAACATACAAAACGCAGCTTCAATGCACAACATGTCTCTGATATGCAAGAAAAATAATCTATCAAGCGTATTCGGTTCACATAGGGAATTCCAACCTTCGGTATAATTGTTTTAATCGGAATCTCGGAAGAGCCTCGGTTCTGATAAAAACACTTATACCGAGGGTTGGAATTCCCTATCTTTACCGGATACCCATGATTCTTATATATAAGGCCCGATTTAACCCCCTTAAGCTTTAGAGATGTAAGAGATGTGTTTGAATGGTGTTTTACATCATTTTTAGCACATTTTAGGCCATATAACATCGTGTTTGTTTTTTGTGATAGAGGCAGACCACCCTATTTCCCAATTCCCGGGTAGAACAAATACTGTATACCTTACGACATCCGTAAAAATCAACACTTTCTCTTTTAAAAAGAAAAAAATGAGACTGTGATTTTTAATTTAGTAAGATGCTTTATGCTGTTTACATAAGTATACGATTTCGAATAACTCGATTTGCAAACAATGCTGTACGAGAAAGAGCCAGACTCGCTTTAATATAATCAGGAATTATAAGTACAAAGGTATGATGAATTCCTTGCACGAATAAAGAAATAACACATCTCATCGCTATACTGACAGGTCTTCTGTTTAAACTCTATTAAATACTTGAACTGATTTATATCTGAAAATAATAAAAAATGATGTCATTACCTGATAACTTTAAATATATATTTATCACATAACTTGCGGTGTGAGAGTGTAATAAAGCCATGATATATTTATCACATTACACTAGTGAAATAAATATGCAAATGAATACCGAATCATCATTCGGTCTTTTCCGTTCAGCTTAAAGATATCAGAATTGTCCTTTTCCATTAAAAATACCGGATTACGAAAATTGACGACGTAATTCCCGTGTTTAGTGTCATACGGAGAAGACCGAATCAACATACGTTGTCATCATTCAAACATGAGTCGACATTATATATAGGCCGCTACAAGAATAATTGCGCGGCATTTCTTTAGTTATGTGATAAACTCATTCGATAAACTGGATATGTAATTTTATCCAACTCGTTTAATAAATTTAATATTAAACAGGTACGCATGTAAGATCCTCTATGCATTTAATGAATTTAACGTTAATTTCATGTAAATAAAATAGCTTATCAATCCTAGAAATGATGGCGATGCAATGAAGGGTTTCATGTAGAAAGTTAACAAACTAGTAATTAAACAGGTCATTACGGAATGTCACATTTAACATGACTTCACAGCTGAAATGCCATTTCAACATGCCTTAATTTCTAATGAGATGTAATAATTTCAATTATTTCATTTCTGTTCATCCTTTTCCAATTTAAAACACAATATTTAGTATCACTAGGCTATTTCTTACATAAATCAGACCTCTTTTCGACGAAATACCATCACATAAAGGGGTTATTTTCTCTGATAAAAGTGACATACCTTCAGAAATTTCTGGGGAGAACACTGTCAGGCTTTATTTACCTACAACATATATGAAAAATGTTTTTATATCACATTATATATCAATGCAGTATATATTAGCTTGAAAGCTTTATCAGTAGTGATACGATATACATGTGTGACTAAGAGCATTTAAACTGTTTAACAGCAATTCTAACACGACCTCCGCAGTCTTTCATATACACAAAGAAGAGAGACAGCTGTATGTTATTCTACGATAAAATACAGCTGTTCCATTTATTCCCCGCGTATATTTCATCCGTTGGAAGCGCCATGTTACATGACGTCACTTGGTAAATAAACGTCACGAAGACAAACTCAACAGTCATTTTAATGAAATTTTAATTACAACAAGCTTGCCATGCTCCCAAACCGTGCACACACCCGATATAATCCCATCATATGCATCAGAACATATATTGAATATTATGTCAGTGCCTTTTACTATCAAGTTTATTAGGCGATGCTTAGAAAACGTTTTCGTGCCGAGCCTAATAAACTTGATAGTAAAAGGCACTGACATAATATTCTATTTATCATGTAGATTATCCATATTTTCTGTATGAATTACTATTATTACCTATTTCTCAGAATGGTACGCTTATCGAGGACGTCGCCATGATGTTGTTTTTTGTTTGTTTTATGACGTCAGGCGTACAATAAACGCCGAGGGATTCCGCATTGATTTGCTTTATTGGTCAGTGCCTTATTAAAGCAAAATGTAATAGATCACCCCTTTATTAGGCAGAAAAGTGCATATCTGCATGATAAATAACATTAATAAGCATCTTGAACAAGCTGAGAACGTTTGACGCCATACAGCGCAAGCTATATGACGTAAGCAATTACTTAAAAGACTGTCACGTGACTACTAGTGTATTGAAACGCAGAACTTTGCATACGGGGGCGCCCAATGGAACAGCCTGTTAACATAGCAACCTGATTACCTTGACCTCCGAGATAATATATAGTGACCCAACAATAGCGTAAACAATGGGGTTATTGTTGTGTTAGAATCGAAATAATAAATACGTACCTGTATTTTATCGGCGAATAAAATATGTGATAGTAAAGTGATAGTTAGAACATTCGGGATAGTCAATATACATCAAACCTATCAAAATTCTATCCAGATGTTCAGGTCATACAATAATGTATATTTGCCAATTAAAAGTATAGGTTTATTCATGGGTTCTTAAAGAAACTTGATTGAATATGCATAAATTGAATTATGATTTGGTCACTCTTAATTCCATGCTAGAGTTTTGGGATTTGGCCTGGCTGGTTAAAGCTGTTTATATTGTGTCTATATATTTCAGATTCTAAAAATATATGAGTATATATATACCTTGTCGTACGTTTAGAAACTGTGTACATAATTATGTTGGAAAAACTGCTGCACTAAATGTTACACGATGCATTAAATGTAACACCTTTGGGACTAAAGGTAACAATCTACACTAAAGGTAACAACAACTGCACTAACGGTTACAACACATTTTTGGTGCAATTCTTATTGGAAATTCAGGTTGTAAGTTTGTACCTCAGTTTTATATTCAGCTCATATGTATAATATATGCTCACGATCGATAAGGGTAACGCCTTATACATCTACTTGTCAATTTATTTATCCTTTTTTTTCTATTAAATTCGGGGCTAATTGTGTTATCTGTATCTTTGTAACCACTTTTAAATTGATTTGAGTTATGAAATGCTCGGAGAAGTTTGAAATGCAGCTAGGTCGAATTAGTAGCTCCCATAGTTGTCAAGGCCCAGAGGAAGTCGAGAGTGATATGGGGTCCAAGGTTGCCTCTTGGGTAGGGACTCAGCGGCTTGAAGCCCTATGAAGCCCTCGACAGTCTGTGCTTGACTTTTTGAGATTTAGCATAGAGATATACTTGTAATACTGTTCATATGATCATATATTTTAATTGAAATCACACAATATAAGGAAGCAGCGATACGGAAATCCTGGTTACACTAGTCTAAATTATATCGAGTTTTATTATAAAATATACTAAATTTTGTTAAGAAATCGCAGACAAAAAGACATTTCCGTCAAATTGTTAGAATGCGTGAGAAAGTAGAACGTATGCGTATGAATGCGATTTCTCACGAAAAAGCGTGTGTCTCACGCCCAGTGCGTGCGATTGACAAGTATGAGCACCGGAGTTATGGTCTTTTATTTAGTTAATAAAAACACTATTTATTTGCTCTTTAAGAAGACATGGTCTTCACTTTTCTTTTATTTGATCTTTAACACAACTATGCCATTTTGTTGATACAAATGAAAGTTAGAATAAGTTCGAAAACCAACTTGATTGGATTAGTAACTCCAGAGTTATGGCCCTTGATTTAGTTAAATATGCTGCAATTTACCTCCTTAAGACAGTATGGACTTCGTTTATTGAACAAATGAAAGCTAGAATAAGTTCGAAAACCAACTAGATTGGATTAGTAACACCAGAGTTATGGCCCTTGATTTAGTTAAATATGCTGCAATTTACCTCCTTACGATAGTATGGACTTCGTTTTTTCACCCTATCTTTACCAAACGTGGCCTGATTGTTGATATAATTAAACTCTCGCACTATTATTTGTTTGTTTTAATGGTGTTTTACGTCATTTAATTTTAGGCCATATATGAAGGTCGATTTTGTTGTGGTAGCGGCACGCCACCCCATTATTCATGAGTAGAACCAGTATTGTAGGTCTCCCGATATCCGTAAGAATCGACACTTTCTCACTTAAAGTTAAGCTCCCAGTAGGATTTGAACCCGCAGTGGTAAGAGGCGTGAAAGTTTTCAACGAAACGTCCTAACCCCTCGACCACGCAGGCCCAATAGTAACACTAGATTTATGGCCCTTTAATTATAAAAAAAGACTAGGTTTTATTTCATTAACGCTGGTGTCGACTAAACATCATCAATTCATACTGACGATACCATATATTAATCAGCTTGTGTCGACTAAACATCATCAATTCAAACTGACTATACCATGTATTAATCAGCTAGTGTCGACTAAACATCATCAATGCAAACTGACGATACCATATATTAATCAGTTAGTGTCGACTAAACATCGTCAATTCAAATTGACGATACCATATATTAATCAGCTAGTGTCGACTAAACATCATCAATGCAAACTGACGATACCATATATTAATCAGCTGGTGTCGACTAGACATCATCAATTCAATCTGACGATACCATATATTAATCAGCTAGTGTCGACTACACATCATCAATTCAAACTGACGATACCATATATTAATCAGCTAGTGTCGACTAAATATCATCAATGCAAACTGACGATACCATATATTAATCGACTAGTGTCGACTAAACATCATCAATTCAAACTGACGATACCATATATTAATCCGCTAGTGTCGACTAAACATCATCAATTCAAACTGACGATACCATATATTATTCAGCTAGTGTAGTCTAAACATCATCAATTCAAACTGCCTCTACCATATATTAATCAGCTAATGTCGACTAAACATCATCAATTCAAACTGACGATACCATATATTAGTCAGCTAGTGTAGTCTAAACATCATCAATTCAAACTGACTCTACCATATATTAATCAGCTAGTTTCAAATACACATCATCAATTCAAACTGACGATACCATATATTAATCAGCTAGTGTCGACTACACATCAATTCAAACTGACGAAACCATATATTAATCAGCTAGTGTCGACTACACATCATCAATTCAAACTGACTCTACCATATATTAATCAGCTTGTGTCGATTACACATCATCAATTCAAACTGACGATACCATATATTAATCAGCTGGTGTCGACTAGACATCATCAATTCAATCTGACGATACCATATATTAATCAGCTAGTGTCGACTACACATCATCAATTCAAACTGACGATACCATATATTAATCAGCTAGTGTCGACTAAATATCATCAATGCAAACTGACGATACCATATATTAATCGACTAGTGTCGACTAAACATCATCAATTCAAACTGACGATACCATATATTAATCCGCTAGTGTCGACTAAACATCATCAATTCAAACTGACGATACCATATATTATTCAGCTAGTGTAGTCTAAACATCATCAATTCAAACTGACTCTACCATATATTAATCAGCTAATGTCGACTAAACATCATCAATTCAAACTGACGATACCATATATTAGTCAGCTAGTGTAGTCTAAACATCATCAATTCAAACTGACTCTACCATATATTAATCAGCTAGTTTCAAATACACATCATCAATTCAAACTGACGATACCATATATTAATCAGCTAGTGTCGACTACACATCAATTCAAACTGACGAAACCATATATTAATCAGCTAGTGTCGACTACACATCATCAATTCAAACTGACTCTACCATATATTAATCAGCTTGTGTCGATTACACATCATCAATTCAAACTGACGATACCATATATTAATCAGCTAGTGTAGTCTAAACATCATCAATTCAAACTGACTCTACCATATATTAATCAGCTAGTGTCGACTACACATCATCAATTCAAACTGACGATACCATATATTAATCAGCTAGTGTCGACTTAACATCAATTCAAACTGACGAAACCATATATTAATCAGCTAGTGTCGACTACACATCATCAATTCAAACTGACTCTACCATATATTAATCAGCTTGTGTCGACTAAACATCATCAATTCAAACTGACTCTACCATATATTAATCAGCTAGTGTCGACTAAACATCATCAATTCAAACTGACGATACCATATATTAATCAACTTGTGTCGACTAAACATCCTCAATTCAAACTGACTCTACCATATATTAATCAGCTTGTCTAAACATAATCAATTCAAACTGATGATACCTTATATTAATCAGCATGTGTCGAGTAAAACTCATCAATTGAAACTGACGATACCATATCAGCTAGTGTCGATCACGTTAGGGGAAATGATAATGTAAATGTAATTATGGTAATCGTCCTAATTTGTGAAAATCAAAATTTAACCTTAATAATGTTGCCATACCTCATTCAAACAATCAAATGTATTTATCTATAAATGTAACAGATGTTCTAAAAGTGTCCAGCAAAATTAATTTCAATGTAGATATACATGCACTTAGGCTTCTGAGAAATATTTTCAATGCGGCAGTTGTAGATGTTCCCATCACGTGTTGGTATGCTGACATTTTATTGAAGGATTGAATTCGATGTTTCGATCTGTCTACCAGGTTGCAAAACATTACGATAGTTGAAAGTTCTAACTTTATACTAGCTAATGTTTTTCATTCCCGTAGAAAGGTCGAAATATCGAATTAAATCTTTATATTTAGATAATATTTGCTCTATCTGTTTTCTATTTTCTCATAATGTTAATACTTTGTATTTGATCTAAAAACAGTATTTTGAAGCTGTGATGCGAACCGTTGGAAAAGCGACGATGCCGAAAGTGTACGCTTTTTTATAGCCACTACAACAGTTAGCACGGGAACGTCACGACGTCATACAAAACATGTTCAACAGACGTATTAACTCCGCCTTGTTTATTTTAGCTCCGCCCCAAAACTAAATATTTTTCATTGGGAATTGAAATGCAACACGTTTAAAGTTCCGTTTAATGACAATGCAACAGAAAATGTAAATATAGTTTGTTGAACTACCTGATTTGGATGTGCAATGTATGTTTGATCGCGGTAGTTAAACCTCAATGATTGTTTTAACGTGGTAATCTTGTTTTTCACCCAAAACGATTTTGAAAAAAACAACATGTTTCCATTCAGCTGTAGTGAACGTTACATCCGGAAGAGGTTATAAAAGCACTTTATTTAAAAAGATGGATTTCCTTAAAGTAAAAAAGTCTTGCCAGAAAATACAATATTCAAACTGTACAGGTTTTAGTCATACAATGTACTGATATTTGTGTCAAAATCATCTTTTAAGGTTTTAGAATAGGGAGAAGTAAAGAATTTACACAAATGTTGTCTGAAATGTGTAAATCATATTTCAAGATTGCCGCGTGTACCTTTAAACAATCGATTTCCGATTTTTCCCACTGTAAATACCAGTTTCCGATTATTCCCACTGTAAATACCAGTTTCCGATTATTCCCACTGTAAATACCAGTTTCGCTTTACGTATATGTTACAGTGGATACTTCTACATAGGGCTATTCCATTTTCGACTGACACATGAAAAATCAATATATGGTGTCAGACCAGTCAGGAAATACTTGCGGGTGCTGAAATAGTTCCTTGAAAGAATCCAAAGTTTCTAGTTTGCATGTGTTTTTCCCAAGATTAGTTTCTATTTCATTGTTAAATCTAACCTGAGGTTAAAGTAGTATGTCTGTTGTCATGAATAGTAAGTATTTTACTGTGTTTGTCAGGATTATTTCTTTGGAGAGTATGAGCACAGAGGTTAGGTAGAGATGTGGTTTTGACAGATGTTTATTTCAAAATACGCATAGTGTGAATGAATGACGCGAAATGTTGAAACACTGAATCGGTGTTTTATTCCAGATATGGGACCGTTTGCTAGCCAAATGTGTTTAATACACAGAATAAACGTGTATTTAAGCGAACGAATGTTGTGGAACTTGTGACTGATCTCCAAATATAGCCTATATTGCATTGTGTTCAATGGGCTGATTTTGACCGGTCTGACACTTAGATGGACAAAATGCATTTTTCTTATTAATGGCCAAATCCAGTTGATTTTTTCTGTGGAAGCTTGCAGCTGAGTGAGAAAAAAAAAGTTGATGTTAAATTTTTGAATTTTACAACAGAACATGTTTTTTTGCAATTGAAATAGAATGTGTGTGTTTTAGGGTGGAATTTGGGGGTCCTAGTGATTTGGAGTGGCCCTAAAGCACTTTAAGTAGGCTCTCAAGTGTCTTTAAGTGGATTAGTGGCAAAATGTAATAGATCTGTCACAATTCCTACAACAAATGGCAATTTTATTATTTTAAGGTACCGTATGAGGCTAAAATCTGAAAATGTATCGGTACTGACATTTTGACATGACGCGACTCTAGGAGGAGTCTTACTTTGTATCGAAAGCCTGAGAAGCTGTACATTTTGTACGCGATGATGGGTTTTACAATCTGAAACTGAAATATACAGAAATTTGTGGAATTTAGCATTTATTTTAGTTTTTTGTTAAACATGGTGTAAATCCCACCCATTTTTCTTCATTACTTCAGATGAAATCACTATGCAATGGCATACAATTGTAATTTAACACATTAATTTGATATTTTGTTAGAGATAATGGTATAATCCACTGAAATATATACTATTCTGGTGTGTGATTCAGTTTGTCTTGCTGTTGTCCAAGACTTGAATGTATTAGTGGCCTTTAAAACTGCTACAGGCATATGGGGTATTTTGAGTCATTACTTCAATTTTGTCTCTTTTTTCTGGCATTTTATAGCCCAACTGTATATTTCATTGGACATTGTGCATGTAAATGTGCTCCAAAGCAGCCTTATGGTCTATTGTGTGCCTCAAAATTGTTGGAATTTAACAGAATGTCTGTTTCTCCATGAAAAATGAAGAAATTTCATGCATGAGTGATTTTGATATCTATACCTCACATTATGTGTATATTTTAGTTTGGTATAAAGAAGGCAATGTTTGAAAACTTTACTTGATGGAAATATACCAAACGGTTAATTTATTTTGGCATTTTTTCTAGTTTTGTATAACGCGTCTTAAAATCCTTGATTTCTATTAGCCGAATGGGTCTTTGCATGCAGGAATTGAACCGAAAAGATAATAGGTCCTTGCCAAAGCATCTGATTTTCCATTCGGTCAACCTTATTGGTCAGTTAGATGTATTCGATAACTATTTTTGACAAATGTCGAGACTCTTTTAGGTGTCAGACCAGTCAGGAAATACTTCCGGGTCGTAGGGTGCTGAAATAGTTTCTTGAAAGAATCCAAAGTTTCTAGTTTGCATGTGTTTTTCCCAAGATTAGATTCTATTTCATTGTTAAATCTAACCTGAGGTTAAAGTAGTATGTCTGTTGTCATGAATAG
The DNA here is from genome assembly GCA_037043455.1 of Cyrtodaria siliqua. Taxonomy (NCBI): domain Eukaryota; kingdom Metazoa; phylum Mollusca; class Bivalvia; order Adapedonta; family Hiatellidae; genus Cyrtodaria; species Cyrtodaria siliqua. The sequence continues at coordinate 237,451 of JAWPHD010002652.1, read as the reverse complement.
TAAGTATTTTACTGTGTTTGTCAGGATTATTTCTTTGGAGAGTATGAGCACAGCGGTTAGGTAGAGATGTGGTTTTGACAGATGTTTATTTCAAAATACGCATAGTGTGAATGAATGACGCGAAATGTTGAAAAACTGAATCGGTGTTTTATTCCAGATATGGGACCGTTTGCTAGCCAAATGTGTTTAATACACAGAATAAAAGTGTATTTAAGCGAACGAATGTTGTGGAACTTGTGACTGATCTCCAAATATAGCCTATATTGCATTGTGTTCAATGGGCTGATTTTGACCGGTCTGACACCATATGACTTGAAGGCGGTAGAGGTTTACCACCACAAATTACCACCACCAAAAACCTCCGAGGTGTAGTCGAATGTACCCGTCTCTAGAATTTCCGCGGAATTCCGAATAAAATCCGCGGAATATATTCGGAATTCCACTTTTCGGAGTAATGGTCAAAGGTTTTAATGGAAAATAGTTCGGACTTCGGAAAAAAAAATTAGGAATGTTCTCGGAAAAGTACAGTTTTTTTGGAAAATCTTCGGCTTTCTGATTTTCTTCGGACAAATTGTCCGATTATTAATTTTCTTCGGACATCTAAACTTCCTCGGAAAACATTCGGACATTGGTAATAATTTGGAAAATAATCGGACATCGGCATTTTCTTTGGAAAATAATCGGACATCGGCATTTTCTTTGGAAAATATTCGGACATTTGCATTTCTTCGGAAAATATTTGGACATCGTCATTTTTAGCTCTACTGGCCAAGGGCCAGCAGAGCTTATGGGATGGTGTGTTGTCCGTCTTCCGTCGTCCGTCCGTCCGTCGTCCGTCCGTCCGTTAACTTTTGCTTGTGTACACTCTAGAGGCCACATTTCTGGTGCAATCATCATGAAACTTTGTCAGAATGTTTGTCACAATGAAATCTCGGTCAAGTTCGAAAATGGGTCATGTGGGGTCAAAAACTAGGTCACTAGGTCAAATATTGGAAAAACCTTGTGTACACTCTAGAGGCCATATTTTTGACCCGAGCTTGATGCAACTTTGTCAGAATGTTTGTCTTAATTATATCTTGGTCAAGTTTGAAAATGGGTCACATGGAGTTAAAAACTAGGTCACTAGGTCAAATACTTGAAAAACCTTGTGTACACTCTAGAAGCCGTATTTCTGACCCAATCTTGATGAAACTTTGTCAAAATGTTTGTCTTAATTATATCTTGGTCAAGTTCAAAAATGGGTCAAATGGTATTAAAAACTAGGTCACTAGGTTAAACTTTGGAAAAACCGTGTGTACACTCTAGAGGCCATATTTTTGACCTGATCTTGATGAAACTTTGTCAGAATGTTTGTCTCAATGAAATCGCGGTCAAGTTCAAAAATGGGTCATGTGGGGTCAAAAACTAGGTCACTAGGTCAAATACTTGAAAAAACTTGTGTACACTCTAGAGGTCATATTTGTTACCCAATCTTGATGAAATTTTGTCTGTGTGTGTGTGTAATTCTAAGGTTTATAGTCCGTCCGCCAACGAACACGTCAAGGTATACCTGACGCGATGGGCACAATAGAGTCTGGACTTTTAAAGGTGTAATTTTGAATTTTGAAGCTGATATAGACCTTGCCAACAGGTCTGTTTAATGCCTAAATATGTGCTAAAAACGGTGTCAACTACAGCGGTTAATTCAACCTAGTTTCGTGTATTGACACCTTGCGGTCCTAGCTTTGTTTGGCGTTGTGTTATATGTGGTGCGTGCTTGTTTAGTAGTGTTATGATTATGTTTTTAACATATCATATTTGCTGGGGTTTGATGAGGGGTATGCCTGTACCACGCCATCTTGGGGATGAATAGCATGTCCATTTGCAGCATACTAATACTTGTGGTCATCGAACTGGGGCCTGTTCGGTTATTTCTGTGTTGTATGTTTGTACATGTTGGAGCATTTGTTGGTGTTTGGTTTGTTGGTTGCTATGCCTGGGGCATCGCGTGTGCGTCTGGTCTGAGGTACTGTGGCAGCAATTCCATATCTTGTTCGCGCAAGGGGTTTGCTACCACTGGGAGGGAAAGGCCAATTATGGTTGATAACGGTTTCCAGTCAAGATTGCCCCTGTGGGATGTGTCCCACAGGTTGGTGATGAAAGGGACCGTAAGGAGGCGCTCCTTAGTCCTAAATGGGTATGTGCCGTGTTTACTGGGTTTAGAGTTAACATTACTATTGTACTTAGTTAAGAACTATTACACTATTTTTACTGTAGTTGTTGGTTTTTAAGACGGTCACATCCCTTATGTTATAATGCACAATAAAAATTTACTGTTTTTGTATGGCTTCTACTGGTATACTTGTTTGCTTATTTATTTGTTTTTTACTTATAATTGTTATAATACAAAAAATCGAATGCCTAAAAAGTGGCCTAATATGTGCTATTCCCACTATAGCACCGCTCGATATTTTCGTGGGACGCGTTTTATTGTAATTACTTATTCGACCGACGCGAGTGTCAAATGTAGCTACTTATATAGACAAATTTAAATCTCGTCCATACAGATAAACGTACTTTAATGCGCGGAGTATATATATATATATATATACGAATATTGGGTGATACCACATAGTAGGTAATTATATATAAGGATAATACAAGATTTCATACATACACATAGATATACATACATCCATACACATAGTAGATATATACAGAATAATATCATTACAGGTAGTTATTATATATTCTTGCACACTCATACATATAAACATTTCACTTATTTCCTAGATGTTTCATTTTAATTGCGTCGACCTTAACCTGTCGTGTTCTACTGGCCTGACCTGACCTACTTGGGTGTCCTACTTAAAAATATGTATTTTATTGCCTACTTTTTAACTATGTTATTCAGGGTCAGTGTCGATATAAGTGTCAAGGTCGGATTTGTCAATTTGGACACGGCGCGGACCGGATGGAAATCACTTGGTTTTAAAGCGATATTATTACTGTTTTTATGAACGGAATTGACAATAAGCAAGGCTCAACACACTGTTATACAAATCAAATCAGCAGTCAAAGATACAAGACAACCTAGTGGCGAGACGGTTAGACAATGCAATACCAACCTGCTCATGAAATCCCATATCACCTCTGTGATCCGGGTATCACAGGAACAGTCAGATCTCCCATCATCAACCAAATCTTGAAATCCGTAATCGATGAAGTTTTTCATATATGAGTCATGTCAAATTGTCACTGTTTTTTAAATTTTGCTGACGGTCCCATCCCTTCTGATGGGATGAGCACTTAGTGGGATAAATTTACAGAACAATTGTATAGACCATTGTAAGTTTTCATACATACACCTGTGCATACATACATGCTCACCAAATGCCCTCTCTCTCCTACTCCAGCGCGTTGTACGCCAAGGCCTGTCGAAGAGTTACATATAACAGTCTTATACCGGGGCGGGGGAGGGATGGCATCCGGCGCTCATGTGCTATAGGCACTGGTGAGTTTCCATGCATACTCATATACATACATACATGCACACGCATAGGATATATGCGGGATCTACTTAGCTACACATACTTTTAGTTATTATTGTTCTACTGCTCCACGGGTTGCTGTAACTTGCCTATGCTTATACCAAATTAATTGTCTAAATGATAACTATGGCCGGACCTGCTATGTACGTATGTTCATATACCCTTTTTCAAAACACCCCACAGTGATGTCGCGCCACCCAATCTTTTAAGTCTTCTTCGGGCCTAGACCTAAATACGTTTGCACGCCCCAAAGACTACAGCGGGCATCAACCTGGTGTATTTGTGTCAGTGGAGAGACTCGCCTACTATGTAGGTGTAGTTCCTTCATAGTTTAGGCATTGATTTGGTAGCGCGCCGTACAATGTTATCACCATTCTTGATATGGGGTCCGATGCCGCGTCCTCATCGTTAACCTTACTCAGCGCTCACAAGAGCCAGTTCCAGGGTGAGTTACCCCCAGTCACTACTGAGTGTTAGGAAGGATGGCGGATTTGGCCATGGGCCCATATTACAATGTCCGTGTGCACCATACTTATAGTTTATACTGTACATCTTCTCTATTTACCTAACCTTTTGTATCTGCTATATTGTATTCTGCCTGTCATGATATGGTTTGTCCTATTCTAAATTTTAAGCGAGTGTTAGGGCCCGTACTCAAACATAATGACTCGGATTCCACGGTCAGGACCGCGCAGTTCAGATAACAGGCTGCAGGCCCGCGCTTATACGCGGTGCCGCCTGATTTATGAACCATGGAAATCGCTTGAGCCCCGCCGTTATCACAGTACCACAGAAAATATTCCTCGTGCAGATGAAGCCCCACATTAGACTCATAATTATATCTTGATCAAGTTCGGAAATGGGTCACATGAAGTTAAAAACTAGGTCACTAGGTCAAATATTGGAAAAACCTTGTGTACACTCTAGAGGTCATATTTGTTACCCAATCTTGATGTAATTTTGTCAAATTGTTTATCTTAATTATATCTTGATCAAGTTCGGAAATGGGTCACATGAAGTTAAAAACTAGGTCACTAGGTCAAATATTGGAAAAACCTTGTGTACACTCTAGAGGCCATATTTTTGACCCGAGCTTGATGCAACTTTGTCAGAATGTTTGTCTTAATTATATCTTGGTCAAGTTTGAAAATGGGTCACATGGGGTTAAAAACTAGGTCACTAGGTCAAATATTGGAAAAACCTTGTGTACACTCTTTGTCAAAATGTTTGTCTTAATTATATCTTGGTCAAGTTCAAAAATGGGTCACATGGTGTTAAAAACTAGGTCACTAGGTCAAACTTTGGAAAAACCGTAGAGGCCATATTTTTGACCCGATCTTGATGCAATTTTGTCAGAATATTTGTCTCAATTATAGCTTGCTAAAGTTCGAAAATGGGTCACACAGGGTCACACAGGATCAAAAACTAGGTCACTAGTACACTCTAGAGGCCATATTTCTGACCCGATCTTGATGAAACTTTGTCGAAATGTTGTCTTAATTATATTTTGGTCAAGTTCGAAAATGGGTCCCATGGGGTCAAAAACTAGGTCACTAGGTCAAATACTTGAAAAACCTTGTGTACACTCTAGACACCATGTAGTACGACTCGATTCATCAATGGTATAACAGCCAGTAGAGCGTTCACAGGCCCTCTTGGGCCTCTTGTCTTTGGAAAATATTCGGACATCGGCTTTTTCCTCGGAAAATATTCGGACATTCGAATTTCTTCAGAAAATATTCGGACATCGGCATTTTCTTTGGAAAATATTCGGACATCAGCATTTTTTCGGAAAATATTCGGACATCAGAACAGAACAAATTGAAACATTAAATAAATATTTAATTCTAATCTGTACAATCATGTTCAACATAAGATGATGTGAAAATGCATCAAGTTAATTAATTTCAAAGCAACATGTTTCGATGAAAATTCTTAAATTTGACTTTTTTAACTATTAAAATTAAATGCTTCAAATTTAAATACAATCGGATAAAAAGGTTATTTTGTACGGTAGAATTATTTTAATAGAATGGAGAAAATGAATTTGCATTAATTATTGTGGTAATCTGGAAACAAGAGACCCAAGAGGGCCTGTGGACGCTCTCCTGGCTAATATGGCTCTTATAACATCAATGAAGCGAGTGACTATCGTCTTAAAGAGGCAGAATATAGCATTTTTAACTAAATCAAGAGCCATAACTCCGCCGTTACTGGTCCGATCTGGCTGGTTTTCGAACTTGGCCAGTAGAGATAATAAAAAAAAAACTTAAAAAAAAAAAAACTTTACCGAGCTGTTATTGACATTAACAATCTGGTAAAGTTTGGTAAACATCCAATGAAAAAATGAAGGCCCTATCGTGTTAACGAGGAAAAATATAGTATTTTTAACTAAATCAAGGGCCATAACTCCGCTGTTACTGGTCCAATCTGCTGGTTTTTTAACTTGTCCGAGCTTTCATTGACATTAACAATATGCTAAAGTTTGGTAAAGATCGGATGAAAAATGAAGACCCTATCATCTTAATGAGGCAAAATATGGCATTTTTAACTAAATCAAGGGCCATAACTCCGCTGTTACTGGTCCGATCTGGTTGGTTTTCAAACTTATCCGAGCTTTTATTGACATTAACAATCTGGTAAAGTTAGTTAAAGATCGGATGAAAAATTAAGGCCCTATCGTCTTAACGAGGTAAAAGTTAACAGACGGACGACGGACAACTCGCCATCCCATAAGCTCTACTGGAGCTAAAAAATGAATTGGCAAAACTTCAATGCTTAATTGTTGTTTTTAATTGCCATGTTTAAAATTAACAAGAATATCTGATCCAAAGAAGTTTCATCTTTCATTTCTAAAAAAAAAAAGAAGCAAAAAGGTTAACATCTTTCATAAACATACATTATCTTGCTAAAGGTATCTTTCCTTAAAGAGACACATGGCAATCATGATGTCTGAGTTTACACATCAATAAAAGACAAATGTATACAAGTGTCTTTGCTTGGTCCTGTTTACTGCACATTTGAAAATATCTAGTTTTGAGAATATATCAACAGCAAGATTGCCGTGTGTCCCTTTAAAATGGGAACAAAATGACAATATTAATAATTATACATGAATTGAATTGGGGTTTTATGGCGCACCAACAGAAGAAAGGTTATATGGCGCCAAACAGGGATGAATATGCCAGCTCATCCTTCATTTACATCATGATAAAACTAAACGGTGACACACACAAGCCACTATGTTCAAGTCATTGTTCTTCCTTTTAGAATACTAGTTAATGATTTGCGACACAACTTTTGTTATGCGGGATGGCTTCGTGATATCGGCCAGGCATGTGTTTATTTGTGCCTCGATTACAAAAGGCCACCGCTCAGCTATCAGACCTGAAAAATAAAAAAGTTTTATTGTTTAGTACTATAAAGAATGTCACATCAGATAACACTTTTTTGTTGCCTTTTTCGTAAGTTTAATTTTGTTTGAATTAAATCAATTTTATGTGAATCTGAATATAATATCATCAATGAACATGGACTGATTTATGAAGCTTGTATTTTTGGAAAGCTTATGATCACATGTAGCAACTGTGCAAGTGTTGGACATTATTCAAGTTAATGATGTGTTGGAGAAACTCAAACATCTTAACCAGAGGTTGGCCTTTCCAAGTCTGACCTTGAACTGAATGTCAAGGTCATGATGAAAACTGGTATTGGTCGACAGTATTTAAGATATGATGTTTTGGAGAAACTCTTGACAAACTTCTTAACCAAAGATTTTTTCTAACGACACTCATCAATCTAACAACCGGGTCTTTTTTCCTTTACAAATTCTGGTAAATAACCAAAAAACATTATACGGCTTAAGTTTTCAGGAAAATGGTTAAGCTAAGGCCCCTGGACATTTTGTCAATTACATGTATTCATTCTTTTGTTTTATAGGTGACCTGAGGCAATTAAGTTATTGTTTTAGTAAATATTACCATAGATGATGTTCAACTTCGAACGGTTTTCTAGAGTTTTAATGGTCCTCCCAACATACTCATCTGTTGAAAAAAGCTTCCTGAAAAGGATCTTAGCACTTTTTTTCCAGTCCTTTGCCAAAGAGATCATGCACCGTAGCTGCTCCTAAATAATAAAAAAAAAATATGGCTAACTTAAAATGATTATAGAGGAAACAAAACTAAATAAATAGCAAGACAATATTGCAGTTGGCACTCATCAATATTAACTAAGTGCGTTTACTTTTTTTTTTAAACATGTATGAAAACACACAACACCCTCAAAGTTTAATCCCTGGCATTAAGGCTTCTTTCAAATACCCTGTTCTTTCTTGTTTTATATACATCCACCATTAAAAACTTACCTTTGTGTAGGAGTTAACGGTAATGTCACAACCCTCAGCCTGGTTTGAAGTGGTGTTCTGCGGCTGTGACACATATGGGACCGGTGAACAGGAATTAAGGCTTGCCATAAATGTGTCTGGTCCACTCTTCTGTGGGGTACTTGTCTCAAAGCCCTGCACATAAAAACAGTTTGAAATAAATTCATTTAAACTAGACGGGTGTTACTTGTGTCGCCTGTCAGCACTTTGTGACCTTGAGAAACTCAATGACCTTGACAAACTGGCCTGATTAAGTTTTCTGAAGACAAAAATGAGTATTTAACCCATATAATGACCTTCAGTGTGACCTTGACCTTTATTTTAGTGTGATCTCGACCTTTATATTTTAGTATGGTCATGTTGATGTTGTCATGAGTATATCTTGAAAGTTTGATGAAGAAATATCAAGAAATGAGAAAGTTAGTGTGTGTGTGTAATTCTAAGGTTTATAGTCCCTCCGCCAACGAACACGTCAAGGTATACCTGACGCGATGGGCACAATAGAGTCTGGACTTTTTAAAGGTGTAATTTTGAATTTTGAAGCTGATATAGACCTTGCCAACAGGTCTGTTTAATGCCTAAATATGTGCTAAAAGCGGTGTCAACAACAGCGGTTAATTCAACCTAATTTCGTGTATTGACACCTTCCGGTCCTAGCTTTGTTTGGCGTTGTGTTGTATGTGGTGCGTGCTTGTTTTGTAGTGTTATGATTATGTTTTTAACATATCATATTTGCTGGGGTTTGATGAGGGGTATGCCTGTACTACGCCATCTTGGGGATGATTAGCGTGTCCATTTGCAGCATACTAATACTTATGGTCATCGAACTGGGGCCTGTTCGGTTGTTTCTGTGATGTAAGTTTGTACTTGTTGGGGCATTTGTTGGTGTTAAGTTTGTTGGTTGCTGTGCCTGGGGCACAGCGTGTGTGTCTGGTCCGAGGTACTGTGGCAGCAATTCCACATCTTGTTCGCGCAAGGGGTTTGCTACCACTGGGGAGGAAAGGCCAATTATGGTCGATAACGGTTTCCAGTCAAGATTGCCCCTGTGTAAGTGTCCCACAGGTTGGTGATGAAAGGGACCGTAAGGAGGCGCGCCTTAGTCCTAAATGGGTATGTGCCGTGTTTACTGGGTTTAGAGTTAGCATTACTATTGTACTTAGTTAAGAACTATTACACTATTATTACTGTAGTTGTTGGTTTTTAAGACGGTCACATCCCTTATGGTATAAAGCACAATAAAATTTAATGTTTTTGTATGGCTTCTACTGGTATACTTATTTGCTTAATTATTTATTTATTTTTTTTTACTTATAATTGTTATAATATCAAAAATTGAATGCCTAAAAAGTGGCCTAATACGTGCTATTCCCACTATAGCACCGCTCGATATTTCCGTGGGACGCGTTTTATTGTATTTACTTATTCGTCCGGTGCGAATGTCAATGGTATTTACTTATATTGACAAATTTAATATCTTGTCCATACACGTAATCGTACGTTAATACTCGGGGTATATATATATATATATATATACGAATATTGGGTGATACCGCATAGTAGGTATTTATATAAAAGGATAATATAATATTTCATACATACACATAGATATACATACATCAATCACATAGTAGATATATACACAATACTATCATTACAGGTATTTATTATATATTCTTGCACACTCATACATATAAATATTTCACTTATTTCCTAGATGTTTCATTTTAATTGCGTCGACCTTAACCTGTCGTGTTCTACTGGCCTGACCTGACCTACTTTGGTGTCCTACTTAAAAATATGTATTTATTGCCGAGTTTCTTAACTATGTTATTCAGGGTCAGGGTCGATATAAGTGTCAAGGTCGGATTTGTCAATTTGGACAAAGCGCGGACCGGATGGAAATCACTTGGTTTTAAAGTGATATTATTGCTGATTTTATGGTCGAAATATACGATAAGCAAGGCCCAACACACCACAATACGAATCAAATCAGCAACCAAAGACTCAAGACAACCTATAGGCGAGACGGTTAGACAGTGCAACACCAGCATGCTCCTGAAATACCCCCTACCAACTATATGATTAGGGTACCACAGGAGCAGTCCGTTATCCCATCGTCAACCTAATCCTGGAGTCAGTAATTGGTGAAGTTTTTCATACATAAGTGTGTGAGCCATGTCAAAAATGTCACTGTTTTTAAGTTTACTGATGGTCCCATCCCTTCTGATGGGATGAGCACTTAGTGGGATAAATTTACAGCATAATTATATTGACTATTGTACGTTTACATACATATCCCTGTACATACATTCATGCACACCCGATGCCCTCTCTCTCCCATTCCAGCGCGTATCACGCCAAGTGCTGTCTAAGAGTTACATGTACCAGCCTTATACCGGGGTGGGGGAGGGATGGCATCCGGCGCTTATGTGCTATAGATACTGGCAAATTTACATGCATACTCTTATACATACATACATGCAGACACATAGGATATATGTGGTAGCTCGACCTCACTGTACAACGTGTTATGACATATTGCTTAACCTAAAGGGGCTGTAACTTTCCTATGTTAATACTGTATTATTTCTATCATTACTAGCTATACCGGCTCTGCTATGTACGCATGTTCTTTTATCCTTTAAAGTATCCCAAAGTGGTGCCGCGCTACCCCATCTTTTAAGTCTTCTTATAGCCTAAGCGATAATACGTTTGCACGCCCCAAAGACTACAGCGAGCATTCGTTCGCTGTATATGTGTCAGTGGAGAGACTCGCCTACTATGTACCAGCATAGTTGAGGCATTGATTTGGCAGCGCGACCCCACCGTGCAATGTTTGTCACCATTCTTGACATGGGGTCCGGTGCCGCTTCCTCATCGTTAGCCTTACTCAGTGCTCACAGAGCTGGATCCAGGGTGAGTTACGACCCCAGTCACTACCGAGTGTCAGGAAGGATGGCGGAATCGGCCATGGGTCCATATTACAATGTCCGTGTGCACCATAGTTATGGTTTATACTGTACATCTTCTCTATTTACCTAACTTTTTGTATCTGTTAAATGAGAAAGTTATAGCCAACGTTGTTTTTGTGAAGAAAAAAATGAGTATTTAACCTTCAGTGTGACCTTGACCTTTATATTTTAGTATGGTCATGTCGATGTTGTCATGATGAGTATATATTGAAAGTTTGATGAAGAAATATCACGAAATGAGAAAGTTAAAGCCAATGTTAAGTTTTCGTGACGGAAGGACTGACGGACGAAAAAGTGATCCCTATGTGTCACATTTTTCTTCGAAAAGGATACACAAAAATAGAATTGTTGTCAGCCATCTGGAAAATGTCTCCCTTTTACAAAATTTTACAGTAATTTACCACACTAATCTTCTCTTTTTTTTACGTCTCTCTATACATTGAATTTGTATATACATTACAACAAAAAGCTTAAAACAAAAAACATTCTTACCGGAGTCCGACTAAACTGCTGCAAAAGTTGTCCTTGGTCAGCAGGATTTCCCCACTGATTCCATCCATTCTGCCACTGGTTGGACTGCAATATAGTTGTTTGAATAAAACGTTTATATATTTAAGTTTATAATACATACACACAGAATCAGACAAATCAAGGCCAAATAAAATACCTGTGTTTACTGTAACCCAATCGACTAAGGACCTTAATATCACTGCCGACTAATTTAGAATAAAAAAAAAAAATCTAAATTATTACAACAATTATTCACCAGAAAATGCAAACACGTGCAAAGAAACTGCAGCAAAAAAAATATGAGTGCATCTTTTCTGTATAAAACGAATTCTGTCACTCAAATAAATTGGTATATCAAATGTTCTTGATGTGTAAACTTCATTTATAAAAACAAAATAAAATAAAAAAGCCAACCTTCTGACCAACAATGTTACAGTAAACACAAGTCAAATCAATAATAGTCAAGCTATATATATTCATGCATTTTTTTTTTTATCTACCTTCTTTTAGCAAAACTTATAGAAGTCCCCAATTTAAGGTGTCGCATTATTTGTAGCGTGAACGTGTTACAGCGTAACGTAGCTGATGTCATGTAAACAACAAATCAACGTCATGATTCTCATACAAATTGCTGCCGTATACAAGGTAAATTGACAACATTAAAGTAAACTATCACGGTGTAGGTGTGTTATGTAATAAATATAATCTTACATTCATGACTGTGTTTTATTGAGTCTAATAAACAAGTTGGATAAAAAGATAGGCTAGTCGGCAGAGCCTCATATCCTATAATTTTATCCAACTTGTTTAGTAAAATCAATAATCACTCATGTAAGATCCTCTATATATATGTATGTAGGCTTTTAAATAACAATTCCATGAAAAGCATGCAGAAATAGATGTGTATTAATTGTGCAATTATATAAAAATACCTGTTGCTGTGCTTGATACTGGGAGTTTGTTAGTGTTTCAACGACTGCATACAGTGAGTTCAACCGACCCTCTAAAAAGCTGACCCTCGCCTCCAGCAACTGTTCACATCTGCTGTTGTTGGCACTTGTAGTTTGTTGGGTCAGGGTGGGTTTTGTCACATGGTATTCCTTCCCAGTCTGATTGGCAGTCATGGCAGTCCGGTTGGCAGTTACAGTATCAGTCGGAGTTGGGTCGGAATAGGTAGGAGTAGGAGTCTGGTCGGGCTTGGAAGGAGTCGGGTCAGATGTTGTAGGAGTCGGGTCGGGCTTGGAAGGAGTCGGGTCAGATGTTGTAGGAGTTGGGTCAGGCTTGGAAGGAGTAGGATCAGATGTTGTAGGAGTCGGGTCGAGGTTGGAAGGAGTCGGGTCGGATGTTGTAGGAGTCGGGTCGAAAGTAGTAGCAGTCTGATCTTGAGTCAATCCAGTCTTCGTAGTCTTCGTGGTCAACGTCAGTGGAGTATGTGGTGTAGCCAGTTGTTCGTTAAGGATGTCCAAGGATTGATGTATCAGAAATGCAGAAGACCTGAAAATAAAAACAAAATATTGGGATCTCTTTTCTAGAACCCTTATATCATGTATATTAAAACTGCACCTATATAGCTGTGTTTTCCTTTTATAAAAGAGGATTATTTTTTTATTTGAGTGAATATAGGATATTTTTCAGCAAGAAGTGAGGTTCTATTTTTATGAGTGCTTTAAGCTATAAATAATGTGTAATTGTAGACTTACTGTTGACTGTCACTTCTGTATCCAGCCTCCAACTCCTCTCCCAACTCGTACATTTCCATCACTCCAGCGGCCCGTTCTAGATCCAGCTAGAAAGTATTCATTATCGAATGTAATAAAACGTATAAACCTATTATACCTGAAGAACACTAAGACACTGTGTTAAAGGAAAGTCTAACAGTATACACATTTTCTAAACCCCCAGACTAGTTTGTATTTAATAAAAATAACAAATAATTTACAGTACATACACTCATTAAGTATAACTTAGCAGATAGCTAATGAGGTATTTTAAAATCAGTAATCAAAGGTTGATCCGCACATCATATTATACAACTCCTATTTTTTGGTAAAAGTATGTTTAACAGCTTCTAATGTAAACATTTTTAAATTTCAAATTAAACTACAACTTTTTTTCCTTCTGGGTCTTTCTTATTTGCTGGTCCTTTATTAAGTGGTCCCTTCAGATTCTTGTCTGATGGACCCTGCTGATTAAGCTAAAGAAGAAATACAAATATTACCAGTCTGCAGGCAAAGTTAAACAACAGATTAATACTGTTTCTAAACTGACTGATGACCAGTTATATATATATATAACTTATATACATGTGTAACGCATTATTCATTAAGCGCATATTCAATATTGGTATTTTAAGTTCCTGTGAATAAACCTATACTTTGAATCGGTACATATACATTATACATGTATATGGACCTAAACACCTGGACAGGGTTTGGATAAACGATTTTGAAGTGTAATTTTGCCGTTTTGGGCGGGTTGGTGCCTTCGAGCTTGAACTGCACTGACACCAATGTTGAAGTATTTATTACACATTTGAATTCCTCGATTCATAATCCAATATCCTTTTTACCTGCTTGCATATATATACATGTTACTACATGTAGATTTATATAAAAGCTATTACAATATGGAGGTTTCTAATTGTTTTCGTAATTGTTATCATTTGACATGTTTCAATACATTATTGGTACAATGACACAAACAATGCCATTATGGGGAAAATCCTACAATATTATGAATATTAAAAATTAATACAGTTTAATCATAATGATATATATACTGACCTTTCGTTTCACACCTTTTTTTGGAGGTTTTACTACTGCTTCTTTTAAAACTGGATCAGCTGCCACTGTCTCCGCTATTTCCAATCTAACTACAATATAGTATTAGGATTGGTTTTTAACATTATGAAATTAAAAGAATCTTCTAAAGAAAATTAGCAACAAAACAAAGTTGATCTAGAATTGCTAACCAATGTAGAGTCCTTTTAGACGGGTAGGTAGGGAAACAGCAAACCAACAATGTGTAATGGCCGGCTTTAAATTGTTACCTTACCATTATATTAAATAAAGCTACTTCAATCAGCAGGAAGCATAGATAGATCTACAAGTGTCTACATATTAATGGCTGATATTAAATGTATTATAAACAGGCTTCATTCATTAACACCTTAGTATGTGGCATGTATTGAAATCTTGAATGATAGCAGGGAGCATAAACACATGACACACAGCAGTGATTTTATTACATTCACCTTACAGGCACCCTTTTATTGCATAATTTCAACAAATTAAGCAACTCCAGTTAAATGAACTAGGCAGCTGAACCAGGAATAATTTTACAATTAAGGCACAAGATATTATAAAATTAACAGAATGCCTTGTGACAATAAGTCGTGAGCCATCTGTTTTGTTTTATGGTGATCTGTTAATTGCCAACTGGTGCTGACTCAGTGCTGGTGTCCCAAAAACAAATATATATCTTGAGATAGTAAATTAAATATGCAACTGATTTACATGTACATTTTTGAAAAAGGCTATAATAGTCAATTTATTACAAATTTGATCTATTAATAATGTAAGTGGACTTTTTAGCATCCTTTTGTTTGGCAAAGCTTCGCATGAAATGCAAACTGTTAGAATGAAAAATGCAGAAAATCAAAACTTTACAACAAATTATCCAGTCAGAGCTCTAACCTTAAACAGTTACGTTTTTCATAACCTGTGACTGTTATTTAAAAAAAAAAAAAACTGGGATAGTAATCGGAATCACTACCACAAAATCACTCAAGTTTAGATGCATTCTATCAGGAATTTTCCCTATATATATATAATTTTCTCCAGGTAGGGTGATTATTCAACTTTACAACCATGCAATAAAATTCTATGAGCATGGATGAAAATCCAATGTGCAAGTTATGCAACAAAATTCATTAAAAATCATTTTGTAGGCTCCAACATGATAATTAGTGAACAACTGCTAATTGGACATTGATGAAGATGTATTTATCCTTAATAATAAGTATTCAGACATAAATATACACTGCACATTTGGCAACTATTTCGATTTATTAGCAAATGATCTTGGTAACTGATTTAGGTTACAAATGGTTATTAGGGAAAAGCATCTGCTACTCTAAACCAAAGGAAGATAATTTGGCATTTTAATAACTTCCAGCAGTTATAAAACTTGTAACTGTTTAAGGTTAAAGCTCTGACTGATCAATATGATAACAAATTAGCACAGAACTACAAGTAGTACCTCCTTCTCCTTCAGTCAATTTGAATGATTTCTTTCTTTCCCTTCTCCCTTCTTCTGGAACAAACTCTTTAGCTGGACCAGTACTCTCTTCATATGCTCTTCTTGCCTCTGCTTTGGAATCTGACAAAATTTTAAAAACTTAAATTACAATAATCAGGACCTGATCACTAGTCAGTTTAATATGAAAGCAACTTGCATGTAGGAGAAGGCATAAACCAAAGTTGATTGAGTTTAAAAGGTGATATACAGTGAAAATCCTAGCGGCAGCACGGTTGACCTTTCGTATCAAAAGTTAGCGTTATCTTGACAAAGATTTGCGTGAATGCTTTGTTTGTTGCAACTAACATGTGTTGCTATAATTACATTGTTTGTTATTGACATGAATGTCATTTCTTTATATTTACTTATTTTTCTTTGCTTCCATGGGTTTCGCACACAAAATGACCTACTTATATGCGTTAATTCATTCATTTATTACATGGGGCCTTAAAACACCATTAATTATTCTCTGACTGATTGACTGATGGACTCAGAATGACTCATTTATTTATTTATTACGTCATGGGGCCTTATGACGCCTGCGTTTTAAAAAAGTTTGCTTGTTTTGTTTGTATGGTGTTTTACGTCATTTTCAACACATGTAAGGTTATATATGACGGTCAATTTTTAGTGGTGGAGGCAGACCACCCACTTTTCCTGTGTAGAACCAGTACTGTACACTTCCCGCCATACGTAAGAATTGGTACTTCCTCACTTACAAGTCAAGCTCCTGTGAGATTTGCACCCGCAGCGGTGAGAGGCGAAGGTTTATAACGCAACGTCGTTAGCCATTCGGCCACGCTTCATTTGATTTGATTGGAGTTTAACATGATTTTAGCACTTACTTTTGAAATTAAAACAATATTTGTTTTGACTGCATGTATGTAAATATTACTTTTTACGAATGGTTTTAAGTAAATTAAAAGAAACAGAGCTCAAGATAACATGCGTATTTGCATAAAATAAAATAAAGCCCAAATCAACACCATTATGCTTAAAGCAGTTATTTTGAGTACCATGTTTGATTGTTGTTAATAACATTTATAAGGAAACCCAATTGAAAACAATGGGCAAGGTGCAACAATGTATAAATTTACTCAATTGCAAACTGCAAAATACCCAGTTAATGTTAAAATAATGGAGTAATAATACCCAATTACCAAAGGCTTATTTGGAGCTCTGAAGAAATATAAGACACAAATGATGTTCTACTAAAACAATACTAGTTACCTTCAAGCTGGTGCATTTCAGTACCTAGAAGTGTGTTTGTTTCATGTACATGCATGCTTCTGTTAATATTGGTAGCGTAACATCATGCCTGGAACCAACATAAATCCTGAAAAAAGGCACATGCCATGCAAAATTAACTTAAAGATCCTGATGTGCCATTTATTTTTAAAAACAAACTTGATAAATCTACATTGTAATAGAGGACCATAAGCTTATGCTGCATGCATGAGAGAAACCATGTGACAGGGCGTCCACATAAATTGGACCCTACATATTAAATAAATTAATGATTATATGTGTTTCTTATTTCATTATTGTGTTAGTAATGTGTTTCAAAAGTGTTTCAAAAGAATAAAAAAAAATGATAAGTAAGCAAATTGAACACTTGTATGAAACTACATCAAAATAGACACAAAAAAAAGGTTTCAAAAGAAAATCAAAAATAATTGAATTGAATTGGGGTATAAGGCGCACCAACATATGAAAGGTTATATGGCGCCTAACAGGAATGAACTCATCCTCCATGTACATCGAGATAAAATATGGAGTACGGGCCTAGAACCTTCTCACCCTGAACTGCAGAGTTGCTGCAAATTCTACTGTAGACACTCCATTTATGCTGGAGCCACGTTATAGTTTTTCTGCCACTGTTCTAGTGATATGAGCGAGATGGCACCTGAAACAATGCAGGGGTCATGATGAAGACCTTTAATGAGCATGAACAAAAAATGATAAAATGAACATGAATTTGGGGGGGGGGTGATTCTACCCATCTGCCTTCCCCTCCAACAGGATCTGCAGTAATCAAAAAGAATCGCCTCTTAGTACATGTATGTATACAGTAGTGACATGACAACAATCTTTATATTCTGAAGAGGTTAGTATGTGCAGCTGCGTGTCATGCAAAGGGGTTTAAAGTTTGCAGGCAGTGAAAAGGTGGAGATAAAAACAATACAAAAATGTCATGCTCTAGGGTAGCTGTAAGTTATGAAGTATAAGTATTGGGGTTAATGTCGCTTTTAACAGTCAATGATCAACTGTATAGTGCTGCCCGTTGACACTGGAAAGCCACACCTTATACACAGGACATTACACCAACCGACTGTCACATAATACTCAATACGGTCCAGTTCTAGAACAACCCTTAAGGCTTTACATGCTGAATGTTTCAGCCGTGGTGGCCGAGTCAGGTGAGTATACTTGACCCTCGTTCTAGAGGTCTGGGTGAGTTTGTCCGTGGGGTCACATTCCAGATTTTTCAAGTGCACTCCCTTAATACTTTATTCGGGAAAATTCTGAACGTACGTGTATTAATGTGTTAATCAGTGATAAAAAATGCTTGTAACCTCTTCCATGAATAATTGTTTGCAGTATTGGTAGGAAAATGTGTTTATGTACTGGATAGAGGCTACATGTATGAAGAGAAATCTTCACCATTAAAAGACCGACCGCGGTTTCTTAATGGTGAATATTTCTCTTCATAGACTTTCCAAATTAGTGTTTTCCATATAGGTGTTATCGATAGTCTCTATATAGGTCACACTTTGCACCGCGAAGACTGCTTGTAGTAAAATCTTCATGAATAAATAGAGTTAGTATTTGAAAATCTGAGACAACTGATTTGTTGGAAAAGTACGCAAAACACTAAGTTTGTAAACATAAGTGACGGAAAGTGCCCCCCGAACAGTAGCTTTTTGCGTATCTGACCGTGAGTGCGAGGTATAAACTTAAGCTGTGCAATACATCAGGCCAACTGAAATACATGTACAAAATATATATGATCAATGTTGCTCATGTAACGTAACATAATACAGGCTTATGATCATTTCAGATATTGGCCACTGGCGGGCATGGACCGGATAATTTTATGCTTTTGATACTTTTCTATATCAGTTTTGCTAATTCATGCCTAATGCGACTAGTGTGACAGTAAAATTTCCCAGACACATGAGTGTTTGTTTTTGATGGGTGGGGTGGGGGGGGGGGGGGGGTCACAACATACTCTGTCCCCGCCGCTGACCCCCTGTTCATACGTAAATGTTTAAGCTAAAATAATGTACATAAATGATAACATACATACCAAACTGCGAAGATATTTTTCCTGCAAACAACTTTCTTCCAAACTGTTTTCTGACCATATCACCATCACTGTCAACGTCCATAATTACTTCATCAAGAAGTTCAACGGTGGTCGTATCGTCTTCCCAGTCAACCAACAGAAATTTTGAACGCATTTCTAAAGTGCCGTTTTTGAATGAGAATAATCCGAACTAACCATGAATTGTGTAAACTTTACCACAGAAATATTAACAAACAGAATGGTCTCTTGCACCTAATTGCATTAATGGTCTCGCCATTTCTCGTGACACCAACGAGACCGGCTCGTGAACGGCCATTTTGTGAAGTACCGCCATTAGTGAAATGTAAACGACATACAATTCGACCAAACATACGTATATTGTGACATGTTATGTGCATGTTTTGGATATAACTTCAATGTAAGTATAAATTTACGATTAAAAACTGTTTGCGGACCTTCTTTTAGTGTGTAAAAGCACTGTACGATGTATTTTATGCATATGTTGTAAGTTGCATTATATTCGGGTATTCCGTATTTGGATGGTTCGGCATCAACGAAACTTTCCTTCAAACTCCTCCTTCATTTGTTCATAAATTTCACTGAAATGTTTTGCTTTGTGAGATTAAATGATTTCTTAAAGGTATTTTAGCGGTTTCAGGCCATTTTGATAATTTCTTTTTGTCCATTAGTCCCTCAACCTTGTGATCATTTTAATGTTTTTATTTACTTTCTTTAAAAATAACACCGTTTCACCCATAAAACTTTCCTTCAAACTCCTCATTCATTTTTTCTCAGATATCACTGACATCTTTTGCTTTGTGACGAGATATGATTTCTTAAAGGTATTATAGCAGAATCAGACCAATTTGATAATTTCTTTTTGTCCATTATTCTCTCAATATTGTGATAATTTTAAAGTTTTTATTTACTTTCTTTAAAAATAACACCGTTTTAACCATAAAACTTTCCTTCAAACTCCTCATTCATTTTTTCTCAGATTTCACTGACATCTTTTGCTTTGTGAAGAGAAATGATTTCTTAAAGGTATTATAGCAGTTTCAGACCAATATGATAATTTCTTTTTGTCCATTATTCTCTCAATCTTGTGATAATTTTAAAGTTTTTATTTACTTTCTTTAAAAATAACACCGTTTTAACCATAAAACTTTCCTTCAAACTCCTCATTCATTTTTTCTCAGATTTCACTGACATCTTTTGCTTTGTGAAGAGAAATGATTTCTTAAAGGTATTATAGCAGTTTCAGACCAATATGATAATTTCTTTTTGTCCATTATTCTCTCTATCTTGTGATCATTTTAATGTTTTTATTTACTTTCTTTAAAAATAACACCGTTTTAACCATAAAACTTTCCTTCAAACTCCTCATTCATTTTTTCTCAGATTTCACTGACATCTTTTGCTTTGTGAAGAGAAATGATTTCTTAAAGGTATTATAGCAGTTTCAGACCAATTTGATAATTTCTTTTTGTCCATTATTCTCTCAATCTTGTGATCATTTTAATGTTTTTATTTACTTTCTTTAAAAATAACACCGTTTTACCCATAAAACTTTCCTTCAAACTCCTCATTCATTTTTTCTCAGATTTCACTGACATCTTTTGCTTTGTGGAGAGAAGTGATTTCTTAACTTAAAGGGATTATTGGATTTAATGGCAGATAGTTCTTCTTTTTTTGTCCATTCTCTCTATCTTTGATAAAAATTAACGTGTTTTTTATTTCATGAAAATTAAATACGTGTAACTCCTCAATCATGTTTCATATATATATGTCAGTGACATATTTTTCTTTGCGAAGAGAAACGATTTCTTAAAGGAATTATGTGAATTTCAATGGCAAATATTTTATCTTCTTTTTATTCATTCTCTCCATCTTTGGGATTAATTATCATGATTATACCACAAACCTGATATTTCTGTGATTATGCTGTCATTTCTTATTTCTTGTAAAACAAATACATTTTGACCGATATAACTTTCTTACTCCTATAATTCATTTTTTTCCCATAGATTTCAAGTAAAATATGTGTGTTTTTGAAGAGAAATTCATAAAGGGGTTATATTTTCAGTTTCATGCCATTTTGATAATTTTATCTATAATTCTCTCCATCTTGAGACTATACTTTTAATGCTAAATTAAAAAAATAATCTTATAAAAGTAAAACCCAAACCATGATGTCTGTGTTTCAATGAAATGTTTGATTGTAGTTGTGTATTTATTAATTTTGAAATTTCCTGTAATACCGGTATTGTTCATTTCTGAATTACCCATTCTCTCCATTTTTCATATGTTTCCAAAAATTGGCCAATATTGTTGAAATAATTTTCAAGCTATCATGATTGAGGTAAAGTGTGTATGGTTAATCATCACGGAAAAAGGTAACATAGTTATGCGCATCAAAATAAAAGTTATGCATATACATGATCAAGATAATCAACCATCAACATGGTCCTAATAGGTTACGCATAACCAAAACTCATTCATACAAATGTGTGTTTTCATTAAGCTGTCTGTCGCTTTTTTAAGTCAACGCTATTTCATTTTATTGATTAAAAACTAGCAAGATCAGATACATTGTTCATTTACTATGCAGTTATGTCTGACACACAATTTATAATTAGTGAACAGGTAACGTATAGGATAAATCACACTTGATGATGTTCTGTACATAATTATATACACAGAGTTCATGTAATATAATATATTCATATAAGTCTATACTCTTTGGTGTGTATACCATACAGCACATGGCACAGTTATTCAGCAGACTTATCTGACTGGTTGCATAATATGCTGTGTATACCATACACCACAAGACACAAGTATACAGCACCTTTGATCTGGTGGCTTATCTGATTGATTGCATAATACGGCCATAAAGTCCCCATGCAGCTGCAGTGTATGATAATAAGCACTTAACAAATTTACCAGTGGCTGATTACATGGTGATTGTCAGACCCTGACATCATTGAGTGCAGCTGTATATTTTGCAAATGACCCATTATAACGCATGATTATAAGGCCTTTCTTAACCCTTAACCAACTACATAAATGTATATATAATGTACTGTTCTTTCTTTGAATTAAGACCATTCCATTTTTGCGACAAAGGGGTGTTTTTGGGGGAAATTACTGATCAGCAGTCAGACATTGTAAACCCTGATCGGGGTTTAGAATAGACGCAGATGCTATTATAGTCGTGCTTAGCGGGTTAAGGGTTAATAAATAGTATTGTTTGCTCTTGCCTGACCCAAGATTTCATAATTGGGCATGTAGGCAGCAAGGCCACAAAGACAAAGCTGGTATTGCTCTAGCCCGCCAGTGCCATTTTTGAATTGATAACCCTTCATTCGGAAAAAACATATGCTTTTTGGGGAATCATTTAAAAACAGTGGAATACATTTTAAGGGACGGCAATTAATTTTCTGAATCAAGCATTAAAATAAGTATCTAATGATTTATTAATCCATATATGACTTTATTCCGGCTTTCATTTAATTAAATAAAAACACTTTCCAGTGTATAACCATTCTAATCTAATAATTAATATGAAATGCAAACTATGTAAAAATAATAATAAAGTAATGGGATGCTGCTAGTTTAAAACAAATCAAGATTGCCGTGTGTCCCTTTAATACAAAATATTGTAAGTAAGTAAATAGTTTATTAAAGTGACATGTGCATATACAATTCAAAATCAAACATATACTAAATAACTGAAAAAAAGCACCCGGCCCACAGGACCTGGCACAGAGCTAGGATAGTAAAAGATGGACTTGAGTGATTAAAATATTAATTAATTGAGTTTTGGACCCCCCACAAATGGTTATATATATGTGTATATATTATATACTGAAAGGTAATGGCCAAAACCACCAACAGTTCTATACTAATTGTTATTTCTCGGTACGTAAGATAGCCCGGGCAGCATAACCTGCTCATGTCACAAGTAGAATTATACATATAACCAATAAAACATAAACTGAATGTGGATGAAAACAAAACTCTATGTGAAATTGTCGAAATTTGATTACATACACTTTGCATCATCAGTTTCCAGTCATATTTAGATACTGTTAATATTACAAAATTCCGCAAAAACTGTTACACAGTTAAGGGTATCATCCCACAGAAAATGATCAGCATGACACGATGTTGGTCCTTGTTGAACATTATTTTGATTCAACATTAAACATGGCTGCCAGCGGCCATCTTTGTTTACATAGAGTTATATAGTAAAAACTTATATCGACTACTCCTCTGAAACTTGCTACTTAACAGATTTTCATGAAACTTCACAGGAGTGCTGATCTAGCTATCAAAAACCTATGAGTAGAGCTTCAAGGTCATTGACCTCTTGTTTTATTATGTCTCAAATGGAATGTTACATTGATGGGATTATACTGTATAATTATTTCCCTCCTATATGTCACCCGTAAACAACCGAGTCATGGAGATTTTCAAACGTTTCCTATAGATAATACAGACAATAATTAATATTATTTTTAAAGGGACATATATTGTTTGCTTCAGAATGCCGAGAAAGAAAAGATCAAGAGTCAGTCAGGTGAGAAAAGGGACAGCCACTGCCAAAAAACAAAAACTTCAAGCAAGATCAGAGGATCATCACTACGATCACAGCAATAAAGCCAAAATCACTATACATCATGAGGCAGAAACAGTACATGTTCTGCAACTCTGCTTGAAGTTAGTTTGACATGCCTTGAAGAAGAAGCACATGTATACATAGGTGCAATTAATAAGATCGATTTTGCTACTGTTTCTGAAGAATGTGTGACACTTTGGGATGACTGTTATTTTGGACGATGTGTGTGCTGATGAATCTGAGCTTTATAATGAAGTATACACAGGTGCGACTAGGGACAATGATTCTGCTACTGTTTCTGAAGAATGTGTAACACTTTGGGATGACTCTGTAATTATAGAGGATATGTGTACTGATGAGCTTAACAATGCATTCATTGCATGTGAAGATACTGGTAATTTCTCTACAGATAGCCAGAATGATGCATTACTGACAAATGACTCCTGTGAGCTATCCATGCCTGATCGACTCGAAAATGAACTATTGGGACGTATTCCAGAAAAATAAGTTTTGCGTAAAACTTCAGTGAAACTTAAAGTGCTTGACTTCTATGACAGTGGTGACGCGTCGTCAGTGGAATTATCTGTAGATATTTATTCATATAACCTTTTATGTGTTGGTGCACCGTAAAATCCAATTATATTCAATAATAATGAATATGACAGATTGCACATATGCATTATTGTAAAAAAAAACTAACAGGATGCAGGAGTTTTAAACAAATAAGATTGCCATGTGTCCCTTTAAATGTATTAGAAAACAACAGCCTTGTTTTGATAGAATCAATGGTTTAAATTTCTATTCTTGGCATATGAAATTGAAAAATGAAAAAGAAGTTAAACTGTTTAAATAACGGTTTCCTAAGTGACGCAAGTTTTTTACAAAAAAAAATATATAATGTATTTCATCTTCAGTTCGATTACATATAGTGCAAAGTCTGTTTTCACGTGATAATTTAGGTTTAAAATAACGACCACGTTCTATAAGTAAATCGTGTGCACTAATTCTAATTTTTCTTTAAGTTCTTTTGTAATTAATTTAGGGAGTCCAATGATAAATAAATTTGTAGGCCAAAATTAGTGTAAATCTTCGAAAAGTATGAAGTTTATTGTCGTACAATTTGCATTTTAAAGAATTAATTCCAGCAGTGATATCTGCAGAATACCTATGTAAGATTGTTTGTGGAATTTGTTTAGCATCCAATGGTCTTGGAGCATCTGTATATTTATTCAAAGAGTTTTAATAAGAATACCGTGATCTGTGACCTTCATTGAATACGGTCTCATCAACATTATACATTTCTTTTAAAAATCTATTATACATGTATATAGTTAAATTATTAATCTCTAAGGTTAATTTATATAGTTTATATACATGATATATACTAATCCAAGCATGTTTGTTTATTATAACAAGTGTTGTTGACTGATATTTTGCATGTAACATGATAATGATAATTGTTGAGGCAAAAAAAGTTGGATGATAATATTGGGATAGATTATGAAGGACCTTTTTTACACTCTTCCACAGTTGGGACAATTCTGGAGTATTTTAGCTCATATTTATTCTGTTTGTTATTGTGATATTATAGTAGTTCTATGTTAAAGGGACACAAAGCAATCTTGAAGTAATTATCAAGTATTACAATTTGAACTTTATTTATTAATCTGGAATTATATTTTTTAACTTAAACTGTTTACATATAATTAAATAAAAGGTAATACAATTTAGAGTTATTAATTTTATTTCATTACTCTACCATGTATATTATTGGTGCGCAATAATGTATATTATTGGTGCGCAATATAATAAAAACTAGTAGTATGCTTTTGTTTTGAATTATTCAGTGGAATACTTTTAAGTTTCAAAAACGTCCAGATTGCCTTGTGTCCTGTTTAACTTGTTTCTCATCCAGGAAAGATTATGAAATCTAAGGAGGAGCTTAATGCTGATATTGTTAATTTAAGAATAGATAATAAATTATAAATATCAACGACTCTTTTTTACAATATATTTAATATTTTACAATATATTTAATCATTGATATGATGTTAATTTATGGTTATTCGTGAAACTTTTGGTTTAAACAGTGGGGTAAAAATACAAATACATTATACCAATTCAAATTTCATTTAGCAAACAACTATTTTTGTCTTCTTATTGCTCACTCCATGTTTCACCGAAAAATGACCTGGATTTCTTAAAAAGTTTCTACTATATATCTTAGACACATGCCTTACTTTTCATGAAATAATAATTATGCAATTGATAGTAAATAAATTTTGTTATATTATCTGGTGTATTTACTTGTTTAAAGCTCTCGTATAAAATCCATGTATACCCGGTTACATGTAAATGGTGTTTATGGTGACTAGTTTCGGTACAATTTATCACCGCTTTCCCCAGGAACTGCGGCCCAAACAGGGACTCGAACTCTGGATATTTGGCTTACTGTGGCAAAAACCTGCACTGGGAGCCACACAATGCCAATCAATTAATGGCCATATATTCAGACACTCCCCTTAGCCTCGTCCGTCGGACGGAGACATACATCTGGCGGTGCCAAGTATCAGTCTCCTCTGAGCATTGTAAAGAACCACTGGAATATATTTGATAGTAAGAGTAGTACATGGTTCCCAGACTCGGAGTATCCTCCTTTCTCTGGGGCATCTCAAAATAACATAAAATGCGTTACACACAAATGTATAGGTGGACCATAAACTCTAATTTAACATATATATTATACTTGAGTTTCGTTACATCCAGGTAGGTGTGTGAAAATAGTTACCTTTAAGGTTTTTCTCGTGTTTCTTTAGAACATGAACGTGAAACCCTGAGATGGATTTATAATCTTTGTTACAGTCCGAACAAACATATACAGTGGCGCATTTGACACATGCGTACATGGTAGGTTCATCATCTTCAGTATATTCCCCTAATAAGAACTCTAAATCAATATCAGTATCCCAAGACAGAAAATTGTCTTTACTGTAACTTGACATTGTGGTGGTTTTTATATACCTGAAAAGAGTATTCGTTAATACACAGGACTATTTGACAGACAGTCATACAGACAAGCATGCATACACAGACCACACACACGTGTCAAATTATATTACTTTATCAACATCACCCCTAAGGTCTGGACTCAAGGTGTATATTGGGTATATTCACACCCCATTGACGTGACATATCGCTAAAACAACACGGCGATCTTCAGGTAGACAACCTTGCCATGCATCTTTTATTAGGGGTAATACACACATACTGGTGTGACACTACATCTATTTTTCACACTTATTTCGGCAACTAGGTAGCTATATTTTCGCTCATATTATCTGGTATATTACACCTTTATCAAAACTCCTATTGCTTGTCTTGAATGTACGTTAAATTCAAAGAAACATTAACACTATTTGATTTATTTATATATATTTTATTTAGGACTGGACAATTTGAGCGACCGATTTAAAAACAGAACCCGTTCGTCAATCTTTATCTTTATTGACGCTTCCGTAGTAACGGTGTTTCGACATGCGCATGTGGTGTTATTCGACATGCGCATGCGCGTAACTAATCTCGTACCGCTTTTATGGAGAACAAAGGGTGGTCACGAGAAATCGCGATAAAGCGCGAGGTTTCATATCTGTTTGTTGTTAGATCTTTGACTTTACTGAAATATTTACTCTTTTTTTTCAAAACAGGCGGACATAATGATAGGCGTATTTTGATTGGTCAATTTTCATCCGAGTGATAAAGAAGCTTCCAAATATTTTAAAACAAAGAAGATCATGGAAGATCATGCGTCTTCTTATCGTAGACCGGATCCCGGCTCCACACAAATGTCGTAGAAAAGCAGGAACGCAGTCCTGTAATATTTACTTCCGGCACAATCGCAAACAATTCAAACAGTGGGATTTAATTTCTGCAACTGCCAACTTCAGACTATAAACGTAAGTAATATGAAAAAGGCACAGCCTAAATGGGGATTTATCCAGTTTGAGTAACTAACTTAAGGTTGATGGTTTGGCACGTTTTGACATTTTCAAGTTTAAGAATATATATAAAACTTGGAGAAAATTTATTGGAGTGTCGAAAACAATGTTTGTTTAAACGACTTTTAAACGCATTGAGCGAAGGCGTCGGGAAGTTATCCACAACTCTGTTTCCATGTAGCTCTGCCACTGGGAGTAGATTTATCCTTTTGATTTAAAAATAAGATTTTATTTTTTTTCAATTGTGGGGTTGGCTTGGAAAGGACGTAGTTACATTTAGATTTTAACAATTACAGTTGGGGGTATTGTTCATGATTATAATTGAACATTATTATATGATGTCATCCAATGTAAGATATAACACATACATAATAATAATAAAAAAGGTGATAAATGTGTGTTTGTGTTTTTTTTTTAATAAAGGTCATGAATGAAGCAGAACTAGCAGCATGCCAGTTGGCCGAAAATAGATGGCAGTGTCCAGTTTGTATGAAGGTTCTTAGCAGGAGGCAAACTCTTCAGTGCCACTTATCAAATCTACACAGAGTTAACGGTAAAAACAAAGCATTCAAATTAGTATTATTTATCCTCATCCTTAGAATTGATGCAGTTTGGGGAGTTTTCATATATTTATAATATGTGAGCTTACAATGTAATGTGGAGTTAAAATGGGTACATTGCCATTGGTGAGAGGAGGAGCCTTAGAGATTGCTATTGGGATCAGTTAGGTCCAAAATTCCAAGGTCGCCTTGACATACATGTATCAACATAAAAAACAATGAATCGCTATAAGAATTGTATAAATAATAATAGAATAATTATAGATACAAAATGATAAAAGATGTATTTATTACTTTTGCATGAACAACCTAGCACTTGTAAGCAATATTAAGCTTTCTTTAGTAAATATTGTACAGAAAGGACATTTTCACAATAATCACGTCATATACCGTGAGTGCCCTCCATAAGTCTCTTTAATTTTACACTTGTAGAAAAAATGCAAATACTGCTTATTCCAACATGAATCTATCATGTTTTTGATGGATATAATACATTTTATCTTTTTCAAACTGACCTAATGAAAACTTTATTTGTCTATTCAAATTTTACATTGATTTAAATGTAAATAAAATGCAAAGGTCATTTTCTAGTACATTTTTCTAAATGTTGGCTTATGTCATCATAGCTATTATATGTTTTACAAAGTGTAACATGTATACTAAATGTAAAACATAAATTTATGAATTAATTGAAGGATTTTTTAGTAAATTTTAAGGTATACATTAAATGGGGGTTACATGTAATGCAATGAGTTTATAACAATAAGTAAAGAGAATTATGGAGGACACTGTACTTACATGTATTGATAATTGTTAAAGTAAAACAAACAAGTTCAAATGCTTATATCACAAATCATATTGTCAATGTTTGTTCTTTAGCTGGAAATCCAAGCAAAAAGTACAAGCTATATGAGATAGATGATTCGGTTTCAATTCCTAGAACAACAGCTCTGAGACATACCAAAGAACTGTAAGTCCTACAACAGGTTATGTTTATTGAAATGTATAAATTTGCACACCGTGTAAAACTTCCTTTTTATAAGGCTAGAGCTCTGCATGTAGGACAATTGTATAATGAGCATCTCAGATAACACTTATGGGTGGATCAGATGGAAAATACTTACATTTGTATTAGGTATATCACCTCAAGGTTTAAGTTTTTTTCATCTAAAATCAATTTCTTGATCTCATCCCCACAGTTTTTGTCTTGCCTTTTCGAAAAGAGACATGGGTGTTGCTTTTCCGGCGAAGGGGTCAACATTTAAGTTTTGCGTTTAGGTCATTTTCTCACAAACTTTATGCATTAGACCTTTGTTAAACTTTGCTTATCATGCTTATAGTTGTATCTTGGGTGGTACATCACAATGTGACAAAGCAAATGTGGAAGTGACCTTGACCCTCCAAGCAAAGGGCAGATAACTTAATCATTTTTACGTTTAGGTCACTTTCTCGCAAACTATGCACTACACCTTTCACTTTGCTTATAGTTGTATCTTGGGTGGTACATCGCAACGTGACAAAGCAAATGTGGAAGTGACCTTGACCCTCCAAGCAAAGGGCAGACAACTTAATCATTTCCACGTTTAGGTCACTTTCTCGCAAACTGTATGCACTACACTTTTCAAACTTTGCTTATAGTTGTATCTTGGGTGGTACATCGCAAAGCAAATGTGGATGTGACCTTGACCCTCCAAGCAAAGGGCAGATAACTTTAATTGTTATATTTACATCACTTTCTCATGAACTATACTTATGCACTACATGTAGATGCTTTAAACCTAGTTTATAGCTTAAAGGGACACTTTCCGTAAGTAAGCAGATATTGAGCATTTATAACCAAATAACTGGCTGACTTTTATTCAGTGAAATGTATACATGAAAACATGAGGATAGACCCTAAGAAGTATGTAGGAATACATTCGTGAGTTTGAAAAAAAAAAGTTTTAATTATTATATGTAAATAAAGTGGGACCCACAATATTTACCTTTTCTGCGATCACGTGACTTCCATTAGCGCATTAGGTTTTCACCACAGTATGTATTGCGAAATATGTATAGCCCGCTTAGCTCAGACGGGAGCGTTGTCGACCACTTTACGCTCACGCACACTATTATTAGGGCGAGTGTAATTTTAGTTTGGGCTGCGAGTTCAAACGCACAAAGCGGATTTACTTTTTTTTTACCGCGATTGAATTCCGTTAAACAATCTTGCTTTTAATTAGTAAATATTCAATAATGTTAGTGTGTAATGTTTGCGAACATAATTATTGTGTGTTTTATAAGCTAAAAGTTACGGACAGTGTCCCTTTAATCTTTAGAAGACAAAACATTCTATTTTGACATAGTTGTGTCTTGGGTCTTGCATCTTTTGGACTCATGGATTTCATATATATATATATGACCTTTTTTTTAGAATGGCATTTTGTTTTTAAACAAATGCGCTTAAATGTCATCTTGGCAAACTGTAAACTCCATTGTATTTCGTTATTAAAATGTTTACAAACTTTCATTTAAGCATCATTTATCTTTTATTTTTAAGTCCCGCCCCCGTTAGACGAGACATGTGAATCCGCGATTTCTTGTAAAAAGCATTAGGGGATATAATAATAATTAACACCATCATTCACATGTATATGTTGTCTGCTTGACACCAAAGTTAAAAGGCACTTTATTTCTGGATACCAAAGTCTATGAATAAGATAGATGATTATCAGACTGGTTGATGGTATTCACATTTGTTACTGTGGGGAAAAAGTTCATCTGTATGTTGGATTTCCACAGTTTATTTTAATTGGATATTTCTTTCAGTCCAGAGATGCAGTTCAGTCTAGAAAACGCAAATGAAGAAGCTAATGGACAGTTAGAACAGAATATGGTAGTGAAAGTAGTTGAAAATCATGATCGTAATATCGTGCAAAACAGAGACGAAGAAGCAGATTATGCCCATATACCAGAAAACATGACAGTATCGGAGCAAGACATTCCTTCTTTCTTCAGTAACATTGAATTGTTGGATATGGAATTTGATTCAGACAGTGAAGAAGACAGTATGGGTGATATGTCAAGTGAAAACCTCTCTGATAGTGAGGAACCTTTGCCTTTAGATCCAGTGCCATCTTCGTCAACAGCGGCTCCTTTATATGTTGTTCCTCCCCCAGAACGGATGTGTATTCTAGTCGAATAACAAATATAGAACATTGCTT
The DNA here is from genome assembly GCA_037043455.1 of Cyrtodaria siliqua. NCBI lineage: Eukaryota > Metazoa > Mollusca > Bivalvia > Adapedonta > Hiatellidae > Cyrtodaria > Cyrtodaria siliqua. Next base: position 206,067 of record JAWPHD010002652.1, on the reverse strand, counting down.
GGCAGCCAGTGCATTATCAACAAAGCACAATATGTCTGATTCAGCTTTGAAAGATGTGCTTGGTTTCATACAACTCTACCTGCCGCTAGAAAATATTGCTGAGACTAACATAAACCGATTAAAAGAACAATGTGGGTTTGATGGAGACTACTTAAAATTTCATGTTTACTGTGAACAATGCCAAAAGTTGTTTTCCAAAGATGTAGAAGTGTGTCAGACTCCAGGATGTGAAGGACAAAAATAGAATTCAAATATCACAAAATATTTTGTCACAGCAGATTTGAAAGTTCAGTTGAAGGAAATTCTTGAAAGAGGAAACATGTGGGAAACTATAAAAAATTATCAGCATGCAGATGTCTCTACAACTATATCAGACATAAAGAGTGGTGACAAGTACAGAGATCTTTTAAAACCTGGTGGATTTCTACATAATCCAAATAACATAACCTTTTCAATGTTCATTGATGGAGTGCCTTTGTTTAAAAGCTCTGCGGTATCTATATGGCCAGTGTACATGCTCATAAATGAAATACCTGCCAATGAAAGATTTTTACGGAAAAACATGTTACTTTGGGGTGTGTGGCAAGGTCGTGGAAAACCACGTATGAACATGTTTCTTCGTCCACTTGTCGTGGATTTAGTTCAGCTTTATAAATGTGGTGCTTCTATATCCGTATGTGGACAGTCAACTACCGTCAAAGCCATGCTGCTTGTAGTTACTATGGATTTGCAGGCAAGGGCATATGTCACAAACATGACACAGCATAATGGTGAATACGGGTGTTTGTACTGCATGGAACCAGGAAAAGTTGTACCAAGTGGAAAGGCCCATTGTAGATCCTATCCAATCAGAGATATTCCAGCAGATGCCAGAACAGATGCAGATGTTCGACAAGATGCCCTTATTGCTCAGCAAACTCAAAAAAGACATCGCGGTATAATGGGAGAAAGTGTGTTGAGTTATCTGCCTTATTTTTCAGTGACAGACAACATTGTCATTGATTATATGCATGGTATTCTGTTAGGAGTAACGAAAAAGCTCCTGGATCTATGGTTTAATTCAAAGAATAAGAACATGCCATACTATATTGGAGACAAAATATCCGTGGTTGACAAGCTAATGAAAAAAATACATCCACCATATTTGATTCATAGAAATCCAAGAATCTTGTCCGATACCTACCAACACTGGAAGGCTTCCGAATTAAGGAATTGGCTGTTGTTTTATGCAATGCCCAGCTTAAAAGATGTTCATCCCGAAATTTACATCAAGCCTTTTGGTTTGTTGGTGGAGTCGACATACATCTTGCTAAGTGAAGGGATAACATCAGCAGAACTTGTGAAAGCAAACACTTCTCTTAAAGTATTTGTAACCAATGTTGAGTTTCTTTATGGTGACAATTTCAGGAGTTAAAATATGCACAACTTGCTTTATATTTGTCAGTGTGTTAGACAATGGGGCCCACTATGGGCTTATTCATGCTTTCCTTTCGAGTCCTTTAATGGGGAAATTAAAAGGTCAATTCATGGTACTGGAAATGTTTGTCGGCAAATATTTTGGGCATTTCAAGGACAGAAAATAATTCTTCATACTGTGAGCAATGGAGAATGCACAGGTCCTGTACAACTGTTCATAACTGGAATGCTATCTAAAGATAGAGCCTCTGCAGGAACTGATGCTTATCAGTGCAAAGTGATAAAAGAAATTCCAGCAAACAGCAGTATCAGTCCTTATGTTGTTGATAAACTTAAACTTTTGTATCCAGAGATAATGCTTTCAGACTTAACAGTTACGCAGAAAATTGTGAGAAATGGACTTCTTATGTACAGTAAATCATGTGGCAAGGTAAAAACCCAGAACTCATACACAATAGCTATTCAAAATGCTGGTGCAGTTGAAAAAGCAGTGGAAGTACAATTGTATGTCATCAACAAAAACACTCGTCACGTGTTTGCTGTAGGAACCTTGCTGTCATCTAGAGGAGGCGTCTTTGGAAGGCGTGCAACTCACCTACATAAATTTGAAAAAAGGTAAAGTTGTTATCATAAAAAAATAAAAAGTCATGTTTGTTTTGGCATTGTTAATTATTATGGTCGGTCAAATATTTGTTTTAATATAATCTTTGTTTCTTTAAAGTATCTATACCACCAACAACAGCCAAATGTTACAACATATGTACACCATTTTCTATACCTACTGACAACAAGGTATATATATACGTGTAACTTCAGGGCTCAATCTAGGCTAGGAATTTAGGGAGAAGTCACTTCTCCATCAAGTGATTTTAGAGTTTGGATTCTCAAAATATGTAAGTTACTTACATATTTTGAGAATCCAAACTCTATAGACACAATATAAACGACTTGAACCAATCAGACCAAACCCGAAAACTGGAGTGTTGAATTAAGTTACCAACTCATAATTAAATTTACGCTTAAATTCAATCACGGATATTGTAAGAACCCCTGAAAAATCCTATACTTTTAATTGGCACATAGAAGTTATTATATGACCTAAACCCCTTAATAGAGTGTTGATAAACGGCTTTGAAGTTAACTGTACCGTTATTTGGCGGGTTAGTTTCTTTAAAGATTAATAGCAACAGAACCTTCAAACTTCAAACATTTCAATGTTACATTTCTTGCAAGGATTTATCTAGATTTCTAAGAGACTTAAAAGTGACAATTCTTACTGGGAATATTTTCCTATGGAAATATTTCCTGCTTCCGGTAGATTGTTGATTTAGAACTTTTTAATATTTCTTCGATAATTTTGGTACTAAATAATCGACACTTAAAACTGAGTGCGTACGCAAAATCAGACATCGTCAGAAAATGACCTAATTAATGAGTGACGTAACAGAGTTGTTAACATCATCCATTTTCTTGATTGTATGTATGATAAACGTTGCATTCCATGTTTTCCAATGACTGTAAGTGAACCGGAATACATTGAATTTGCATATCATTACATTCAACAGATTACAGTAATTTATTTTCCAGTTTATAAAACTCCAGTTGACTAACTGGCATTTTTCAGTGTCAATTACAACAAGCACTTTGAGATTCATATGCCTAAGCAGTTCATGATGCGTGATGAAAAACTAGCTCAAATAAAGTTTTTAACATTTATTTTAGGAAAATGTATAAACATGATAAATATAGAATTGGAATACGTGATTTATTTTCCTCAGGACGTACAAATAGATCTGGTAAACAAACTCATTCTCTCACTTGTTTGTTTATCAACTTTTTAACTCCCTCAGAAAAGCTAGAATTTCAATATGAAAGTTCATTAAACTTACTTTTATATAATTACTCTGTCTACAGTGGTGACTTTACATGCTTTAAGTACAAGTTTATCAATTAAATTAATTTTAAGCAGATAATGTAGTGATATTCAGGGTTTCTAGTAAAACTTTATTTTTCAGTGTAATCAGTGCAGGAAATCTCCTGGCACCAATGGTTGTCGCAAGAGTGGAGAACAGTATCATATATGCAGCCCTCTTTCCAAACACCTATGAAAGTGACTAAACCATTTTGAAAATTGGAGGAACTCCCAAAGTGTGACTCATATTATTGTGGGAATGTTGTTGGGACACTTTTCACGTTTTGCAAGTACATGTAGTTTGTTTTTCAAGTTAAATGGAGCAAAGTGAAACAGATTAAAATAATAAGTCTCCATGAATCATGAATTATGAATGTCAAAATATAAATGAAACCACGGTAATGTACTTCAATTTCATGAAAAGTGTGAAAGGCACTTAATCAAAGAAAAGCTTTGCGATTCATTCAGGAAGTTGTTGCTTAATTATCAGTATAACATACTATTAAGGCTTTTTAGGAAAGCAGAGTTTACTAGCATTTTTATTTTTTGTTTATACTTGAATGACAAATTTGTTTTCTTGTCTTCAATGTGAAGTGGACGCTATATAGGAATCTCGCTATCTGTAACGCCCCGTTGCGTCCTGTCCCATAACACATTTGTCCCATCCATTCCCGTAAACATTTTTATTAATTGCATTTCTCAGTTTTGAATGGGTTGCTCCCAAACTTCATATACACATAAACAACTGATGACCTTTTGTCCCTCTACATCACACATTGTTGATTGCCTAATTAATTATAACAGGATTATGGCCCTTTGTTTGATCATCACCTTCAGTGTTAGTTTCTAGTTATTATTAATATTATTAATAGTTTTCAATACAACTAGTATAAATTACATGTTAAATTGTAAATATGCATCTTGGTAAATGAGGTAACAAAATAAGCACTTTAAGTTTTGTTACAATGAATTTGTCTTGATATTCCAAATATGCTTAAATATTAAAGATTTATTTAGCCATCTGCTGTTAACTTTGTTTTTTTATATTTTGTTTATATATTATATATGATTACAATTCAATTATACGAGTTAATATCTCTGATTGTACATACCATTCTGTTTTGAATCGTTCATATGCATATTATATATATATATATATTATAATTTATATATATACATACACACAAACCGGTCAACATTGTCACTTAGGTTTACGATCACAAAATTGCAGAAAAATGACTATGTTCTTTTCTGAATAAATTTGCCTAAGTCCGTTTCCGAATGAAAAAATGGCTATGTTCTTATATCGAGTCACTTTCCGAATGAAAAAATGACAAAGTCCACATTTTCCGAATTATTGCATAATGTCCGATGTCTTGCCGAAGAAAAATGTCCGAAGTCCGAAGAAAATTGTCCGAAGTCCGAAAAATATTTCCATAACCAACAGCTATATTCCGAAGTCCGAATATTTGCCGACTGTTTCCGACATTTTTCCGTGGAAATCTTCGGCATTCCGATTCGGACTTCGGAACTTCTAGAGACGGGTAATTCCTATAATAAAAAGTAATCCCTCCTTTTTCGATGGAAACGGTCATTACAAGTAGGGGAAAACTGCCCATGTCTATTCGATTTTGTGGTTATATGTATAAGAAGCGTATTAATAGGTTTACCTGGATCACTGAACATTTTCGAAATTTCGACTCTATACTTACACTTTGTGAGCAATGAAAACAGTCGATCTCCTTGACCTGTTTAGTAAACAAACAAGAACTTTCTTACATGTCTTGTGACCCCACGTTTTCTGGTGACTTTGCAAGTGGAAAAATAGTTTTCTATATGAACATTACACTGCTGCATTATCCATACTTGAGTTGAATTTGCAGCAAATCATTAATATGTGACACTTTAACATTGGTGTCTATGGGGAAAATAATTAGTGCTTTCATACCTATAAGAGATGCGTGCGGTAATTAGGACTCGCTCAGATTCGTACCTAGGGACACTTTTCCGATTACTGTTGGTAAAATAAGCTCAGAAATAAGTTTTCCATAGTTTATTACAGAGGTTTTGAGCGTTTTTAGTCCAATTTTGTCTTTAAAAGCCGTAATTTTGAGATTCATTCTTTTTATCGTGTTTAAAATGACGTATTGGTAAAGTGTTTGCAGTTGAACTATGTATTTTTGGTATCAACATGTAGGGTTGCCAGGTTTGGTAGGCATGAAACCACTAAATCTTTCTCCTCACCCCCCCCCCCCCCCCCCACCCCCCCACCCCCCTAAAATAGGATACTGTGAAAAATGAAGATTTGTGTAAAAGGGGAAATATTATTCCTTATCATTCAAACTCGAATTGATAGCGTTCAGCTAGTATCAATTCTGATTTTAGCGTTTTTTTGGCATTATTAAGCTCGTATTCGCTACTATATAATCAGGTATGGTACCACCAATTTTGAAGAATTTACTGAAAAATCAATTTTGGCATGAAAATCGACATAAATTGGCATATTCATCGTCCTAATTGTACCTAAAATGCATATTTTATTTATGTCCATTGAATGTTCTAAACATTTGATCTATTTAATATGGTGTATTGACAAGAAGTGCAGTTTGGTATAGCAATTCAGATAGTGTAAAATTAAAAAAAATACTCTGACTTTTGTCAATTTCAGACTATTGTCCTTGGTATTCACAAGACCATTTCTCGACAAATAATTATTCGATTTGCATGAAGTAAGTGTTTTTAAGCTTGTTATGAGTATGACAACACAAAATCCTCTTTTAAGAAACATCTGAACATGTTTTCTCCTCTTATAGGTTTACCACCACCAGTTACATGTAAACCTCCGAGGTGTAGTCGAATGTAGTTCCTATAATAAAATGTAATCCCTCCTTTTTCGATGGAAACGGGCATTATAAGTAGGGGAAAACTGCCCATTTCTATTCGATTTTGTGGTTATATGTATAAGAAGCGTATTAATAGGTTTTACTGGATCACTGATGAACATTTTCGAAATTTCGACTCTATGCTTACACTTTCTGAGCAATGAAAACAGTCGATCAATAAAAACAGCTGTACCCTTGACCTGTTTAGTAAACAAACAAGAACTTTCTTACATGTCTTGTGACCCCACGTTTTCTGGTGATTTTTCAAGTGGAAAAATAGTTTTCTATATGAACATTACACTGCTGCATTATCCATACTTGAGTTGAATTTGCAGCAAATCATTAATATGTGACACTTTTACATTGGTGTCTATGGGGAAAGTAATTAGTGCTTTCATACCTAAAGTACTCTTGATCTGTAGTAAGTACATCTTTCATTTGCATTTCCTCATCAAATTACGTATGAGTTCATATTTCTCTACCTTAACCCATATTTTGATTGTTATTATCAGTTTTTATTTAAATCTACGTAGGTCTATGTGATATGTAGTGTTGTACGTGACTTTACAGCGATATACCAACTTCTCTTTAAAAAAAGATAAGGAGTTGTAGTCATGCAAGGTCATGAAGGTTAGAAGGAGTTGTAGTCATGCAAGGTCATGAAGGTTAGAAGGAGTTGTAGTCATGCAAGGTCATGAAGGTTAGAAGGAGTTGTAGTCATGCAAGGTCATGAAGGTTAGAAGGAGTTGTAGTCATGCAAGGTCATGAAAGTTAGAAGGAGTTGTAGTCATGCAAGGTCATGAAGGTTAGAAGGAGTTGTAGTCATGCAAGGTCATGAAGGTTAGAAGGAGTTGTAGTCATGCAAGGTCATGAAGGTAAGAAGGAGTTGTAGTCATGCAAGGTCATGAAGGTTAGAAGGAGTTGTAGTCATGCAAGGTCATGAAGGTTAGAAGGAGTTGTAGTCATGCAAGACCAAGAAGGTTAGAAGGAGTTGTACACATGCAAGGGTTAGTTGGAGTTTTACTCATGCAAGACCGTGAAGGTTTGTAGGAGTTGTACTTATGCAATAGTTAGTAGGAGTTGTACTTATGCAATACCATGGGGGTTTGTAGGAGTTGTACTCATGCAAGACCGTGAGGGTTAGTACGAATTGTACTCATTCATGGCCATGAGTTTGTAGGAGTTTACTCATGGACCAGGAAGTGTCAGTAGGAGGTTTACCTATGCAAGACCGTGTGGATTGATAGGAGTTGTTCTCATGCATGACCATGAGGGTTAGTTGGAGTTTTACCCAGCCAAGCGTTAGTAGGAGTTGTACTTATGCAAGACCATGAGGGCTAGTAGGAGTTGTACTAATGCAATAGTTTGTAAGAGTTGTTCTCATGCAAGACCATGAGGGTTAGTTGTAGTTTTACTCATGCAAGTGTTAGTAAAAGTTATACAAATGCAAGGATTAATAAACGTTGTACTCATGCAAGGGTTAGTAAAAGTTGTACTCATGCAATGGTTATTTGTAGTTGTACTCATGCAAGGGTTAGTTGTAGTTGTACTCATGCAAGGGTTAGTTGTAGTTGGACTCCTGCAAGGGTTAGTAAAAATTATAATCATGCAAGGGTTAGTAAAAGTTGTACTCATGCAATGGTTAGTTATAGTTGTACTCATGCAATGGTTAGTTGTTGTTGTACTCATGCAAGGGTTAGTTGTAATTGTACTCATGCAAGGTTAGTAAATGTTGTACTCATGCAAAACCGTGAGAGTAAGTAATTCTTCCTGTCAGTTGTGTGAGTAGGAAATTGTTTTTTCTTTTACATGCAAGTGTAGTCTATGTGAAGAAATGTAACAACCGCCGGAATACTGAGAGTATAGTTATTATTGTTTTAATGTTTATGTGACCTAACACAATCATGATCTATAAAAAGCCCACAAAAGTCCCACAAACAATTCTGCAATAGAATGATATGGTGGCTAGTTGGAGCCAAATCTCTAACTTCGCTTATTGGCCTGTACGTGTTCGGGCGAAGGATCGTAGATACGAATAAGCGAGCGAGCGAAGAAGCGAAGGAGCGAAGACGGGAACAAGCGTGGGTGTTGTAGGGCCTGAGAATGCAGAATATTTTGCAACCTCTATTAATACCTTTAGCCCTTAATAATATTCTGAGACTAGCTGGGTTGATAAATTTATTGACTGTCATCGAATGTGTTGTTCTAATTTTAAGTGTCTATTAAAATACCAAGAAAATGAAGCAGTTATATATTCTTCTTATAATTTGTAATAAAAGTTATTCGTTTTGGTTATCATGTATGTAATTACATATGTTATAGATAACCATCGTAAGCGACCTGGGTAGCTCAGTGGATAAGGCATCGGACCTATAATCCGCGCTTAAATGGTGCCTTGGCGGTGGTATACGTGATTGGAACAACCTCTCCCCCTGAGTCGCTGTCCGAATGTTATACCACCGTAGGAAATCGGACATACCAGCCTCAAGAAGATGGCAATAATACGGATGATTTCAGATGAAACTAGTAGATTCTGCTCATACAGTTGTAAACGCAGATAAACCAGCGTAAGTAGATATCATTAATAACCCACCCATACCAATAATTATAATACAGCCGTACTCCAGAATGTATCACTCTAATACACCAGTGCACTTCATACACAGGAGCCATTTCATGACTCTTCAGAGTGTTGTATATAGAGGATCTTACATGAGTGCCCATTCATTATTGAATTTATTAAACGAGTTGGCATAATGATATAATGCGAGTCTCTTGCCGAGCATTATATCATTTTTTTGCTAACGAGTTCAATAATGCATGAGAACGAATGTTAGATTCTATTTATCACGTAACTTATAACGTCACATTACGTCAGAAAACGTACATTAACGTGAAGTCCATGACTTCATTAACGTTATGTTATACCACTGGTGGAATATCGAAAATATTGAATGATGTTATTCCACTCCTACACCACATGTTATGTGATAAATAAACATACCAACTTGAACCGTCGAACGTCAATCGTGTTACAGGAAATGATAGAAAGAAGTTAAAAATATCTTTGTGTTAAGTTTACGAATCGTAGACCACAATATAGCGTCACCGTTACTTTAGACCCACATTGTTAAGTACGAACCGTAGAGCATAACATAGTGGTAACTATATACTAGACCAACAACGTAGCGCTTATAGGTTCAGGCGGTAAACCACAATTAAGCGACACCAATATGTAGCTTTATAATTAGAGACCGTAGGCCACAACTGATTGTCTCTAGACCAACATTGTTGCGTTCGTGAGTACGGAACATTGACCCACAACGTAGCACTGTAGTGTTCGGGACTACGCCTTTCGTCCAGAGTGACTTTAACTTATGAAGAACGTTCATGTACATTTTAGAACGTTTTCGGCTCTATTAAACTTTTTTTCAGTAATTCGGATAAACTTATCGTTGAACGAATTCGTTTCAGATCGTATTTATTCGTAATTATTAAATGATAAAATCAAACGCAAGAAATAATCTAATACTATGTTCATGATTTAAATGGTCCTTTTATATGTGTTTATTTATATTCAGTACCATCACACAGTATTATTTGTGTGGATGTTCTTGTTATTCTTTTTATTTTGAACGCGATTATAATATTTATATTTAATTTGTCCTAACCAATAATGTCCATGGAGAGAAAATAAATCGCTTTAATGATTTGCAATATGGTGCCGCAATCGTTTAAAATAAAACTATAATATATATATATATAGTTAAAAAAAATAATGTTTATTGTCAGAAAATGTAATGTTAACAAATATATCACAAGAAATGTAATAATAAACAAATGTATCACAGGAAAAATATTACAAAAATATAATGTTAAACGAATGTATCATAGGAAATATATTACAAAACTATAATGTTAAACAAATGTATCACAGAAAATATAATATTAAACAAATGTATCATATGACATAAAATGTTAAACAATGTATCACATGAAATATAATGTTAAACAAATATATAACAGGAATTAAAATGTTAAACACATATATCAATAGAAATATAGTGTTAAGCAAATTAATCGCAGAAAATATAAAGTTAAACAAATGTGTATCACAGTAAATATAAAGATATACACATGTATCACAGGAAATATAATGTTAAACAGATGTTTCACAGGATATATAATCTTAAACAAATATATCACAGAAAATATAAAGTTAAACAAATGTGTATCACAGTAAATATAAAGATAAACACATGTATCACAGGAAATATAATTTTAAACAGATGTTTCACAGGATACATAATTTTAAACAAACTAATTACAGGAAATATAATGTTAAACAAATGTATCACAGGAAAATTTTGAACAAATGTATCACAGTAAATATAATGTTAAACAAATGTACCACATGAAATATAATATTAAACAACAGTATCACAGTAAATATAATGTTACACTAATATATCACAGTAAACATAGTGTTAAGGACATGTATCACAGTAAATATAATGTGAAACAAACGTATCACAGTAAATATATTGTTAAACTAATGTATCACAGAAAATATATTGTTAAACAAATGTGTCAAAGGAAATATAATGTTAAACAAATGTATCAGAGAAATAGTAAACAAATGTATCACATGAAATATAATAGTAAACAAATGTATCACAGAAAAAATAATAATAAACAAATGAAATGTAATAGCATTAAATGTACCACAGAAACTTAATTGTATACAATTGTATCACAGAACTATTATAGTTCAAACATGTATTTCAGAATTATACGAATATACAAATGTATCACAGAAATATAATAGTATACAAATGTATCACATTATTATTGTATACTTTCATATTGCCCGTTTAGTTTGCATTGAGCTAAGCGTGCAATATTCTACGATATTGCACGCATTGATATTGCACGGGAACTTTTGCTCGTGCTTGCTAAGAGCCGCGAAATAGAAATAAGGAACTACTTTCAAATAAAAATAACGGAATCCTTCCTATAGTGTCAACAAAAAAACACGAGTTTTTTTTCAACCTTTTATGGCAAAAATTGATAAAATAATTCAAATGGTCACTCACCCACTGTTTTTAACGTTATCGAATGGTAAACAAACTTCAGAAAATCGCTTGATGTTTTTAATGACGTAATCAGACGTCGACGTCGTTTTCGCGCAAAATAATCATCCACAAAAAATGAAACTGAATGGCAAGATAGGAATTCCATCAAAAGCTATAAAAATAACACAAATACAATGAAAAGTAATAGTCATACAATTAACATTGATCAAAAACAATATGAAAGTATACAATAAAAAGGTTATTGAATTTGTATGGCTAAATATTACTTGGAACTCGTTGTTTTGGCGCAGGACGACTCGCAAGCTCGTCGTCCTTTGCCAAAACAACTCGTTCCAAGAAATATTTAGCCATACAAATTCAATAACCTATAATATAATAGTTGACATAATGTGTCAATAAAATATATAAATGTATACAAAGCTATCATAGAATAGTTAACAGTTGTATCACAGAAATAAAATAGTTAACAAATATATCACTGAAATTTAAGACTACACAAATATATCACAGAAATATAACAGTTAACAAATGTATCACAGAATTATTATAGTTCAAATGTATCACAGAAATAAAATAGTATACAAATGTATCACAGAAATATAATAGTTAACAAATGTATCACAGAAATAAAATAGTTAACAAATATATCACTGAAATTTAAGACTACACAAATGTATCGCAGAAATATAAAAGTTAACAAATGTATCACAGAAATATAATAAATAACAAATGTATCAAAGAAATATAATAAATAACAAAGGTATCACAGAAATATAATAAATAACAAAGGTATCACAGAAATATAATAAATAACAAATGTATCACAGAAATATAATAAATAACAAAGGTATCACAGAAATATTATAAATAACAAAAGTATCACAGAAATATAATAAATAACAAAGGTATCACAGAAATATTATAAATAACAAAGGTATCATAGAAATTTAACAGTATACAAATGTATCGCGGAAATATAATAGTTAACAAATGTATCACTGAAATTTAATAGTATACACATGTATCACAGAAATACAATAGTATACAAATGTGTCACAGAAATATAATATAATTCAAAATCATCATAGAAATATACAATATACAAATATATGGCTGAAATAGACATGATAGAATAGTATACACATGTATCACAGAAATATAATATGATTCAAATTTACCGAGAAATATAAAGTTATGAAAAATGTATAAAACACATGTTATTTAAAGTTGAGCGATAACACAGTTGCAATTATTATTGATACCTATACATTTAAATATATTCTAATATACATTTTTAATCTAAAATAATGATATATTGATCAGCAATGTATATCAAGTATAAAAAACACAGTATTTTGATTACAATATAGACTACGTGTAATAACAATGAGGTGTGGTAATAAATGTCATAATTACGTTGAACTGACATATTTATACATTTGAGTAAACTATTCTTTATATTTGTTTTAATCTAGCCACCATCATGGATGATTACAGCCGTGGTTTGTCATTACGTCTTTATGACGTCATGGAGAGGATCGGTGCTTCTGAAACGATGAGGAAGTTACACCAGGACACGAGTATTACAGGGGAAATTATTGAAACGACTGCGTGTCAAATAAAGAATATGAATGTATCGACATATTTTTTCGGAAGTTCGTGCGAAGGAACAACAACTCCAGGTCTTGACTCTGATTTAGATACTGTTTGTTGTTATGATGAGTTGCCTGTTATTGGTGACATTCATGAAGCCCCTGCTCATGGTCCGGTATTCCTCAGGGTAAGGGATGATCATACTTACCAGGGTTATGTCAAACTTCAGGTAGTTTATAATGCGAGGCCACTTACAATATTTAATCGTGACATTATTAATGATTATGAACTCACGGACAATAACGGGAGAATATGTTGGAAGCACGATACACTTATAAGGACAGATAATGATAATCAATACTATCGGAGGCACGGACCGGCAGACAGTCCTTTACCACGGGATGGCATTATGGACCAGGACGAGGTCATCGCATACAGGTGCAGGAAGATACCCGTCTTCGCAAATGAATGGATTGGTCGTCGACGATATTATGAATGGCCTTCAAGGGATCAGCTGATCAAAATGAGTTCGTTAGGTTGTTTCGTTGTCGGTGTAGGACATCCATCTAGTCATGAATGTCCGATAGAGTGGAGATTATCGTTCTCACTCCAGGAGAGAGAATTAATGTTCAGTTTGAATCCGACACAACACAAATGTTATATTCTCTTGAAAATTATAAAGAAAGATATAATCGAAAAGTTTGTAGGGAAATCTATCTGCTCGTATCACTGTAAGACATGTCTTTTCTACACCATAGAAAATACAATAGCAGACATCTGGAGACCTGACAATTTATGTTACTGTTTAAGTCTTTGTTTGTTTGTTTTATGGGTATGGGTTTATCACGGTTACTGTCCAAATTACTTCGTACCAGAAGAGAACATGTTTGATAGGCATGAACTGATACGTCTACGGAATCCTCTGTTGCTAGTGTTATATGGATTATTGAATGACGGATATGGGTTTCTTTTTTACCTACAGTGTGATAACATCGGACACATTTTAATGAACAGAGCAGGAGTCCAATTATACAGACATGTTGATGAGTCGAGAATGATGCATGCTTTTTCCAATAATAAACTACTTGTGGTTGCCACACTGATTTTTTTTCGCGACGTATGTAATAGTATCAACGGAAATAATGATGACAAACAATCAGTTCTAATGTTGTCAAACATGCTTCAACATTTAATGAACGTAAGGACTATTACGGAACACACGGAACAACAAACGAAGGAAGCCGTGTCATACGTTATACCACTCGTACATTTACAACTTGCCCAACATCTTGCTGTTCTTGCCTTCAAAGTTAACGATAATTTCGTAATTCGTCAGCTGATCCAGCTGAGTGATTTTCATTTCCGTCAAGGCAGAAACTTTGACTTGATGAGCGCCAGATTAATGATCGCCACTTTGTTGTTTAGGTTTAGGAACTATGACATGTGTGAACAAATCTTAGACACGCTAGACATGGATGTTACAGCTAAGGTATTATCTACGTGTGGTTGTTATTCAAAACCAGCAATAAGAACAAATGGTACAATGGAGATGGTAGGTGAGAGTGAGAATATACCAGCAAAATCTATTTTGAGTTCATCAGTAGCATTTTGTGTGCAATTCACCCAATCTCTTATGGAAATAATACCACCTCCTCTGCGCCTCGAAATGTACCGGTCAGTAAACACACCTCCCGGATCACGGAATGGCGATGATGACGACTGGTTTGACCTGGCCGTCGTCGACGGGAAAGTGTATACATACTTCCTTCAGTATCTTGTGTTCTCTAAATTGAACAAACACGCCCACAAACATGTGGCTATCGAGAACTTGAAGTGGGTCATTCAGGATGATCCGAATCTTAGGCATACGGAGACGGCATACAATCTCCTAGGGTGGATCTATACACAGGAGGATAGGGTACAAGACGCGATTCAGTGCTTTCTGGAGTCGTGGAGAATAAGGCCATTCCACAACGCGGCTAAATGGCACATCCGGAAATTAATGGTCGACATGCTCAGACAATAACCAAATGAGCTCATGCTTGTCCACTTTACGCAATTCGTGATTGTGACATTTATATTATACCCGAAAACGGAAAGACGGAGACAATGGGTTAATATATACATTCCTTGCAAAAGAACGAAGCATTGGTCATCTGACTCACATTGTCTTACCTCTAAACGATATTCGCTCGAATTTCAAAGTAAATTGTTTTCAGTTTTACAAAAATATACAATAATAAACTGAATAACATCGATTTTTAAGTTATTGTATTGTTTGTAAATGTATGTCCGATGCACATGGAAGCAATGTAAAATGCAACTGGTATTTCCCGTCACATAAGGCGCTGCACGGTTGTTGTTCTTGTCGAATGTTGAACTGACGACGCCTAATTGCTAACACTATATTTCAATTTCCCATATTTTGCTCCGTTTATGACCAGTGCTGACATGTTTCATCCGCACTGCGGTGATGTATGTCCGTGATTCTGTGATGTCCCCGATGCTGTATGTCTGGTGTTGCATGACCGTGATGCTGTGTTGTCCATGATGCTGTGATGTCCTTGATGCTTATGTCCGCGATGATGTATGTCCATGATGCTGTGATGTCCATAATGCTGTGATGTCCACTATACTGTATGTCCGTGTCGATGTATGTTCGTGTCGATTTAAGTCCGTGATGATGTACGTCAGCGATGCTGTGATGTCCGCGATGTTGTGATGTCCGCGATGCTGTGATGTTCGTGTTTATCTATGTCTGCAAAGCTGTGATGTCTGCGTTGATGTATGTCCGCGATGCTGTGATGTCCCTGATGCTGTGATGTCCGCGATACTGTATGTCCGTGTCGATGTATGTCCGTGATGATGTACTTCCTCCATGCTGTATGTTCGTGTTGATGTATGTCCGCGATGCTGTGATGTCCATGATGCTGTGATGTCCGCGATACTGTGATGTCCATGATGCTGTGATGTCTGCGTTGATGTATGTCCGCGATGCTGTGATGTCCCTGATGCTGTGATGTCCGCGATACTGTATGTCCGTGTCGATGTATGTCCGTGTCGATGTATGTCCGTGATGATGTACTTCCTCAGTGCTGTATGTTCGTGTTGATGTATGTCCGCGATCCTTAGATGTCCGCGATGCTGTGATGGCCACGTTGATGTATGTGCGCGATGCTGTGATGTCCGCGATGCTGTGATGTCCGCGATGTTGTGATGACCGCGATGCTGTATGTCCGCGATCCTTAGATGTCCGCGATGCTGTGATGTCCATGATGCTGTGATGTCCGCGATACTGTATGTCCGTGTTGATGTATGTCCGCGATGCTGTGATGTCCCTGATGCTGTGATGTCCGCGATACTGTATGTCCGTGTCGATGTATGTCCGTGTCGATGTATGTCCGTGATGATGTACTTCCTCAATGCTGTATGTCCGTGTTGATGTATGTCCGCGATGCTGTGATGTCCATGATGCTGTGATGTCCGCGATGCTGTGATGTCCATGATGCTGTGATGTCCGCGATGCTGTGATGTCCCTGATGCTGTGATGTCCGCGATACTGTATGTCCGTGTCGATGTATGTCCGTGTCGATGTATGTCCGTGATGATGTACTTCCTCAGTGCTGTATGTCCGTGTCGATGTATGTCCGTGTCGATGTATGTCCGCGATGATGAACTTCCTCATTGCTGTATGTTCGTGTTGATGTATGTCCGCGATCCTTAGATGTCCGCAGTGCTGTGATGCCCGCTTTGATGTATGTCCGCGATGCTGTGATGTCCATGATGCTGTGATGTCCGTGATACTGTATGTCCGTGTCGATGTATGTCCGTGTCGATGCATGTCCGCGATGCTGTGATGTCCCTGATGCTATGATGTCCGCGATACTGTATGTCCGTGTCGATGTATGTCCGTGATGATGTACTTCCTCAATGCTGTATGTCCGCGATCCTTAGATGTCCGCGATGCTGTGATGTCCCTGATGCTGTGATGTCCGCGATACTGTATGTCCGTGTCGATGTATGTCCGTGATGATGTACTTCCTCAATGCTGTATGTTCGTGTTGATGTATGTCCGCGATGATGTACTTCCTCAATGCTGTATGTCCGCGATCCTTAGATGTCCGCGATGCTGTGATGTCCCTGATGCTGTGATGTCCGCGATACTGTATGTCCGTGTCGATGTATGTCCGTGTCGATGTATGTCCGTGATGATGTACTTCCTCAATGCTGTATGTCCGCGATCCTTAGATGTCCGCGATGCTGTGATGTCCCTGATGCTGTGATGTCCGCGATACTGTATGTCCGTGTCGATGTATGTCCGTGTCGATGTATGTCCGCGATGCTGTGATGTCCCTGATGCTATGATGTCCGCGATACTGTATGTCCGTGTCGATGTATGTCCGTGTCGATGTATGTCCGCGATACTGTGATGTCCCTGATGCTGTGATGTCTGCGTTGATGTATGTCCGCGATACTGTGATGTCCCTGATGCTGTGATGTCCGCGACACTGTATGTCCGTGTCGATGTATGTCCGTGTCGATGTATGTCCGTGTCGATGTATGTCCGCGATACTGTGATGTCCCTGATGCTGTGATGTCTGCGTTGATGTATGTCCGCGATGCTGTGATGTCCATGATGCTGTGATGTCCGCGATACTGTGATGTCCATGATGCTGTGATGTCCGTGTCGATGTATGTCCGTGTCGATGTATGTCCGTGATGATGTACTTCCTTATTGCTGTATGTTCGTGTTGATGTATGTCCGCGATCCTTAGATGTCCGCAGTGCTGTGATGCCCGCTTTGATGTATGTCCGCGATACTGTGATGGCCACGTTGATGTATGTGCGCGATGCTGTGATGTCCGCGATGCTGTGATGTCCGCGATGTTGTGATGACCGCGATGCTGTATGTCCGCGATGATGTATGTCCGCGATGTTGTATGTCGGCGATGCCATATGTCCTCGATGCTGTATGTCGGCGATGCTGTATGTGCGCGATGCTGTATGTGTGCGATGCTTAAATGTCCGCGATGCTGTGATGTCCGTGATTCTGTATGTCCGCGATGCTGTGATGTCCGGGATACTGTGATGTCCGCTATGCTGTATGTTTGCGATGCTCATTTTCGGTATATAGGCTCATGTTGTCCACTAGAAGCAACTGGTGTTTGGTATATTGGCATAATATCTGAAAACTGAAGACGTAGACAGACACACTGAATCTTATAATTATACCTGTTATTAGTCTTTTGGCTTAGTTTAATTTTTTTAGTTTAAACTTATTTATTTTACATCGATTGTAACGAAAGCTCTATGAACTTATTCGAAACACTCTCGATGTCTTCCTGGGTAGAACCAGTACTAAGCAATGCAGATAAAGTGTCTTGCTCAGGGACACAACGCATATGGCAATGACGGGAATCGAACGACTTTTGGATCATGGGTCCAACGCTCTACCACTAGACCACAGCGCTCCACTTTTGGCTTACGTTGTCTCGAATCTTATATGGATATCCATATTCGCGAATATCAACATAATCAAGATATGGATACCATTATTAGATATGGATATCATTATTACGACAAATTATAGATATCTTAACATATATTTTTAAACATAGTATCTACCATTAATCCATTTAATATATTCATAATATAAAACATAGTATATACCCAATTCGTCTCTATGACAGTGATCGTAATCCTTTAATCATCCCCGCTCTGTTACGTCGGTCCGTCCGTGGATCGCCTACTCATCAAGAAACGTTATACCTACGTACACCGTACGTGGTGTGGAAGATCGCGAGCAATCAATAATATGTTGGAAGCAAGGGCAGATAAGTCAGATGCCAATTACAGGAGTTAATGCCCTTTATAGTTTTACGACTACGCATACGACTTTAAAAAAATGTAATGTTAACTTGTTGAAGTTAAAATTGGACAAATAAATTAAAGATATCCTTAAACAGAGAGTAAATTGCTGATGTTTTAAAATCGATTTTATCTCATCGAAATATGGATATCCATAAGTGAAATAACGATATCCTAAATTGCTTTATAGATATCATAAAACTAGAAAATGTGTCCATGGGCACGAATGCCCCGCTAAAGGGTCATCGGTTGCTTACAAAATGGAGTAACAAAATGTTAAGTGTAATATTAAAAGACAAATTATATTGTTCTTATGTTGATGCATGTGCATGGTTTTATATGTGCTTTAAAAAGGTTAATTACTGGAATTATATTTTTTCTCACTGTGTCCAAAGTAACAGGTATCAAACGTTCTTTCACTGTCATATAATTGTAATCATGTTCTTTCTCTTTGTTATTTTGTAATTTAAATCAAGTTTTTTCTCACCATATGCGACAAAACTGGAATCAAGCGTTTTTCATGGCTTGTCATAAGAATAGTATCAAGCAGTTTCCTTTTTTTTTTCCTTTTTTTGAGTTCCTGTGAGGAAACCCGTTTATTTCCCCGTCATAGGTGTGTGAGGGTCGGGGAACCATCCCCCAGTCACACCATACAGCTTACACGCACACGTTGATGTACGTTTATTCAACATTTTGCGGGCCATCACAATTGCAGTCCAGACTCTATTGTGCCCATAGCGTCAGGGTTACCTTGACGTTTTAGTTGGCGGACGGACTTTAAACCTTCGAACTACACACACACACGGGCCATCAAAATTTGGGTTCCATGGGAGGCCAGAAGTTATAGAAGACAAAATATGTTCAAGTTCAGTGAGTGAGTGCTTTACCACGTATACACTGGAGTGAAATATTAATAATTACATACTTGAAAATTTAAAAATCCAAGCAAATTATATGTAAATGAATAAAAATAAACATAGGTCAAGGTCACTTATACTGAGCGGCTTTTGTGCAAGAACATATTGATGTCATATAGATGTAATGGTGTATGAAGTTTGAAAGCTGTGTGGCTTTAGGTGTCTCAGTAATGGACATAATATAAAACTTGAATGTAAAACGGTAATGTAACTTAACAAAGTTAAACATTTAGGTCAAGGTCATTGATACTGACCTGTTTTGAGGTAGGAACATGTTGATGTCATACATATGTACGACTTCTGGTATCAGAGTAATGAACATTTGTACATTTTGAAAGCTGTAAGCCATCTGGTGTTGTAGAAATAGACTTAACAAAAACAATGTATCAAACTTGAATGTAAAACGTTAATGTAAATTAACAAAGTGTAAAAAGTAGGCCACGGTCATTTATATTGACGTGATTCGGGTAGGAACATATTGCTGCCATATAGATGTATGTGTGTATGAAGTTTGAAAACTGCACGGCTTTTGGTATCTGAGAAATTGATTTAATAAAAAACTTGAATGTAAAACTTTAATGTAAATTAACAAAATGCCAAAAGTAGGTCAAGGTAATTCAATTCATACTTTTCATTGAAACATTCCGCCGTCATGTAGTTATACACATTTGTACATTTTGAAAATTAACAGTGAAAAACATAGGTCAAGGTCATTTATATTGACCTGATTTGGGTAGGAACATATTGCTGTCATACAGATGTAAGTGTGTATGAAGTTTGGAAACTGTACTGTATAGCTTTTGGTATCTGAGAAACTGAGTTAATAACAAGAGGCCTAAGATGGCCTGTATCGCTCTACTGGCTATATGGAGAATGCGGTAGGGAACACTACAATGCTATGCGTAACTAGGCTTGGTACTGATCATTCCTGCCAAGTGTCACTGAAATCCACCAGGGGTTCAGGAAAACTAGTCCAGATAATGTGTGTTCATAAGGGGACATAACTCTGTCAAACATAATTCAACCGGAACATGGCAATGATATGCGCAACTTGCCTCGGTACTGATCATCCCTGCCATGTTTCAATTAAATCTGGCTAGGGCTTCAGGAGAATTATTCTGTGCAAAGTTAGTACATTAAAATATTTAAAGGGCCATAACTATGCCAACGTTCATCTAACCATTGCTATGATCTAATATAATCTAACCATTGCTATGATATACACAACTAGGCTTGATACTGATAATTATTGCCAAGTTTCGCTGAAATTCGGTCAGGGGTTCAGGAGAACTAATAGGGACAAAGTTTGTGCAATAAAACATTTGAAAGGGTCTTAACTGCACCAAAATCATTCAATGGGAACACAGTGACGATATGTATAACAAGGCTTGGTACTGATCATGCCTGTACAGTTTTGTAGAAAACCAAATCATAATCATTAATAGTAACAATCTGGTAAAGTTTGGTAAAAATCGGGTGAAAAATGAAGACCCTATCGTGTTATCGAGGCAAAATATAGCAATTTTAACTAAATCAAGGGCCACAACTCTGCTGATATTGGTCCGAACTGCCTGGTTTTCGACCTCGCCCGAGCTTTCTTTGATATCAATAATCTGGTAAAGGTTGAAAAAGATCGAATGAAAAATGAAGGCATATCATGTTAACGAAGCAAAATATAGCAATTTTAACTAAATCAAGGGCAATAACTCCGCTGTTACTGGCCCAAACTGGCTTGTTTTAGACTCGTCTGCGCTTTCATTGATGTCAACAATATGGTAACGTTTGAAAAACACCGGATGAAAAATGAAGGCCCTATCGTGTTAACGAGGCAAACTATGTAACTAAATCAAGGAGATAGGGCACAAAACTGGCGCAGAAAATAAGAAAAGTCCACTTTGTAACCTTCCTGTGCATCCGTTACAGCAGGTACGTTCTGCTGGTATACTTCAAATCTATTTAAATATAACAGATTGTGTTACTTACGATAAGTGTTATTAAATTGCTTTCTAGCACAGACTCATTGTAGTCATAGTAACAGTGGTTACACTCGTAACAATTAAGAGTTAAAAACCTGCGTATTTATTGATGCAAGGTTACATCAGTTACAGTTCAGTTACAGTTCAGATACACGTCGGTTACATCGGAAAGACAAACGCTACTTACATTTTAGTGATATTGTATTGACACAAGGTATGTTAGTTACATGTGATTTACACCGTGGTGATGATGATGAACTTTATTTCCTCCACTTGGGAGATTATCATACTACAATTATGGTGAGACATATCGAGTAATGACATTATGGCAAATATGTAATTTCAAAATAGCATATAAAACGTGACAAAGGGAACAACTATTATATAAATACACACATAAACACCCATACTCGCACACAAACACACATATATACATGTACGCATACATACGCATACTCATTTATGCATCCATATACTAGCTTACGCGCTCACCCAAGTAAAAGTGGGCCATATATCCAGTCGCTATAATGCGACTGTGCTAGTTCCCATAGTATACGTTGTATATTCCCATTTTGACCAGCCTTAATCACGAAATCGAAAACTGAAGAAGGAAGGGCGCGGGGACGGGTTTTTTTCCCACCATAAACGGTTCGGGCCATTACGGGTACGTTAGTCAACGTGTTCTTTACATTGAGTACTTTTAATGCTACGTTTAAGGCAATCATATTACTGCAAGAGCAATTTATTTTTAGAAAAAAGATTTACAATCATAAGCGTATTTAAAACATCGCTTTAAAAACGCATCTTGGACGCTTCGACAGAGTGAAATACCTATATCCGCGACATATATGGTTGCGCGACAACTCGTATATTATCGCGGGCCGTATTTCTGTATGTAAGATTTTGAAGTATGCAAAGTCTTGATCTGCGTTTAGTCTTTCTCGCCATAGATTCGTTTCTTTGGCGATAACGGCTGTATGCACTTTCTTCTTCCATACCTGTTTACTCGGCAGAGAATTTACATCTCGTAAAAAATCATTAATGATGCCTTGCAAATCATATGTATCTAACAATTTGCATATATCGGGAATAAAACCTTGTTGGTTATCACTCGTATGTGTAAGATACATGAATTAACGTCTTAAAAATACCTTCTGACATATCGTTTCACTAATCAGTGTTAAAATCTTATGCAAAAATACAAGTTTTCTTTTATCTAACTCTGCGGATAGACGTATAAGACCAAACATTGGTTCGCACATATCTGACCGAGTACGTGTATGAAATCCCTGAATCTTTTTCACAATAAAATGTTATAACCTATTTAACATATCGACGTCTGATTTTGTCATATTATTCCATAATTCGCAGCCATAAAGTGCGGTTGGTATGATGGTTTTCCTGTATAAATTTGCTGAAGTCAATGGGTTTAGGCCCAGAGGACGAACTCCAAGCCCTATCATAGCGAAAAACGAAATTCTGGCCTTTTGGCATCGCTCTGTTATTCTTTGTGCTAACTTATTATTTGAGTCTTGTCTTATTCCTAAATGAGTTATATTGATTGCTTGTTCTATGGTCGCATTTCCAAATCTCATTTCTAGTGCATCATCTGTCCTTTTAAGAGGGTTTTTCATAATAAGTGATTTGTTTACGCTTATGGTAAACTTCCATTTCTGTGAATATATGTAAACAATGTCAAGCAAATGTTGCAGACCTACCGGGGTAAGTGCTATAAGACTTATATCATCTGCGAATGTTGGGGTCTCACTTTTAACTGATAACACACCTAGCGCTAAATTTGGAAGTTTCCAACGTTTGCAGTAATTCGTCTACGTAAACGAGATAGAGAAATGTAGAGAGGACCCCTCCCTGACGTACTCCACGTTGGATGTCAAACGGATCTGCCGTCATTCCGTGTATACGTACCACACATTTAAGGTTAGTATACGCTTCCTTTAAGATGCGCCACAGCTTACCAGTAATTCCTAAGTCGCCAATTTTGGCTAGAAGCCCATCGTGCCACACCCAGTCATATGCCCCTTTTATATCGAGGAACGCTATGTAAACCTTACTTTTCTGTTCGAGTTGGTAAAACATAGTCTCTTGGAGATTGAAAGACGTAGTTATACAGCTTAAACCTTTTTGAAATCCTTCCTGTTGCAGGCATGGAAATCGAGTACCTTTTGTCTTCAAGAAAGTATTGAACCTTTCTAGGAACAGTTTTTCGAACATTTTGTTAAAACATGATAAGAGCGCGACCGGTCTATAACTACTTGGGTCAGACTTATTCTTGCCTTTCCGTTTATATATCGGGACGAGAATACTGGTTTTCCATGTTATTGGGATGCATTCATACAACAGAATTCTGTTGAACAATATAGCTATCGATGTATTTAGATACGTTCCTCCATATATTACATGTTCATTTAATACGTTATCTATTCCAGAACTTTTTCTTTTCATTAGTTGCTTAGTAATATTCGAAATATTGGACTCAGTTACTTGAGATTCAATAATGTATCCGAATTCTACCATTTGTTTTGTACTGTGTTGACGGAGCTTAGAATTAATATTTTGTGACAGCGGTCCTTCCTTGTTATCGACGAGCGTAAAAACATCTTTGAAGTATTGACCAAAACCGTTAGCTATATTTGCTTCGGTGTATGTATTACCATTCTCAATAATTTCTGAGCATATCTCGACAGGTTTATCTTTTTTTCCCCTTAAGAGTCTCCAAAACAGTCTGTAATCTAATTCGGCCGCGCGTTCAAGTTCTTCGTATGAATGATTTAGGTATTTATCGGACGAAATTCGTTGCAGTCGCCGAAAAGTGTTCTTAGCACTTTTATACGTTTTATACGATTCATACTGGGGTCCTCTGGGCCTCCCATCCCATTGTCGCCTATATCGTCGTGATTCATTGTGAGCTGTCTTAACCTCATACGTCCAATACGGTTTTGCGTATTTATTAAATTTACTTTTAGGTAGTACAGAGGATGCCGAATGGATGGCGTTTACGATAACGTCGTTCACTTCATCTGGAGTACGCATTTCGTTTTCTAAATAGTCAATGTCTATATTGTTAGCTATCTGGTATTGATACGATTGTATATGTTCAGCAGTACATTTGTTCCACGCTACAGAACGTTTAAGAGATATATTATGTATATCGATTTCGTCTAAATCTATTTGTAAAAACAACGGTAGATGGTCCGATGTAAATATATGACGTTCTTCGATGACGGATGACTTTCGTATACAGTTTACCATTGATTTTTCAATAAGTATATGATCTATCATCGCCTTAGTCGGCATGAAAGAGTACTTTGGGTCTGTTGTTATGTTCATCTCATTAACACAGAGCAACCCATTTGCTGTTACAAAATTAGAAAAATCTTTGATTTCAATGTACAACCTGTGTCTGGTATGGTACCGTTACTGCCTAGTAATTGGCCATTGAAATCTCCTGCTATGATGACGTCAACTTGAGTTGAGTAAAACGACGACAGAGCTTGTAGATCGCTAAAACAGTCTCTATAATGCTCTATGATGTTTTAAATTTAAAGCCTACGTGATTATTAATTACAGGTACATCAGTTACATGCGAGTTACACATCGGTTACATTCAGTTACGCCCCAAAATGATGTGTAAACTTGATTTAATCCTCCGTTTTCCTCAACATCATAGTTTCAACGGTTACAATGGTTACATGTGAAAATATAATGCCTACGTGTGTATTGATGACAGGTACATCAGTTACATGCGAGTTACACATCGGTTACATTCAGTTACGCCGCAAAGAGATATACAAACTTCGTATTATTCAGTTTTTCTTTAAAATCATAGTTTCAACGGTTACAATGGTTACATGTGAAAATTTAAAGCCTACGTGATTATTAATTACAGGTACATCAGTTACATGCGAGTTACACATCGGTTACATTCAGTTACGCCCCAAAATGATGTGTAAACTTGATTTAATCCTCCGTTTTCCTCAACATCATAGTTTCAACGGTTACAATGGTTACATGTGAAAATTTAAAGCCTACGTGATTATTAATTACAGGTACATCAGTTACATGCGAGTTACACATCGGTTACATTCAGTTACGCCCCAAAATGATGTGTAAACTTGATTTAATCCTCCGTTTTCCTCAACATCATAGTTTCAACGGTTACGATGGTTACATGTGAAAATTTAAAGCCTACGTGATTATTAATTACAGGTACATCAGTTACATGCGAGTTACACATCGGTTACATTCAGTTACGCCCCAAAATGATGTGTAAACTTGATTTAATCCTCCGTTTTCCTCAACATCATAGTTTCAACGGTTACAATGGTTACATGTGAAAATTTAAAGCCTACGTGATTATTAATTACAGGTACTTCAGTTACATGCGAGTTACACATCGGTTACATTCAGTTACGCCCCAAAATGATGTGTAAACTTGATTTAATCCTCCGTTTTCCTCAACATCATAGTTTCAACGGTTACAATGGTTACATGTGAACATTTAAAGCCTACGTGATTATTAATTACAGGTATATCAGTTACATGCGAGTTACACATCGGTTACATTCAGTTACGCCCCAAAATGATGTGTAAACTTGATTTAATCCTCCGTTTTCCTCAATATCATAGTTTTAACGGTTACGATGGTTACATGTGAAAATTTAAAGCCTACGTGATTATTAATTACAGGTACATCAGTTACATGCGAGTTACACATCGGTTACATTCAGTTACGCCCCAAAATGATGTGTAAACTTGATTTAATCCTCCGTTTTCCTCAACATCATAGTTTCAACGGTTACAATGGTTACATGTGAAAATATAAAGCCTACGTGTGTATTGATGACAGGTACATCAGTTACATGCGAGTTACACATCGGTTACATTCAGTTACGCCCCAAAATGATATGTAAACTTGATTTAATCCTCCGTTTTCCTCAACATCATAGTTTCAACGGTTACAATGGTTACATGTGAAAAATTAAAGCCTACGTGATTATTAATTACAGGTACATCAGTTACATGCGAGTTACACATCGGTTACATTCAGTTACGCCCCAAAATGATGTGTAAATTTGATTTAATCCTCCTTTTTCCTCAACATCATAGTTTCAACGGTTACAATGGTTACATGTGAAAATATAATGCCTACGTGTGTATTGATGACAGGTACATCTGTTACATGCGAGTTACACATCGGTTACATTCAGTTACGCCGCAAAGAGATATACAAACTTCGTATTATTCAGTTTTTCTTTAAAATCATAGTTTCAACGGTTACAATGGTTACATGTGAAAATTTAAAGCCTACGTGATTATTAATTACAGGTACATCAGTTACATGCGAGTTACACATCGGTTACATTCAGTTACGCCCCAAAATGTGTAAACTTGATTTAATCCTCCGTTTTCCTCAACATCATAGTTTCAACGGTTACAACGGTTACATGTGAAAATTTAAAGCCTACGTGTGTATTGATACATGGTACGGTAGTTACATGTGAGTTACACCTTCGAAATCATAGTTACAACGGTTACAATGGTAACACAAGAAAATAGAAAACCTACGTGTTTATTGATGGCAGGTACATTAGTTACATGCGAGTTACACAACAGTTACATTCTGTTACGCCGTAAAATGATGTGTACACGTAATTTAATCCTCGTTTTTTTTCAACAGCATAGTTTCAACGGTTACATGTGAACATTTAAATCCTACGTGTGTATTGATACAAGGTACGATTGTTACATGTGAGTTACACCTTGGTTACATTCAGTTACGTCGCAAAAAGATATTCAAAATTAACTTGTCCTCCATCTTGTTCAACATCTTAGTTGCATTGGTCACAATGGTTACATGTGAAAATTGAAATCCTACGTGTTTACGTTCGGCATATGAGTTACACCTTGTTTACATTCAGTTGCGTCATAAAGAGGTATGGAAACTGTTTTCTGTTGTTTTATCTTCGAAATCATAGTAAGAAGGGTTACAATAGTAACACATGAAACATGAAAGCCTACAAGTGTATTGATGACAGGTACATCAGTTACATGAATTATATTTCCATCAAAAGGTATGCAAACCGGCTTCGAATCAAGTTCCATGAAATAACGTAAAACGTCACACAGGTGAAGCTGCGAGAATACCAAACACGTCATGGATCGAAACATGTTTTGACAATTAAGTTTTAATTGTCAAATTTTCAAAATTAGGTCAGGAACTGTAACACCAAGTGTACTATTGATTGACGAAAAATGGCCAAAGCATCGTTGTACATATAATGTACCATTTTTGTATGATAGCACATTCAGTAGTAATGTTCAAAGTTAAAACAAAAGCATAAACATGTTTTACATTTATTTACATCAATGTGTTCAGGTAAAATTCAAATACTCCAAATGCATATAAAACAAGAGTTACACAGTGTAGAATTTGAAACAAAGAGTAGTTATATCTAAAATGAAAAATTAGTAATACAAATAAACTTATTGTTATGATTTCAAACTCCGGCAGTTTGAACCGCTCAAAAGTAAGATCAGATAACTGACCGATACCTATCACAAAGTGTGAAAAGAATTATCAAGTAAATATTTCAACAGTCCTAGGAGAGGGAGAGGGAGAGTGAGAGCTTAGGCGGATAAATTAAAATTAAATAGGAGTTGAAATAGAGCTCATGGGCTCTAATCCTGAACCTTCCGCGTCACCTCCGAGTACTAATATAATATTTCAGTAGCTACAGTGAGCGAGAGATGTTACCTTTTTCATAATCGTAGGCATGCATTTTACAGCCTATCATTATCAAACGGACTATATGAAAGCCCACAATGGAGCCCATGAAATATGAACCTTCAACTTAACCCCCAAATTACTTTCAATGTACTGAAAAAAACTACCCGAAGGCATAATTAATCTTTGTTATGCTATATTGCATGTTTTTTTTCGGTCCAGAGTTATGGACGCAGGCAGATTAAAAGGTCCAGAACTATGGACGCATACGGCCATGAAACTGGGGAATAGATTCCTATGGTTCTTTAACGTGCTCGGTTGATAGACCGATACACGGGACCGCCCGGTTTACGTCCCCATCCGACGAACGAGCCTAAGGAAAAGTGTCTTGCCCAAGAACACACCAACGGAACCCAGTGGCACCACGGAGGATTGAACCCGGGGCCTCCGGTCACAAATCCGCCGCGCTACCGACTGCGCCACGCCAACATACTTATTGTAATGCTACAAATAAACAAAACACTGGACTAATAGTAACAACTGGGGTATAGTCAAATGTGTGATAACCAGTCATCTCCGGACCAATGTACTATAGTAATGTGTATTAACACGTATATAACATATGCATCAATCTGCTTGAATTTACATTGGTTTTCCACATTTGCATACTATGTTAATTATTATTAAACTCATTTTAACATATACATTAGTAAGCGCTATTTTTCTTTGATATTAGTGTTGAATAAAAACAAAATATATCCATATATTTAACTTTTTTTAACACGTTGTTGCTTTGCATTACTGTTCATATTTTATTTAATAGAAAATATTTTTTTATTTATATAGCGATATGATGTTTTTCCCTTACTCGTAAAATGGCTATACCAATGAATAATGGGCAGGGGTAGACATTTCTTATCAGTTGTACATACCAAGATGGCGGATGATCAAAACATTCAAAGGTAGGTGTTGACTTATAAGAGCGATTATGTAATAAATATTGTTTAAATTTAAATTTCAAAGATGCTTTGTATAATGTTTTTTTCAGAAGTCAAAATTCTCTCCGCAAATGTGATTTTATCTTTAAAATCGTCATAAACTACAACCAGCATATCGGTGAATTAAATTTGCAGAGGTAAAAATAAACATCCATTCAGTCCCGTGGGTATATTTTGACAAATATGAGCATTATTTTGAGAAAAAGAATTATGGCATTTGACTATATTGTTTTGTATATTAAATCTCATTCAGTTTGGTCCGATCTTTATCAGCTTTAGAGGGTTTATAATATAAAGACATTGTTTAAACCATAGGCACCGACACGTTTTAATACATAATATTGCAATTCTACGACTCTCTCCTCGCCCCACACCACTACCACTCCCAACTCTACCACCACTTTGCCTTGTTTGTTTTTCCACCATTTACAAATCGTACCCAACCACAGTTTTGTTTTGCTCCCGACACACTTATTATTATCATTTTAGGGTGTTTTATATTTTATAAATGATTCATAATTAATTGTTTTAAATACGTAATGTACCTGTTCATATATGCTAAATGTAAAACGATTCACTTGTTTATTTAGTTAACAATAAGTCAACATTGGCAGATGCTCATAAGAAAGCGTTATTTATGATCGAACTCTTATCTAGGTACTGCATATCAAATGAGATTTAATATCACCCTAAACGTATATCGTTAATGGGTTGCCTATTATATTATATATACTAAACCAAATTGCTAAGTATCAACCTAAGAATATGTCAATAATATTCTCATTGTTTTGTGTATTTTGTGCTTGATTATAGATACAAATAATGAGTGTAAGTCGTCTACTCTGATTGCATGAACATATTTTAAAACTTTTAAGTCAATGTGTTTTCTTAGAAATAAGTTATAATACTTATACAACTGGGTACATAGGATTTTATTAAGTACTTCGAATTAGTGAAGCTTTCGATGTTCCTAATTCTAAAATATGCCAGTTAAAATTAGTTTGACATCACGTTTTACTAGCATTACCACTACAAATGCGTTTGCAAAAGACATTATGTTAACGCTGAATTACAGTTACTTGAATTTCAAACAACATTCAATTTAAAGGGAGGTAATTTAAGATTATCCATATTTCATTTTTTTATAGACGGAGAATCTGCGATAAAGGGGTCAAATGTTTATGTTTTTTTCTATTATTTCATACTAATTTTAAGAATTTTATATCTTTAAGCGATCTTTGACTCATGTTATGTGTTTTATCAGCACATTTCATGTTTTCATATAAAGGGTAACTCTCAAAAAATGTAACAATTTAAACAAAAAATAAATGTTTTACAAACTATGGGTCAAAACAAAATACTTATCATATTTATCTTTTCTAAAATATATTTAAAATAAAAAAGTTAGTTAAGATACAAAGTTGATACTTAGCAATTTTGTTCAGTGTATCATGTTCATTGCAGAGCAGCGCAATAATTATAGCTTTTATCAACGTTTTTAAAAATCTGAATCGTTACAGTTCATATTTCAAGATATGAGGACAGAGTGTGGACTCTACATACTCCTCAAAGGATGGTAGCGTTTGATGCTTGTCTTAAATTTTGTCTTTTCGTACACTTAACATATTGTTCTCTTGTTGCTTTGGCTTCTGTCTGACAAGTCATTGAGTAGTTGCATAGTGGCTGTCTAGGCTTTTGTTTTTTATATTCATATATATATGATCATTTATGTGTTATATTGCCTACTAATTATGTTAATGCTGCCTTGTTTGAGTGAGAATACAACCTGACGGGATATCTTTATTACAATGTCCCGTTTTATTGGGACGACAATAGGCTAAGAGTGAGGTTTTGTGCACCCTAGAATCTGGTCTAAACACCCAGTGACTTTTTTGCCACTGATCGTTCTAATGCGGTAGCCCTGTTGTCAATCCTTTTATGTTTGTGATGATTCATCTAGCGTTTTTTTCATCTTTGTAATTATTGTTTGTTTCTGTGCATATTTTGGGTTGACTGTGGTCCTTGAATTCTACATTTCGACTTTTATATCTACTTTCTATGGTATTAATTTTGTTGAACGTGAAGAAATGTCTACAAAACTTTTAGTGGTTTAAGAAAGCACACACTCACAAAACGCCAATACGAGCAGCAAAACATTTTAGAGCAAGTGAAAAAGTGTGCATAGACAATACTCTTCTATGTGCACATATGAAGTCCCGACAGGGCGAACAATGTCGATTCCACACATACACTGTCCATAAATGATCACTGTTATAAATCAACAGCTACCTTTCGATGTTTTGATAATCCGCCATCTTCGTATGTCCATGCCGATTACTAAAATGGCAACTCTGGCGCATGATCACGTCAGTCTCGATTATGTTATTATTCACATTTTATCCCAGTTATTATTTGTTTGTGTTTGTTTTTCGGTTTTATGCACTTACAAACTGACGTCTCACTAAAAATAGATATAAAAGTCGAGCAGAAAATGCAACATTCAAGAACCACAGTCAACCAAAAGTACGCATAGAAGCAAACAACAATTTTAAAGATAACTGAAAGGCAAGACATGACAACGCAAACATAAAAGAGTTGACAATAGGGCTACCGCCGTGGAACGGTCAGTGGTCAAAGGTGCCGCTGGTGGTTTAAACCAGGTTCTAGTGTGCAATACACCTCAATCTTACCATATTGTCATCCAAATAAAACGGGACAGTGTAAATAAAGATATCGATCTCCGCCAGGTTATATTCTCCGGCAAACAATGCAGCATTAATAAGGCAATATAAGTATAAGACATAAATGATCATGTAAATATAATATAAGAAACAAAAGCCTAAAAAGCCACAGAGCTCTATGACCTGGCAGAAGCCAGAGCAACAAGAGAACAAAGCACTAAGGTTACGACAAAACAAGATTAAAGACAAGCATCAGAAATCATCATCCCAATAACGAAAACAATTAATTTGTTACCACTTTACAAAACAAAGAAATGCGTCTATGGACCACATGAAGGAAATAAACAGGAAAAAAATATTGTTAAAATTATATTCTCTGCCACTGCCATCATTTAAGTCTGCTGTTAAAATAATCAATCGGAACACTTCGGTAATTTCCGTAATGGGATTCCCGAGTTACGGAAATCGACTGAACAAATGAACGGCAATGAGGGGATCAGGGTAGTAAGTAGACAAAATGATTAAACATTGTATGATATATAATTGATCATAATTCAGTAAATATTTGGTTCAGATGTAGAATTATTAAAAAAAAATCAGTGCACTAATCTCTTCCTTGACTAACTCAAAGTATCCGTCTTGGTTGAACGACTTGAAATATCCGTGTCATTCATTTTGCCGGTGTAATGAAGTAAACTCGTCTTGGTTGATCCATGTCATTCATTTTGCCGGTGTAATGAAATAAACTGACCCCATGAATGACCCCGTGTCATTTTTTGATGTTGAAAAATCAGCCTCGATCATGACGAATAACTCAAAATTGAAGAAAAGTTACTCCAAATTACTCCGATTATCAACGCTTAACTCCCATAAGGGGTAGTCAAGCCCTGCATAAAACACAAACCTCGTCAGAATGCCGTGAAACTACAGATACGCAGGCTTTATAACTTCTGCTTCCAACTAAATTCCATTTTGTGTATTTCGCCAAGTGCTTTTCTTAGAAACTGGAACCATACGTCGTTGGCCATGGCGTGAATGGTATGAAAATACCTCATTGAAGGTTCCATGTTCACCGTCATATGCATATTACCTTCGGGTGGCTCATAAATGTTTATGCTATTGACGTTTTATATATTGAGTTCTGTTCAACCCGGGGCTAAAGGGAGTGAACGGTAGCAAACATGTTTCACTACCGTTCATGAGCAGTCTCAGTCAGACCGAAACTGCAATAATGTTTGTATTTATCGTGTTCGTCGATGTC
Source organism: Cyrtodaria siliqua (assembly GCA_037043455.1). Classification (NCBI taxonomy): domain Eukaryota; kingdom Metazoa; phylum Mollusca; class Bivalvia; order Adapedonta; family Hiatellidae; genus Cyrtodaria; species Cyrtodaria siliqua. The sequence continues at coordinate 172,722 of JAWPHD010002652.1, read as the reverse complement.
CAAATTCTCCTTTGATACTCTTTTACTTTATCATGAAACCAAATAAACATATCTGCTATTAAAAACCAACAAGAAAAGTTGGGGTGGACTATTTATTTCTTCAGTTAAAAACTTACACCGGGACAAATGTAAACATGTGTTCGACCTCTTGCAATTGCAAACCCTTTTCGACTTTCACTTTTGAAATGATGTGCTGCATTTTCTACAATCCGAATTCATTATAGCCATTTCATAACATGAATGAAAATACTAAAATTGCAAGAATGGGTAGACCATTTTAGATCATTTGATTTTGAACATCAAATTGACAACTCTTTTCTACTATGGTTAATAATATCTATCCTAAAGAACTTCGACTCAACAAACGTCAAAGCTAATATTTCACACACGTTTCTTTTCATGATTTGTATTTAAGTTGAAAAAACAATCAAAGCAAAATGTATTACAAGAGAGTTGATTTTAATTTTGACATAGTTAATTATCCTTACATAGACGGGGATGTTCCTCGAGCAGAATCGGATTGGGTATAAGTTTCTCAACTTCTCATCCATAAACATAAAGTTATAACGGTCAGTGGCAAAAAGGCCGCTGGGAGTATAAACCAGGTTCCAGGGTAAACCAAACCTCACTTTTACATAGGCGTAGGAGCCTGGGGCTAGGGGACCGCCCGACCCCACCCCATGTTAAGTGTGGGGGCCAGAGTATGCCGCCACCCCCCGACCCCACCAATAATTTAAGAAAAAAATTATTAGCGCTCAAAAAAGACTTTCTTCCCTATATAAGAGGGTGTAACCCCTTCCCCCTTGAATCCGGAATACCACATAAATTAAGACGGAATCCGGAATACGCTCTAAATTACAGCCTGAATCCGGAATACTGTTTGAGTTCAAACTGCGCCATTAATTAGGTTTGGCATGCACACTAGCGACACTAGCGTTTGTTTAGTGCTCTGAAAAAATCGTCCCAAATACAAATCAGTAGAGTTATTAATTTACCAGTCCTATGATGATCCCAAGCCCAAACTTTGTGGCTTTAAAGTAGAATACTGCTTAAGCCGGTAGTAGGGTGCTTGAGAGGTGCTGCACCTATCGCTCATTAACTGACTCAATAAAACCCAGTCTGCTATTTTTTCTCTTGTCTGTGTGTGTTGTTTTCAAGGGATTCCCTTTATGGTATTTATTCACAATATAGGGTTTAGTTCTGCCTCATATTTTGGCCATGTTCAGCTCTCCAGGTCCACATCTTTAGCCTTCATCATTGGATAGTTTTTGTGACTCGAAACATGACAGAAATTCTAGATCTGTAACAGAAATACGACGCGGGTGTAAGGTAGCGCGATCGTCTGTGTGTGAAGTACCAGAATCCACAGTCTGTGAGTATTTCCATATTCTCATTTAAGACCCTGGCAATAAGGCGGCTAACTTCCAGGACATCGGGCAATGGCATTATTATGCTATTGTATTCCAGGACATCGGGCAATGGCATTAGTATGATATTGTATTCCAGGACATCGGGCAATGGCATTAGTATGATATTGTATTCCAGGACAACGGGCAATGGCATTAGTATGCTATTGTATTCCAGGACATCGGGCAATGGCATTAGTATGATATTGTATTCCAGGACATCGGGCAATGGCATTAGTGTGCTATTGTATTCCAGGACATCGGGCAATGGCATTAGTGTGCTATTGTATTCCAGGACATCGGGCAATAGCATTAGTGTGCTATTGTATTCCAGGACATCGGGCAATGGCATTAGTGTGCTATTGTATTCCAGGACATCGGGCAATGGCATTAGTGTGCTATTGTATTCAAACAACATGATTTGAGTAGTATTGATTCTTTGAAGTTATTTTAATGTCAGATACTTTCTTTCAGTATTATACAAAATAATTAAGTGTAGAACAAGATAAAATGCCAGAGCTTACATTGTATTACCTAACAAAGCAACGTCTCCCCAGTCTTAAACCCGTATTAACCATCCTACTAATTCAAATTTCTGTGCGCTCCCGACCTAGCTAATAATCTTATTTTACCAATAGATCTATACGTATAGAACCGAAATGTTAATACAATGTTGAGTGTTGAATGTTGATTTGCAAATACCTACAATCGTTTATGGGTAATAGTATCTGATAATGATGAAAACAAAACCAAGAAAAAGGATATTAAGGCAGTAAAACCTAATAACGGTAACCGTTTTACGACGGGTTCAAACTATATAAAACGTACCAAAGAAGCTGTGAGTCTTCGGCGCATTATTCAAAAACCCACTCCACCTGCGTGTCTGCTATCAGAAATCGTCCATTTGAATACTCAGTGTATTTAGAATGGCATTTTAATGTACTATTTACTGTATGGTCTCCAACACCATGCGAAGAAATCCATGAATGAATGCCTTACTCAACCTGAATAAGCTTTTTGAGTTGTGCTAGCTCTGTTAACTGCTTCTGAGACACATAGTCCAAAGCTCCGCATTTCGGGTTTTCATCCCGAAATCTGAAATAAACTTGGCTCAGCGTTCAGGTGTGTAAACAATGTTTGTTTTGTGTGTGTGTGTTTTTGGCGCTACTGTTACATTGTAACAAATGGAGATTTTCAATGAAAGTAGTTACAAGCCCAGTAATCGACGTCATCAGCAGGTGCACGAGATGATCACCCGTAACGAAGATTTGTCTCGACTCGGTAAGTAAACACACGCATTTCAGCTCTAATTCTCAGTCCATAAAGATATAATTATGCCTAAAGTGTCGCAATCAATGGTAAAATGGTAAAAAGACTCGGTTAATATTCACTTAGCGAATTGAGAGCAGAATCAAAGAAAGTTATTTTAGCGAGATGATTCTCAGCGGAGTTTTTTCATTTTTAGCTTTCTTTGATATAGCGCGTTTCCACTGCGTTGGCACGGCGTTGTTTAATTTTCCAGAACGCCGTGAGATCGCAAGAAAAATCTGATATTTTTCGTGAAGATGGAGATGTCACGGCGTCCTCACAGCGACCAAGCCGTTGCTACGGAGCTCCCATGGCGTTCTATCGCGTTCCTACGGAGTTCTTGTTGGCGATTGTCTGCGCTCTCACGGCGCTTCCACTGCGTGCACTGCGCTTTCATGGCGCTCACACTGCGCTGACGGCGTGTTGAAGACGTTCGTTTGCACTACCTATATTCATTTATACTATTTTGTTCGTTTTTGTCATGCAAACGCCGATGGACGCGGTAGACGCGCCTTGGGAGCGCAATGATCGCCGTGACAGCTCCGTACAGTCGTTGTAAGAGCGCAGTAAAATAAATAACACTCCGTATAAGCGCCGTAGTCGCGCCGTATAAGCGCGGTAGAGACGCAGTGACATCTCAGAGAACGCCGTACAATCTCCGTGCAAGCGCCACCGACAACCACAGCGTTCGCACTGCGACCTCTGTGCGCGCCCGCGGAGCTCCTGTGGCGTTGTAGGAGACCTTACTGCGTTGCTATGGCGACCTTACGGCGACCCCACTGCGCTCTTATCAGAACGCCGAGCGACGGCGTTTGTTTTGTGCATGCTCAAAGTGCGCGCCGTCGCTTGGCGTTCTATGCGATCCCAATGCGTCTACTGGCGATGCCACTGCGTTGCTGCGGCGATGCTTGCGATCGTACTGCGCGCACCTCGGCGTTCTGCATTTTTCTTGGACGCCGTGGGATCGCCGTGGGATCTCCGTGAGAACGCGGCCCTAGTGTGACAGGGGTTTTAGTATTAGCAGAAGTAAATACAAACCGAGTCTTTTTACCATTGATTGCGATACTTTAGGCACAATTATATCTTTATTGACTGAGAATTAGAGCTGAAATGCGTGTGTTTACTTACCGAGTCGAGACAAATCTTCGTTACGGATGATCATCTCGTGCACCTGCTGATGGCGTCGGGCTTGAGTTATCCCGCCAAATAACGGCAAAAGTACACTACATAACCGTTTATCAAAAACCAATCCAGGTGTTCAGGTCATATAATAACGTATATGTGTCGATCAAAAGTATAGGATTTTTCACGGGTTTTAAAAATACCAATGAGTAGACTCCCATGATTGAATATTCATAAAATGAATTATGCGTTGGTAGCTGTTAATTCAACGCTGCAGTTTTGGGGTTTAGCGGGACTGGTTAAAGCCATTTCTATTGTGTTTTTTAGAGTTTGGATATTCAAAAAAAAAAATATACATACCTCGTCATCAGTAGATTTACATTGTACATAATTGTTGTAAAGTTTGACTGTTGTTGGCAGGTAGCTACTTTAAAGTTCTCCGGCCATGTTTTGTTTCATGAACATGTTTATGTTTATTTAAATCGAAATCAATACACAACAATAGATATTTACAATTCACACATTTCAATATATGTGAAAAGCGAGAAGAAGATTTTATATGATGACCTAGAAAATTTTGAACAAGTAAATTAATCCATAAATGTAAGGAGGAAATGTATTTATCAGTTATCTGGCAATAGTTGATTTACCTCATTTTCCCGTGCAGTCACGCAGTGGTAAAAGTAGTATCTGTAAGTCAGGCAAATAATACTTATTTTTACATACAACTTATTAGCGGTTTTAAATATATGTTTCTCTCCGGGACTATCAAGAACTGTTCATATGATGTTTAAGAGTTAAATTTGTTAATTGATAACACTACAAGAAGGGTGGCCATTCATCTTTAAGGGAGAAACTGTGTAAAACAAGAGATGTTTGTAAAACATATATGTCTCCCTTCAAAGACCATGACACAAACATTCCTGCCAAGTTTCGAGTTTGTAGTGCCAGCTGTTCTTGAGTTATCGCGAAGACAAGCAATTTTTAGTGATTTTTTACACGTTTTGTTACCTTGGCAAAAATTTCTTATGTGGCAGAGTCTTCCCCAGGTGCTTTAAGCACAGCAGGGCTGCTATGCCTGATTTTCAAATACCCATGGTGACTACAAAGCTGCCGTTGTGCTTTGATCTTATCAGACAGCCTCTGCTTTTGAACAGATAAACTAGTTTGTCTGGTAATTAGAACAGGGCTATGCATCACAGTAGCATGCATGCTTGACGAGCGCTGTGTCTAGTGGTAGAGCGTTGGACCCATGATCCAAATGTCGTAGGTTCGAACCCCGCCATAACCACATGTGCTGTGTCCTTGAGCAAGAAACTTTATCTGTATTGCTTAGTACTGGTTCTACCAAGGCTTTATATGAAAAAATAAAATTATCAGCCCAGGTTCTTCACAGGAAGACAATCAAGAAATATCGCTTACAACAGGTATAGAATTAGCTAATTTTAAAATATATATATTTGACCTGTCACACTAGACATACAGTCATGTAATCAACTAGCAACCTTCTTTGATTGTGTAACACACATCCTGGCTTCCTTTGAAAAGAACCATAGGATTATGTTCGATAACGGGCACGTTCCCGGTTTCCTATGTGTCCTTCCCCTCTATGGGCTCTAAATAACCTATACTGTGTTGATAAGCCGTTAAACAACATTCAGTTCGATTCAATTCCTTTGAAAAACATTGCACAATAAATTATGCTCTGCTGGTGTAATCGGTAAGCCGTTTTCACATATATGTATCAGTGTGTGTGTATTTCTAAGGAGTATAGTCCCTCCACCTACCCGACGATTATAGGCACAATGTCTGGACTTTTATCTGTGTGTTGTTGTGTAGTGTGGTGATGATATGTTGAGATGTCTACTTGAAGCAGCGAACTCAATGGTTTCTTTATAGTGCTGCCACACTGGAATATCACGCCGTAGTAGACATGATACCCCCAGTCACATTATTCTGACACTGGTCAATCAGTCGTAGCACTACCCATTATTTGCTCGTCAGGCAAGGGTTACAAGTGACTACTCCATTTTGAAAAGTCTTTTGGTATGACGCGGTCAGGGGACTCGAACCCACAACCTCACGAATGCAAGACAGACGACATAACCACTACATTATAGTGTATCATGTGTGTGTGTGTGTGTGTGTGTAGTTCTAAGGTTTATAGTCCCTCCGCCAATAAACTCAATGCGCCTTAGGGCGCACCGAGATGGGTACAATATAGTCTGGACGTTGTTATAGTGTTTCAATGGCAGTTATATTTATATATATGTAGGTATTTTACCTTTAGCGTTCACATGGGTTGCCTAATTTGCATATTCTTCATCCAAATAATGTATCCCATATGTCAAAATTATTTAATAGCTTGTGTTTAGAGTGAAAATAACAGATGTATTTTTTTTAACTAGAATCAAATTTAATCTGATATTCATTCAATAAAGGGGGGTAATTTTATAAGTCATTTTAAATTAATATTTGTATTAGGTTTAAATATAGAAACATCACAACATACTTGTATATTAAAAAAAAAAAAAAAAAAAAATATGTAGACATGTTGCCATTTGTTAATGGTTTGGTATAAAAGCGTGGTTAGGGGTTAAACCTTTTAAAAAAAAAAAACACATGAATTTGTCCAAAATAGTTTTAAAAAATAACAAGCAATTTTTAGTTATTTTTTTACGTTTTGTTACCATGGCAACATTTCTTATGCGAATCTACCGAAAATGGGAAGTGCATTTTTTTAATTAGAATCAAATTTAATCTGATATTCATTCAATAAACGAGGTAATTTGAAAGTCATTTTAAATTAATATTTAAAAAACATAAATTTGCCCAAAATAGTTTTTAAAAAATAACAAGCAATTTTTAGTTAAGTTTTGTTACCATGGCAACATTTCTTATGCGAATCTACCGAAAATGGGAAGTGCACAACTACACCATGACATAAACAGTCCTGCCAAGTTTCGAGTTTGTAGTGCCAGCAGTTCTTGAGTTATCACGAAGATAAGCATTTTTTTGTGATTTTTTACAAGTTTTGTTACCAGGGCAACCACATTTCTTATGCGAATCTACCCAAAAGATGAGGTGCACAACTATACCATGACACATTCCTGCCAAGTTTTGAGTTTGTAGCTTCAGCTGTTATATCGCGAAGACAATATTTCGGGACCGACCGACCGACCGACCGACCGACATTGCAAATCAATAAGCCACCCCCACCCCACCCCCCACTCCCCGCCCCAACACCACAGTAGGCGGGACGTTTCGTTTTAAAGCAGACTGAGTTCAGCCTATAGCATGCAGTTTCGTATTGATATATTTGATCTTATGTGATCGTATTTACTGATTTAAACTTTTTAAATAAATGTCCATTCTGTTTATCGCGTTCGCATCCAAATACTGTATAAGTTGCGTCCCGCTTACCACGCCTATGCGTCCGGAAGGGGGTGGGTTTCACCCTCGTATATGCACAACTAATATGACACTGAAACAGTTTTATTCGTATCTGGATTGGTTTAAACCTATTTTATTTCACATGTTTTTACAACATAATATTTGTACGGAATAATTGGATTTGGATTGCCATCCATAACTCTTTTAGATCTCTTCTTACGAATAATGGAGGGTGTGCAGTACTGGTTCTACCCAGAAAAAAAGTGTGTTGTCTGCCTCTCTCACGAAAAATCGACAGTCATTAATAGCCTAAAATGTGGTGGAACTGACGTAAAACACCATTCAACCAACCGACATCTTCGAGATTGCCTCCAGTCCATTTAACCGGCAGTGAGTGGTGTTAACAATTGTAGTGACTGTAAATAGGTTTAATTACACTAAATCAACCGGATGTGCCCGCCAGGTGCCAAAATAGTTCTGTATAAAAGAGTGCTCAGCTAATCTTTTTTTTTCTTTAAACAATGTTATTGATATTTGGAAATGCAGCTCATCATGTTATTGACATTTTTTGATTATACATTTTCAGAAACGAAATTGCAAGGGGCAAGACATCCGGTGTTAGTATAAATTAAAATAATTCCTTCTTAGAAGATAATAGCAGACATGTTTATTTACATGATAAAGTAAGTTTCCCAGAATTCTAACGAGGTTTGAGATTTTAACAAGTTGTCAACATTCTCGCTTTACTACGGGGCATGGAGATTCTTTTACGCTAATATAACCTATATACACCAGTCACGAAGTTTTTTTTGTAAGAAAGCCAGAGCTGAAGGTGCACTGCAGGGAATCGACTGAAAGTCACGTGTTTTTTTTATGATAGGTACCACGGTTTTTTACGGTGTTTTGGCCTCGCTTCAGATTAGAAAAATCTTAATTACTTATTCCATAGTGCGTCAATTTTGATTAGGAAAACGCACGGAACCCAGAAAGGTATGCTGAATCCACGTCTATAAAGTTCATAAGTGAGACTTATGCCTTTTTGAAGATTACCTCAGAAACATGTTAAAAACAACACATTAATTCAGTGATAGCAACCACGCTCTACTGCCAAAGTATCGCCGTTTTCCATTGTTTCAAGTTTTCTTGTGTCCGTAGCTTCTAGGGAATATGCATCTAATTCCATCCTCATAGCCCTGTATTATAGCAATATTGAATAAATAGACCTGTTATGCATTCCTTTGACAACTTCCATTACTGCTGCCGGTATCTTATGTCCCATTTCAGAATAAACACTTCCTGTAGTATTTGGATGCATCCCTCTATTTTCGATATAGCAATTCAATATTAAATGAGTTATACATTGATTTTAAACGATTTATACATTGATTTAAAAACAAAGCAGATAATCTGAGATAAAAAGAAGGCAAATTAAAGATGAGTCCGGAAGGTGATTTATTTTTCCAGATATACACTCCAAGTTAAACAAAGCAATTGGCAAAGGTGTGGGGAGTTTAACTTTCTGCCACCTAATCGCTTGTTCACACGGGTAGTTAGACGTACATACGAGGTAACAATAACAAAACACATCATAAAGCTAAGAACTCAGTGCATGCGTGTGCTAAAAATACTGAAAAGAGGTTAGTGATTGTGTATGCATCCGACAATTTTAACCGAGACCAAGGTTTCGAGAATATTTCAGTTACATTCAAATTCCAGGTTAAAAACTATACTAACAATGGCAGTGTGTGCACGCGCGTGTGTGCGTGCTTGCGTGCACGTTTCGTATAATTCAAAGTATGCGTGAGTATGTGCAGGTGATAAACGTCGCTTTTAACAATATTTCAGTCATATCACGACGTGTCTATTTGTTTGTATGTTTGAATGATGTTTTACGGCACTTTTAGCACATGTTAGGCTATATATGACGGTATATTTTGTTGTGGTTATGGCAGACCCTAATATTGCTGAGTATAACCAGTACTGTATACTTCCTGCCATTCGTAATAATGTTTGTAAAACACCATTCAAACTGAAAAGCCCAACTTTATAGCGAAGTACTACGCCGTAGACACATGCTATGATACCCCACCCAGTCACAGTATTCTGACACCAGGTCGATCAGTCACTACACTTTATATGCTGAACATCAAGAAGGAGAACTACTAGTACAATGGTTATGACATCTTTTGGTGTAAGCCAGTCTGAGATTGGGCCCACGACTACCCGCATGCGAGCCGACCGCCCTATATCACTAAGCTACATATATATAATGGACTGTTCTTTATTTGAATTAATAATATAAGTCCATTCCATTTATATGACAAAGGTTACTCGCAGGCTTATCCGTGTTTACAATGGACGCAAATGCTATTGTACTCGTGCTTAGCGGTTTAAGGGTTAGTGCTGACTAAAACCATGATCCAGAAATCGGAAACAATGAATCACGCTTATTTCTAATTGTATCCATAATCACTTGTATCCATAATCACTTGTGTTTAACCGAATTGCGCACGTCATTTCGTGACTGTAATTTCCTACCATGTTATCATGTTTCCGACCATTGGTTTACTAATATGGATCGGAAATTGTTATAATTCGAGCATGTCTAATTGAGAGTAACATGCACCCATGAGGGGAAAATAAAGAAACTAACCCTCCAAATACCAAAAATTGAACTACAAAACCGTTTATCAAAACTCTAGCCAGGTGTTCAGGTAATAAAATAATGTATATATGCCTATTAAAATTAAAAGTTTATTCAATGGTTTTTAAAATATCCGTGATTGAATATGTGTAAAATGAATTATGAGTTGGAAACTATTAATTTGACGCTCCAGTTTATGTGTTTAGTCTTGCTGGTTAAGGTTATAATAGCTTAAATGAGTCTCCATGTCCCTTCCATAGTAAAGTTAGAATGTTGACAACCTGTTAAAACTATTAGAATTCTGGGAAACTTATTTTATCATGTAAATAAACATGTCTGCTATTAACAATCAACAATGAAATAGAGGTTTAATACCGTCTAAGAAACATTTTTTTAGCTTTATACTAACACCGGGTCAAAGGTCAAATCTATTTTGTACCCCTTGCAATTTCGTACCCTGTCTACTTTCACTTCTGAAATTTATATCAAAAACTGTCAAAAACATGATGAGCTCCCTTTTCAAATATCAGCAACTTGTCCAGAATACAGTTACAGCCAAAATATAACAGGAAATTGCACTGAAAAAAGTTTTTAAAGGAAAAAAAGATCAGCACTTTTTAATACAGAACTACTTTCGACTGCACCAGGCGAGCAAATCCGACTGATTTAGTGTAATTAAACCTAAATGAATATTTTTGTGTCATTTTTTTTAATTAAACTGGTCGATTCAATCAAATATCTTAATAAAAAAACATTTTGACTTTTTCACAATGCCGAATGACTTCGTCTTGAAATTATTGTGATTTACCTGCGCTTGATCATGCACTAAATCGAGTCGATTTTGTCGCGAAATTAAGAAATAATAAAAAATGCAATATTTTAGCAACCGTTCAACATTTTATCATAAAATAAACTCTGGTGGCTTTGTTTCGCATCCCTGAGTACGTATACCACACATTTTGCTATATATCTTTAACACAAATTCCATAAAAATGAAAAATATCAAATTTTTAGAGAAAATCTGAAATTTTAAGGAAAAGTTACCAAAAACACTCTAAAATAGTCTTAAATTCTGAAAATGATTTGTTTTCTCTGTTTATGAATTCAACTCCCCTATTCAAACAAAATAAATGCCTAAAAAAAACATTTTTTATGAAATTCTGGAAAATACATAATTCTCCTTATAGGTTATAATAGCGTAAATGAGTCTCAATACCTCTTCCATAGCAAAGTTAGATTGTTGGCAACCTGTTAAAATCTCAAACTTGATTAGAATTCTGGGAAACTTACTTTATCATGTAAATAAACATGTCTGCTATTAAACATCAACAAGGAAATAGGGGGTTTAATACCTTCTAAGAAACATTTCTTCGGCTGTATACTAACACCGCGTCAAAGGTCAAAGCTATTTTTACCTCTTGTAATTACTTTCACTTCTGAAATTTATATCAAAAACTGTCAAAAACATGATGAACTTCCTTTTCAAATATCAGCAACATATCCAGAATACAGTTACAGCCAAAATGATAACAGGACATTGCACTAAAAATGTTTTTAAAGAAAAAAAAGATCAGCATTCTTTAATACGGAACTTCTTTCCACTGCACCAGGCGAGCACTGTCAATATGTAAAGTTGAATTAACCTTATTTTTATTAATTCCTATAGCTCCTGAACTTTAAAACGGGATCTTCCTTGAGGTAACAATGTTTTGATTGGATGAAGGTTGAGCCCAGTTTAACTATAAACTTATTTCATATGTTTCTGAGCTATGCAGCTTGAAACATAACATACACATTTCCTCAGGCTACCTGCCTTATGATTTGTAAACTAAATACAATTGTTCGAAACAATGATTCTTTAAAATCATATGATCAGCACAAATCAGCTTGAAGCATACAATGAATGATTCCAAACTTTTATCTCGAACAATGATTTTCAAATAGCCACAATGGTTTCAACCATAATCACCACAAATTAATCAACTTCAGATCTTATGATTAATCTAAATATCAAAATATTGTTTGAGCACAATCTGTCTCAAACTATGTTTCAAACACTAGCCTATTTGAAACAACGTCTTCTTCTAAGCTTCGACGTGCGCTTGAAACTCAACCTAGTTTCTCCACGTATACTGGTGTACGCTTCGCTTCTAACACAAGCCAACAAAGACTAACTCAAGCATACAATGAATGATTCCAAACTTTTATCTCGAACAATGATTTTCAAATAACCACAATGGTTTCAACCATAATCACCACAAATTAATCAACTTCAGATCTTATGATTAATCTAAATATCAAAATATTGTTTGAGCAAAATCTGTCTCATACTATGTTTCAAACACTAGCCTATTTGAAACAACGTCTTCTTCTAAGCTTCGACGTGCGCTTGAAACTCAACCTAGTTTCTCCAAGTATACTGGTGTACGTTTCGCTTCTAACACAAGCCAACAAAGACTAACTCAAACCACGTGTCCGAAAATTCCTGCAATTCAAATTACCCTTTCCCTCTTACGCAATTAAGCTAAATTGAGAGCATTGGCAAAGTGTACCCGAAAAGTCCGAACGGTCCCAGTCAATCTCGTTTAAACTTGCGCTTAAAGAAACTAACCCTAAGCGGACAGACGATATAATGGTCGTGATTCTTATAGCCAAACAACCCAATTTCTGTGTGTGTATAAGCGTTTATTTATCCTCGCTGTATTGCACTAAGCATTTTAGCGAGCAGACCTAGGTTTAAAGTCTCATCCGAAGGATTGGTAAGCTAGGAAATACTTTTGAAATATTTCGATAATTAACCCAAATTCGGACCTGGCTGGGATTGAACGAGCGATCCCTGGGTTACTAAGCCGCAATGCCAACCATTACACCACGACGCTACCCAATTTCTACTACTACTATAAGTTTTTATTTTTGCTCGCCCTATGGCACAAGACCTTTTGCCGAGCGTTTCTAGGTAGATTATTTTATTTATTCATTACTTATAATATTCTAAGGAGATTATTGTAATGTTATCATCTTTCAAGAAATGACAAGAACAAAGCAGACACTTTAATATATGCCCAAGGAAGATTATGGGGTTCATCAAAGGTTTTTTGTTGTATTTTTTAAATAATTTACATCAAATAGCCAGGACATCGAAAAAGGGTACCAACTCGGGGCATGGGTCAGGCGTGTGTGAACTATCAAAACAGTCTCTAGTAATTAGTTAAAAATGTTCTATTTATTTATTTACATGTGTACATTAAAATATATTGCATATAAAAGGTTATAAAAAATTATAAAAATACGCAGTTCGGTTTGTCAGGCTCCCGTCCTCAGCATCCGAATTATCTTAATACCGTCTAGAGACCTTCGTCTGAGGAAGTGTGTCTGTCCACACAAAGACACGTGGAGGCCACAATTGGGAGGGCAATGATCAAAGATATACATAGATATTATGTGATATAGTGAAACAGAAGCCTGCTCTAATAACAAATGACTGCCTATAGATAAAACTCAAATCTTATTGTATTAAAATGTGTATATACGACTAAGTTTTTGTCGGAGATATTAATGTGCGCAATGGGGTATTCTATGTCTAAGTGTACTGTAAACATATGTGACATCCACTCAATCTTTATCCCATCTATTACAACATAGATATGAAAATGGTTAGAGCAGGCTTTAGATATATTGAAAGGATAAGTGGATTATTTCCTTCCAAAGGTAGTTAAATGAAAAGACAAGATATATCTTATTACCTTATAGGTACATGAAGGAGGTATATCTCCTATTGAGGAGGTGTATAGTAAATATGGGATATGATATTGTCATGGGTAGTTTATACATTTTATACAATGTGGGTTATGCCGCAGGATATGTTTAAAAGGGTGTATTGAACAAGAGAAAACAAAATGATGCCGTTGACTATACGCGTATACATGCAGAAAATAGATGTGTCGTTGGTCTGTACTTGAATACTACGATCGTCTAGCGTAACCTAAATTCGCATTAAAGTAACCCAATAAATATAATTTAAATACTGATTAATACCCAATTAATAAGCCCAATTTCGCTCAAATTTCCTCTATTTAACTAGATTTTGTTTAACTTTCCAATGGTCACCTAATTTTGCATAACTGAAATGTTCCTTGTTTAAACAATCATTAAAACAAGTTTGAAACTCATATTATTGTTTAAAGCATCCCAAATAAGATCTCTTCTAAATACTTACTATAATTAATTTTATTAACGTTTGTTATGAATTACCTCCCTTTACAACGTTATATACTGACAAGCACATCCGGCTGATTTAGTGTAATTAAATTTATATTGTGTCTATAGGTGTAGTACACCCATTGCAATACAGGAAGTGTCGGCCTGGGGTAGTGTCGGCCTGGGGTAGTCGCATAATGGCGTCAATAAATAATTCTCATTTCTTTTTGTAAAAAAAGGCATTTTCACTAATTTAAAGTGCTATTTTTGGTTTATATCACATTGTTGATCTATTTGTTACATTTTTCAAGCATTGCCATGTTAAAATTGTGAGTTTTTAATTTATTTTGCTTATATGGAAATGAGTGTATGAATACAATATTATGGCATCTCAGTGTTTATGTTTTTAAAGGGACCATTCATTCATGAGACAAGTTCTTTCTTAGAAGATACATGACCCCCATTTTTCTGTGGATTTTTTGGCAGCATATGTGTCATTTGTGATGAGAATGTAAGTTATTCATTTTTAATTTGGGCCCAGATATGAATGACAACATGGCATTTAAATTTTAATTCACACACAACTCAATGCAACAATCAATGGGTGTGTTACACCTATAGAGTCTGAATTTTCGAAATAGGTAAATTATCTATATACCTGGTCGCTAGTAGGCTAAGAAACGGTGTACGTATGTTTTAAAATTTGACTGTTATTGGCGGGATAGCTACTTTAATACCGACACATTGTATCTTTCCTCGACAAACGAGTGTTTTCCAACTGTTTATAAAGATATACATTTATGTGTTATAACTTATCTGTCTAGTTTGTTAGAAAATAGTCTAGAGGAAATTCACACTGTCCCATCCCGACCCTCACAGACCGATTACGGGGTGAATAAACGGATCACCATTAATTTGGCCATCGAAATTTAAAAAATATTATTTTTTTACACTGCATGTCCCGTTTTATTGGATTATGTGATTTGCTATTGTGTTGTTTATTTACGATAGATGTATATGTTTTGCTTTCTGTTTGTTTTACATAAGGCCACATTGTAAATAAGTACCTTGTAACATTATTGTATTATTATTATTATATTATTATTGGGATGACAATAGGATAAACGTGAGGTTTGAATCCGATTTAAAACCCCACAGCGACCTTTTTGCCACTGACCGTCACTGGGCGGCACCCCTACGTTCAACCATTGTATGTTTGTAATGCCTCACCAGTTACTTTCAAATGTATACGAAAAAAGAAACGCAACTCGGTAATTTTCGGTTTATATGGTTTACTATAATTATATGCATGCGTGTGAAAGACTTCGTGATCGGGATGGTAAAGACGCTGTGTTTGAAACCTTCTCTACGGGTTCGAATCCCATTGAGAGCTCGATTTGTAAGTGATCAAGTGTCGAATCTTACGGATGGCGGAAGGTGTACAGTACTGGTTCTACCCAGGAAAACGTTGGTGGTCTGCCTCCAGCAATAAAAAGGTCGACCGTCATATATAGCATAAAAGGTTCTGAACATCACGTGAATCTTGAACAACTTCGATGTAGCGACTGAAATAATCGACCATCAGTAGAAATTCCATATTGTCCCATGTAAACAAATCGGTGCCGATAGTTTGCCATGGATACGTGGGAACCTCATGTGGTATGAGGGGTTTCTTGGGGTTTAAATTTCGGTGGTCAATGCAGATTGAGCATTTTGATACCATTTCAGTTATGTCTTTTGGGATCCGTGGCCAAAACATGACGTCACGAGCTCTCCTTAGACATAGCTCAATTCCCATGTGACCAGTGTGTAATTTATTAAGCAGTTTTGACCTGAGTGCTTGAGGAATGACTATCTTTTCCCCTTTCATGATTAACCCATTAACAACTGATAATTGATCACGGACATTCCAGTAATCTAATATTTGTACGGGACATTGTTTTCTAAGATGGGGCCAACCTTGGAGAATCACTTCACTGAGGCAATGTAATTGTGAATCTTGCTCAGTTTGTGTCTTTATATCCTCTATTTTACGATCACTCACAGGTAAACCGGACAGTACAGCACATGTAATTCCATACCTTCGGACAGGTCGGCGTACGTGTCAGCAAGTGGCTTACGTGACAGTGTGTTGGCGACAGGTATTCTCTAACCTGGAAGGTGATTTAGGTTAAGGTCATATCGTTGCAACTGAAGCATCATGCGTTGCAAGCGAGGGGTTGCTGCACATAGCGTTTCTTCATGATAGAAACGAGTGGAAAATGATCCGTTTGCACTTCAACTCTACGCGCATAAACATATTGATGAAAGCGTTTGCAGCCGAAAAGTATTGGGAGCAAGGCGCTTAAAGCGATACCGTCCAAATGGGGTATTAAATGTAATCAGAAACGACAAAGTTTCAGAGTTTGATGGTCCAGTATCCAGATCGAGCGTCAGATTTTGAGAAAAACTTAACGCCACTCAATTGGGGAAGGATATCTTCTAACGTACGCATAGGGTAGTGAGAACAAATTATAACCTTATTTAGGTCTTTTGCGTCGAGGCATACCCTGAGATCGCCTGTCGGCCTCTCAACAACGAGTATGGAATTGACCCATTTGATTGGAGTTGTGACTTTCGCTATTACGTCATCTTGTTCCATGCGGTCCAGTTCCGTTTTGAGTTTGTCACGCAGTGCGACAGGAACTCGCCTAGGTGGGTGAACTACGGGGGGTACATTCTTGTCAATCTTAATGTCACATTCACCGGGGGCTTGACCTATGCCTTTGAACAAATCGGCATATTCGGCAAGTATGACTTCCTTTTTCAAGGGATGCATGTCGTCCGTCTGTCTGGGAGACGCGTCCTTATCAAAGGAGTACACTAACTTAATCAGTCCAAGGTCAATACATGACCGTAAACCTAGAATTGCTGGTGACTTTGTCTCTACACTGTAAGTGTCAGTAGTACGCATGCTTGCAGGGAAGGGAGCAGTAACCTAGTGTGTTAAGTTCAACTCTACGGGTGGCTTTTTTTAGGGGCATACTACACCTAATGTGTTGTAAATATTTAGTGCTATAATATTTACTTGTGAACCTATGTCCAGCTTAAATTAAATAGAGTGTTTGCTTATCTCAAGAATCGACACTTCCTCACTTACAAGTCGAGCTCCCGGTGGGATTCGAACACTGCAGCGGTGAGAGGAGAGAAGGTTTACAACGCGACGTCGTTAACCACTCTGCCACGGAGACGCTCAGTAGAAGACAGACCCATACAAAATACTTCGAAACCATTAGAAGACAGCATATGCCTCTTGTTAATTATACAGAATCCACAAGGATGAATCAAATATCAAGTTCATTATCAAATGATTCACTAGTCGATTTTGCAACATTCTTAAATGAATTCACAAGAGTTTTCATATTAAATAATAGTGCGACATTCAATCATATGTAAATTGAAATTGACGTCACTTCATAAAGTGCCTATATGCTAAAGCTGGGCATCTGCTAATCCTACCCACCCATGCTTTTATCGCGAACTAAACACAAAAGCTGTTGTTAGGGAAAACACTGATAGAGTATGTGGGGAGGTGGGGCGGTGGTGGGGGAACTAATTAAAAAAATATATGTAGATAATGGTAACATGTGATTTTCATTAACATGTTGACACCTGACCTCAAAAAGGGTCAATCAGATGATTAAAAAGGTTAAAATGTTTTGAAAAACACAATAGAGATACCAAAAATGTCCAGTTGATATAAACAGCTTGTTATAATAAATTAAATTGAAAGAAAAAAATGCATGCCAGATTTGTGTTTAGATGCACAGCATTAGTGGAACATTTAAATGTCCATAAACACACAAGTGACGTGGTTTAGTGACAATTCCGACACTAAAATGTAAATGAATGTTGTTTAAACCAGTGCAGTTTACTTGGCAGTGGTATGTAAACACAAACCTAAAACAAAAATGTTTTTTAGCTTGTCCTAGAATATTTTTGACCACTTTTAGACCTTGGGTGCGCAGAATTACATAGTTCAAGTATTGTCTACTCCTCCGTACAACAATACAACATATTCTTCAGCTCTCGTCTGAATTTAAAATCCATACAGGCGTAAACGAATGGATTAACTAAATTGTTAAAAAAAAAGCTATAATACATTACTATATACCAATTGTCTGTAGGAAATAATGAATTTTTCTCCTCGTATGTTGCAAACACGTCGATCAACTGTAGCGTGAAATGGGGTAGAGCGCTCATCGCATACACAAAGGTCACGAAGGTCAACATTTTGGTAACGCGAAAAGTCTTCTCCCTTGATCTGGTTACAGGCTCACGCAACGCTCTATCTTTCCTCTCCTTCTTGCCAAGCAAATTTCCTTTTGTGGTGCTGGAACTCAATTTAGCGCTTTCGCTCTTCGACGAGTTCGTCCTTTCCATCGCCATTTTCTGCGATGTCGCGTCACTTTCAATTTTCCTATCGTTCATGTTAATTACTGAACTACTCAACTGTACTTTATCTCGGTTTGCAACAGCTCCTCGTTTTTTAGTTTCTTTGTTAATTTTTGCGATCTGTCGCGCTATTCCCACGTAGCATACGACAATACAAAGTATTAACGCCGATGCGAAAGTAACAAGATACACATTGAACGCTTGCGACCACTCAGTACGGATAAACTCGTCGGCCACGAAGCATCTTGTTCCATACAAATTCCCGACTCCAGGGAAACTGCTGGATTTGCCGAATATTAATAAGGACGGGCAAGCAAGTATGAACGATAGAATGACGTTGACGAGGAATAGTATTCGGTTTGCTTTCGTGACTGACATTTGTGGCTTGAGAGGTCTACATATTTTCCTGAATCTTTCAAATGCTATCAGACCCATTGTTAACGCTGAAGCAATTGCAGTGTAGTACAAAATAAATCTGAAAAACTTGCAGGAAACTACATCGCTATATGTGTACAAGTAGAATGATTCGGCAATGGTAAAAGGAATGCCGACGGCGCATGCCAAGAAGTCGTTAAACGCTAAAACCAGTATGAAATTGCGATGTATCGACACGCCAATCCGGAAGGAATACACAATCATGACAAAGGCGTTTCCGGTCACACCTATTGTCATGATAAGTACAAGATACACTATGGATGGCATCAAAATGGAAGCTTTGATTTCACTAAGCTCCTCAAGGGTCCAGGTCCGATTTACGTCCAAATTCGACAGCGGTTCAAACATTTTTATAACTAATTCCGGCAGTGAAGTTTTCTTATAAATCCAAATATCTCATGAAATCATCGCACTCACTATACGTATTTGTTAGTCAACTGACTTTTTAAAAAATGATGTTTTCTTGAAGTTTCTTGTTGGAGCATCTGTATAATTCAACATTACCCCTTTCTTTGAAAAGCTGACGTGGAGTGGTTTGAAGTTTTATTCAAGAATGCATTTGTTGTGATGCTCGCTTTTTGCTTCATTCCTTGGCAGAAATTCCTTATTAGCGAATGCGATTTTTTCTCATCTTAATAATTGTTTCAATTCAATGTAGTTTATATGACGATAGTTTATTGCAACCATGCATTCGACTTATTAATTATGGGTGATATCGAAAAACGAAACTATCTTTAGTGCACAACCAATTGTCATAGGAAATACTACTTGGTGTTTCTGTAGATTCAATCTTAACTAGAAGTTATTTCATGGGGGTTATATGATAGCAACGGAACACTTCCTTGGACGTGAACTTTTAATGTTACATCACAGTTATCGCCACAATACATGTATATATTCTCAACACAAAAAGTAAACACTTATTAGGAAGTACCTTAAAGTCGTATGTCTTCACCACACCTTTAATATTGTTACATGTATATGTATCAGAGCCTCACCAAGGCACCACTCCCCCTCCTATATCCCCGTATTTCAACTGACTAACCTTAATCATGCCACATGTACCAGCATACAATTCATAAAAGGATGTCATGTGGAGTTATGTATTTCTGTAACCTAATGTATATTTAGACAACATGATCTGAAATATCCTGATCTTGTTTGAAATCTCGTTCCGTATTTGGATAACCTAATGTATATTTAGGCAACGTGATTTGAAATATCCTGATCTTGTTCGAAATCTCGTTCCGTATTTGGATAACCTAATGTATATTTAGACAACATGATTTGAAATATCCTGATTTTGTCTGAAATCTCGTTCCGTATTTGGATAACCTAATGTATATTTAGGCAACATGATTTGAAATATCCTGATCTTGTTTGAAATCTCGTTCCGTATTTGGAAGAAACTAATGTATATTTAGGCAACATGCTTTGAAATATCCCGATCTTGTCTGAAATCTCGTTCCGTATTTGGATAACCTAATGTATATTTAGGCAACATGCTTTGAAATATCCTGATGTTGTCTGAAATCTCGTTCCGTATTTGGATGAACTAATGTATATTTAGGCAACATGCTTTGAAATATCCTGATCTTGTTTGAATCTCGTTCTGTATTTGGATAACCGTATGTATATTTAGGCAACATGGTTTGAAATATCCTGATCTTGTTTGAATCTCGTTCCGTATTTGGATGAACTAATGTATATTTAGGCAACATGCTTTGAAATACTCTGATCTTGTTTGAATCTCGTTCCGTATTTGGATAACCTAATGTATATTTAGGCAACGTGATTTGAAATATCCTGATCTTGTTTGAAATCTCGTTCCGTATTTGGATAACCTAATGTATATTTAGGCAACATGATTTGAAATATCCTGATCTTGTTTGAAATCTCGTTCCGTATTTGGATGAACGAATGTATATTTAGGCAACATGCTTTGAAATATCCCGATCTTGTCTGAAATCTCGTTCCGTATTTGGATAACCTAATGTATATTTAGGCAACATGCTTTGAAATATCCTGATGTTGTCTGAAATCTCGTTCCGTATTTGGATGAACTAATGTATATTTAGGCAACATGCTTTGAAATATCCTGATCTTGTTTGAATCTCGTTCTGTATTTGGATAATCTTATGTATATTTAGGCAACATGCTTTGAAATATCCTGATCTTGTTTGAATCTCGTTCCGTATTTGGATGAACTAATGTATATTTAGGCAACATGCTTTGAAATATCCTGATCTTGTTTGAATCTCGTTCCGTATTTGGATAACCTAATGTATATTTAGGCAACGTGATTTGAAATATCCTGATCTTGTTTGAAATCTCGTTCCGTATTTGGATAACCTAATGTATATTTAGACAACATGATTTGAAATATCCTGATCTTGTTTGAAATCTCGTTCCGTATTTGGATAACCTAATGTATATTTAGGCAACATGATTTGAAATATCCTGATCTTGTCTGAAATCTCGTTCCGTATTTGGATAACCTAATGTATATTTAGGCAACATGCTTTGAAATATCCTGGTGTTGTCTTAAATCTCGTTCCGTATTTGGATAACCTAAAGTATATTTAGCAACATGCTTTGAAATATCCTGATCTTATCTGAAATCTCGTTCCGTATTTGGAATCGTATCATGAGCTGAATGCATGTGTGGTATAAACCCCTAACATTTATTGCCGGGGTATAATCATTTTAGGAGGGGCTTATCAAATTACCACTGCTGCACACAGCCTGATGTAAACATTTTCCTATATACACATGCTGAAGCATCCGACTATATCACAATACTATTTCACAAATGAACATTGAAACTTGTCCTGTACAGTTATAACCACACACACTCAAGATTTGGAGCCTTTTTGAATGTCTGTTGACAACCCGCTTTAAATTGTGATGCTTTACATTGTCTGTTGTTTTTTGATGATAATACAGAGTAGTTCATAAGCGGTCTGCCGCAGCTCCCTTGTTGATAAACACAGCCACGTGGGAAGTGTTGACATTCTGTATTAGCAATGGTCATAACCTCATAACCTCCTCCCGGCAAATTCAAATTGTCAGTTGGTTTAAATTATTTTTTGAAACTATACTTTGCAAATGATTGTTTGAACAATTTTTTACACCAATTCCTTTAACATGTTTAAATGTGTATTTGTGCAACTTTTCATAATTTATTTTACCACTAATTACTAAATACAATATGCGAGGGTGGAGGAGAGTGGGTGTTAATCCGGAATACCAGATAATCATATAATGTTGCAATGTTTTGGTATAATTGAGCGTGGATAACGTTGTTGGTTTTGTTTTTTGTTTGTTTGCTTGTCAACTATGCCCCCATCCCCCTCCCCACCCACAACATACCCCCATGTTTTACCCTATTGACCTCCCCATTAAACGGGACAAAGTACATTATGACATTCCTCTAACAAACTAGATTGTATTAATAGGCAATTTAAGTAAAACTCACAGATTATCATGTATATATTGAACATGTAAAAAGCATAGAAGTATTTCGGAGTAGGCAGGAGCCATAGTTTCAAGAGAATAAACAGTTAAGGGCATCACAAGATACCATTGAAGACACACTTTAAATACGAGCGTTCTTTTTGGGATTTAGGCAGACGTCATACATCTGTCCATAACGACCGTCATCAATCTGTCCATAGCAACAACGACGTCATAAATCTGTCCATAGTGACAACCACTCTTGAAGAATATTCGTATGCGTTTTATGTAGATTGTATTAAGGTGGTCATGACCAAGGATCTTACGAAGTTTATAAATCACGTCACCATATAAAGTCAGGTTGTATAATCTCTCATGACTTGTTAACAGACTCAGTTAAACCGAATCTGCTACTTTTCTCTCTTGTCGTGATTGTTGCTTCCAAGGGATCCCTTTTTCATCAGTATTTATTGACATTCACATTAGCATTTGTTTATTGCGTTGTGACGGCTGTAATCGACGACATTGTATATAAAAGCATAGAAACCCACAAAGTAAGTATTTCCGAATTGGCAGAAGCCATAGTAGCAAGATAATAATCGTTCAGGGCACGACAGGACCACGATTGAAGACAGACTTGAAGGCAAACAGTAAATGCTACCATTATTTTCAGAATTAAGGTAGCCGTCATTAATCTGTCCATTATATGTCGCGTCAACGCACAGTTAAAGAGGAAACTTTTATGCCGAATTGTAAATGGGTCAATAAATAAACATGCGATGCGTTGCAAGATGATAGGGTCATAACTTCTCTTCAAAAAATAAAAATACGTTATAAGGTTGTATGAAAGTGGGCATTACCAAGGATCTTGCGGAGTTTGTCAGTCTCGTCACCTAAGTCAAGCTCATGAACAGACTAAAATAACAGAGTCTGCTACATTGATTTCTTGTTTGTGTTTGCTGCTTCCAAGGGATCACCTTTTCAGTATTTATTGACATTCACCATTGTGTTTGTTTAGTGCTTGCTGTGAGACGGCTGTAAAAAGTCGTCCGACTAAAAATCAGTAGTATTATTACTTATTAGTCCTTTTGGATCATCAAGACTATTCTGTGTTGCTTTAAAGTAGAAGATTATACCTCATTTGCATATTCCACTCTTTGTTTAATGTGACGTCAACCGGTCCGTACAGTTTACATGTGTTACTATATATAGTAACAAAAACGGCCCGTTTTTCCTGTAATACAGGCATTATCTATGCGGTCATATTACACAAGCACGTGAAACGGCGGGCCAAAATTCCATATGAAGGGCCAAAAAAAAACATATGGCGGGCCGAAAATCCATATTAAATCTAGACTGCGTTACATACATTAAACATTAAAGTATAGATATTTGTTTTAATAATCGACCACGAACCAGTCAAATCGTGCATCGACACGTGTATCCAACGACAACTGCGTCGGTTGAATTGAATTGAATTGAATGTTGTTTAACGGCTCATCAACACAGTATAGGTTATTTAGAGCCGCCCCAGAGAGAGGGGAAGGATACATAGGAATCCGGGAACCTGCCCTAGTCTTATTATCGAATAGATTCCTATGGTTCTTTAACGTGCTCGGAAGATAGACCGATACACGGGACCGCCCGGTTGACGTCCCCATCCGACGGACGAGTAAGGTAAAGTGTCTTGCCCAAGAACACACCGACGGAAGCGTCGGTTGAAAATGGCAGCCAGAATGCTCGCTACCCTGTCAAGATTACCGTAGTGTACACAGAAGATCGTCAGAAGAAGATACTGAGACGTTGAACGGCTCGAGGAAAACCAACCTGAAGAACTAAATAAGCATTTAGAACTTTCTTTTTTTAACCATTACGAAAAAAAGATGGATCAAGGGCCAAACATTCATTTCTTTTTGAGTCTGACATGCTTCGCTTCGGTCTATATAACATTCTAGGTCTGACTGCCCAGTCTATAAACTTGCATATGGACCTCAGCACCATACATTATTTGTTAAATATCACTTTAGCCGGTTCTAGGAACGTGGTGTTACACCTTATAGTATCTATCATACGGCAATTAGAACTATCTCACACAATATGTACAAATTTCAATGCTCGATAGATTAAACTAGTAATGAAGTTGGTTGCCATGCAAATCAAAAGTTATGGTGAGGATTGCAGTTCAAAGTACACATATGTAGATGTAGGGGGAAAAAATACAAAAGTACGAGTGGGCTAATAGTGACAACTGGAGTATAATCATTTCATGGATAACCAGTCATCTCCGGACCGCTCATATTTTTTATACGGATATCAAAAAGTATATAAAATATGCTTCAATCAATTTGAATTCACAATAGTTTATCCAGTTTGCATATTAGGTAATGTTTTGATAACAAAGTTTAACATATGGACTAGGAAGCATGCAGTTTCATTGATATTAGTGTTGAATTAAAACGAAATTATTATATTGATTTAGCTTTAGTTTAAAGGGTTGTTTCTCTTATTAACTGTTGATAACTTTTAATAGAAAAAAGAAAATGTATTCTATTTATGAATTAGTAACACACAGTTAATTATAAAATGTTCAATCGGAATTCTTCGCCAATTTCCGTAATGGCATTCCCGAGTTACGGAAATCGACGACGTAGTTCGGAAACGATTATTAATGAGTTGAATTTCAGTAAATATTTGGTTTAGATTGTAGAATTAGTTAAATGTGACACTAACCTCTTCCTATCGCAAAATCTCCGTCTTTGTTTCTCCTTCTCTCTCTCTCTCTCTTTCCAAGAGTCCGTGGTCTTCTAACGTGGTCATCGTCCGAAAGAAAGACGGGAGCATTCGTTTTTGCTTAGATTTCCGGGAGATTAAACCAGCGCAAAAAGAATGACATAATGCTATTTCACGTATAGAAGACACACTGCACCTTTTAGCAAAAACAAAAACAAAATGAATTTCAGGAAAAATCTAAACAAGAACTAATAGAATCGCGGAACAAATTTATTTTGGAAAACGGTAAAAAAGCTTCGGTTCAAACACAGTAATACAACCACTGAACATGTCTCTAAAGCTGAGTGGTATGAACATTTTAAACAATTATTGTGCGTTATCGACGACATTTTTAATGATCCATTTTCACTTTTAGAACTACAAAAAAAAGTATTAAAGATTTAAACCTTGATAAATCTACAGGTCATAGTGGAATACTAAATGCACTATTTCAGACATCTCAGATATATTATTACCTTTGTATTATAGGTTATTGAATTTGTATGGCTAAATATTACTTGGAACGAGTTGTTTTGGCAAAGGACGACGAGCTTGCGAGTCGTCCTGCGCCAAAACAACGAGATTAACTGACAGGAATTAGTGAAAAACACATTTAATTTTATATAACTATTTATGAAATGAATTTATAGAGTACTCTTTAAAGAATACCGAGAGACAATTTTAAATTGAATTCGTTACTTCTATGAATATTTTGTGTATAGTGTTCATGAAATCGGTAAGTGCTGAAGTAGAAGGAGTGTTACGGGAAACGACGTCACGTCATTTGCCTAACGTCATACAGGAAATGACGTGACGTCGTTATGGTATATATTTTTTATCATAACGTCATCCATTTAAACAACAAGATGGATTTTACTTAAAAGTTGTATTTCTGTGCTTTTTCTTGAAAAAGAACAGGTGTTCGAAAATTTGAAGAAGAGTTACTATTTATTTAATATCTAACATGGTTTATGAAAATACTCAATACTAATTGGCTATTGAGCAGTTTTTGAAAAAGCTATAAAAACCTCTGACGTCACGCGTCCTTCTACCGTTAGAAGGTACTTATAAACGATTTTCAACGTCGGAAAACACCCAAAACAACGATTACGCTATTTTAACAACGGTATACATATTTCAGAAGAAGTTAATGATATCTTTGCAATTTTATACGCCGATGACATGGCAAACTGCAGTGATACCGTAAGACTCCTACAATCTCAGATAAATGTTATTTCCAACTTTTGCATTAGAACTGGAATGCAAATTAATCTAAGGAAAACAAAAATTATAGTATTTAGAAACGGGGGCTATCTTAGAGGAAACAAAAAACGGATTTATAATGGAAGCAAAATTTTATAAGTAACCTCGAAACTAATATGGACTAAAGCAAAATACATGCTTGCAATTCAAAGTAAAAAATCGAGTATATCACTAGACCAACTTCAAAGAAATGTCGGTTTCTTTGATTATTATGAACTTTTTAAATTATTTGATACTATGGTTGTGCCAATCTTAACATATGGATCCGAACTTTGGGGATGTGAATACTTCCCACAAATTGAAAATGCTCAAGACCAATTTTTTGTAGATATTTAAAATTGTACAAAAATACATTTCACACTTTTGCACGTGGCGAGAACATGGGGACCCAAACTCACTCTCTACTTGGAAAAAGTCAATTATGAAAATTATAGATACACGTATTAACTTTTATAATGCTAACCCCTCTTTACTTCCTCCGAGACCTAGGTTTTCCTTTCGTAATTTAAAATCGGGAATTCAGGAATTTCATAATAAATTTGTTTTAGTTCCTGCAGATAAAGCAGCTAATAATGTAATTATTGTTTGATGCCTACATTACGTCAATGTTTTATCTCTGGAACTCGGCAGCACCAATTCGTATACTCCAGTTAATTCTACTGAGGATGATGTTGTTTCCGCACATATCACTCGGTGCACTACTTTCAAGGCTGGTGTAAACGATAAGCAAAATAAACTGCCTACTGTGTACTATATTCCTAAATTACATAATTACGCTTTATTTCGAATTCTAGTGCCTGCACCACAACAAACATCTCCAAACTTTTAACTTCTTGTCTTACTGCCGTTAAAGATCACGTTAAACTATTTTGTGATAAAACTTATGAAAACTCTGGGATTAATTTAGTTTGGTCTATAAAAAATTCAGGAGGCGTTCTTCATAAAAGTTTCAATAAAGGTCAAGTTTCATCAATAAAGCACTTATGACTTCTCTACACTATATACAACCTTACCACATCACCTTATTAAAGACAAGCTAATTTCTCTTATTCAAAAAACATTCGCTAGAAAATACTTTATTTTTGGCATGTAATAATATAAAAGCGTTTTTTACTAACCGTAGTTTAGACACTTTTACTATGTGGTCTTTGCTAGGAAGTTTGTGAAGCACTCATCTTCCTATTAGATAATATTTTCGTCAGGTATGGAACCACCGTTTATAGAAAAATTGTTGGTATCCCTATGGGTACGAACTGTGCACCACTTGTCGCAGATTTGTTCCTATTTTGCTATGAACAGGATTTCATGTTGAGTCTTTCACCAGATACCCAGGCAGGTGTTATTGAAGCCTTTAATGATACCTCTCGGTATCTGGATGACATATTGAACATTGACAACCCTTTCTTTCCAACTATGGTTAATTATACTTATCCTAAAGAACTTCAGCTTAACAAAGCTAATATATCTGATAATAACGCTTCTTTTCTTGATTTAGATCTCTCGATTGAAAATGGTAAAATAATTAGCAAAATCTATGACAAGAGAGAGATGATTTTAATTTTGACATTGTTAATTATCCCCGCTTGGATGGGGATGTTCCCCGAGCAACTTCTTATGGGGTGTATGTGTCTCAACTTATTCGTTTTTCTAGAGCTTGTACTCGATTTGAGGACTTTAATATTTGTAATCTTTGTATAACTAAAACGTTACTCAATCAGGGTTACCGTTACCATAAACTTCGTAAAACCTTTTATTATCGTAACCGTGATCGTCTTTCCAAATATAAAAGTAATTTAAGGACTCTTCTGCGACAAGGACTATCACAACCTGACTTCTGTGGTGATGTGATTTATAAACTTCGTAAGATTCTTGGTCATGATCACTTTCATACTAACTTTGTTAAACTTGTTAAAAAGTTTATCAAAAGAGGTATGACCCTATCATTTTGCAACGTACTGCATGCTTGGTGGTGGACCCTTTTACAGTTCGCCACTATGCTTTCCTCTTTAATTGTACGATGACCGGACAGGCTGTGGACTCTATGATGACGGCTACCTAAAGCCCATTGGGACGGTGGCGTTTGGTGTTTGTCCATGATCTTTCTTGTCGTGCCCTTAATGGTTTATGCTCTTACTACTCTGGCTTCTGCCAAGTCACTGAGTACCTTCATTGTGGCTTTCTAGGCTATTGTTTTTCGTGTATTATATTTACACTAGCATATTTGTGTTTTACTTATATTGCCCTACTGATGCTGCCTTGTTGGTTAGAGATTAGATCATGGCAGGGATTTCTTTATTTACACTGTCCAGTTTTAATGGGATGACAGTAGGTTAAGTGTGAGGTTTGGTGCACCCTAGAACCGGTTTAACCCCCCCCCCCCCCCCCCCCCCCCCCCCCCCCCCCCCCAAGTGGCCTACTTTGCCACCCGACCGTTCCAAGGCGGTAGCCCTATTGTCAACCCTTTTTTTGTTTGTGATGTCGTTTGTATTTATTATTGCTTTTGCCTTCTTGTTTGTCTGTTTCCGTGTTTGTTTCTGTGTTTTGTGGTTGACTGTCCTCCTTGAATGCTACTTTCCCTGTCCGATCTTTTTATATTTCTTTTTACGCAATCAATACCTTTTCGAAGTCATAGGTGGTAACTTTAATAGTATGTGTGTTTTCTACAATTTAATGAATACAACATATCCTTATAAGCTAACGCAACTTTCGAAATATGTGTATGCAATGTTTAATAAGAGAAAACCTTTTTTTCCAAGCTCACAAACATTTCTTCATGAATAGAAACTCAATTTGGTATATTTGTCAATAGTTGTACTTTTTGTTCTACTTCTTGCAACACCGATGTTGTTAGTATTATATTCAGAAATAGTCATTTTCATTCCACTGTTCTATATATTTCAATGTTTGTTACTATATTTGTTTGTCTCTTTATCTACTTTTGTCACACTTGCTGTATAGTTGTATAACATACAATATGTTATTTGTGATTATGGGCCAGAGGCCTAAATTCTCTCGAAATAAAATATTGTCTAGTGTCTAGTGTCTATTGTCTACACGGCAGTTTAAACTATCTCACACAATATGTACTCGTTTAAATGCTCGATAGAATAAACTAGCTAATGAAGTTGGTTGCCATGCAAATCAAAAGTTATAGTGAGGAGCAATTCAAAGTACGCATATGTAGATGTAGGGGGAAAAAATACAAAAATACGAGTGGGCTAATAGTGACAACCGGAGTATAATCATTTCATGGATAACCAGTCATCTCCGGACCGCTCATACAACTGCGATGTACATCAAAAAGTATATAAAATATGCTTCAATCAATTTGAATTCACAATAGTTTATTCAATTTGCATATTAGGTAATGTTTTGATAACAAAGTTTAACATATGGACTAGTAAGCACACAGTTTCGTTGATATTAGTGTTGAATTAAAACGAATTTATTATATTGATTTAGCTTTAGTTTAAAGGGTTGTTTCTCTTATTAACTGTTGATAACTTTTAATAGAAAAAAGAAAATGTATTCTATTTATGAATTAGTATTATAAAATGTACAATCGGAATTCTTCGCCAATTTCCGTAATGTCATTCCCAAGTTACGGAAATCGACGAGGCAGTTCGGAAGAAATAAATGTCAGTCGATTATTAATGAGGTGATCAGTTTTGAAAGTAGACAAAACGACTGGAAATATTATGATATATTTCAGTAAATATTTGGGTTAGATTGTAGAATTATTTAAATGTGACACTAACCTCTTCCTAACTCAGAATCTCCGCCTCTCTCTCTCTGTCTCTCTCTCTCTCTCTCTCTCTCTCCAAGAGTCCGTGGTCTTATAACGTGGTCATCGTCCGAAAGAAAGACGAGAGCGTTCGCTTTTGCTTAGATTTCCGGGAGATTAAACCAGCGCAAAAAGAATGACATTATGCTATTTCACGTACAGAAGACACACTGCATCTTTTAGCAGGGTGTTAATATTTTTCAAAACTATACCTCAAATATGGGTACTGGTAAGTAGAACTTCAAGAGCATGTCAAAGGAAAGACAGCATTCCAAGTAGTAGGTGAACTGGACATATACGAATGAACTCAGATGCCTTTTGTACTATGTAACGCCCCCAGCCAATTTTCAGCGCCTCGTGGAGCTTTGTTTTGGCGACCTAAACCACCACCGTGACTGTCTGTCATCTTTAGCTAAGACGTCGAAAGCCACATTGAAAGTTAATGCTGTAATCACTCGCCCTTCGAACGATCTCCTCATCGTCCACCTTACAAAGAAACAAAAACAGAAACAACAGAAATCAGTAAAGAAAAGTGTCAAATGGGAAAATGATCAGCAACAGACATTCAGTGAAATATAGACGATACTGACCGACCTAACGCAGAGTACACACAGCCATATTCAAAGTACATATGGACTTTTCTGGTAATAATGTAGGAGCAATTCTATAACAGAAGCAAGATGATAAAGATCGAATAATCTCCGTTGCCACTCGCAGTCTGAAACTTGCCGAGAAGAATTATCCGGCACCAAAGCTTGAATTTCTAAACCTCAGTTGCCGTGATTACTTGTATAGTGGAAAATTCGAAGTTGTAACAGATAACAATTTTCTAACGTGTGGCAACACAATGGCGAAGCACGGTGCTACTGGTCATAACTGGCTCGCCGCCTTGGCCAAATACAATACAATTTACAGAAACGGGCTGCGGGAAACATGAAAGTGAGATTTAACCAGAGATAGTCAGAACCATAAGAATGGTAGCAATATTGGACGCTGACCCTTTCATAAATAGCATTAATCTCCCGGACGATACAAGCAAGGATAAAACGGAACCAGAGATACCAAGGAAGTACTTATAGCCAGTACTCTCTCGAACAAAGACCGGATCAAGGATCAAAGTCAGGACAAAATCATCTCAGTGGTTAAGGTAATGGTAATCCTAAGCCGATCGGCCGTAATCTTACTGACATCAACACTTACCTCAGAGATTGGAATAAACTTGTTTTAATGCAAGGAGTCCTTATTTAATTTACTGGAGAGCTTCCGTCTTTGGTGAGGACCGGATACAACTTTTCCTTCCTGAGGAAGTTCGGCTAGGTATTTAAGCTCTTCACGATGACCTTGCCATCAAGGGCGTGACCGTACATTATTCAAGGAACGGTTTTATTGACCAGTGATGAACGCCAAAATTGCAGCTATGATAAAAAACTGAAGAAGATGTTTACGCAGAAAGACTATACCATCAAAGACTGAGCTCGTGCCGATTAAATCCTCATTTCCGATGGAGGTGATATGCATCCACTTCCTCTCCTTGGAAAGGTCAAAGGGATGCTATGAGGGTTGGTTATAATAGACTTCTTTAACCGATATGCAAATCAGTTGTAGGAAAGGCATATCCTACAACAAGGAATCAAACGGTAAAGACTAAGGCTGAAGTGCTATAAAAAACGTCATGCTTCAGTTTCATAGCGACCAGGGTCAGAACTTCGAGTCCCAACTCATTAAGGCACACAGGAAAAAGCAGGACGACACCATATCATGCCATGGGAGCGGTTTAATAAAACGTTGCTCAAACTATAATGCACTTTAAAAGAGTATCAAAAGGTTGTTTGGAAGCCATATTATCCTAGTTTGGTACATGCATACAATGCCACGCATCACAAGAGTGTCTGTCCGTACTATCTGATGTTCGGCAGACGTCCTAGACCAGCCATCGATGCATTCTTTGGGCTGCAAACAGACATAGTGCTTGCTAGAACACAATCGGGGTACGTGATTAAACTGCGAGATCCTCTCAATACAGCATACCAGAAGGCCAGAGAAGTCTCCACTAAAGCAGGAAGAATCAACAAGTGTCGCTATGATGAGTGCTCGAAGTTCTGCCCTGACTCCCGGAGACCGAGTACTTCGAAAAATGTCTCCTTTCGATGGAAACAAAAGTTAACAGATCGATTGGAACATGACTCATACATAGCCGTTCGCCAACCAAAAGCGGTATACCCGTGTGTGAGGTCAAGCGCGAAATGGCAAGGTTTAAAAACACTAGGACTCTTCATTGCAACCTGCTTCCTTCCTACATGACCATTACAGATGCACACAGGGAAAATACAGGGGATGATGACACACAAACTTCTGATGAAAAAGATTTAGAGACTAATACAAAACAGTATGCAACACCTATGCGGCGTCCACAAGGAACATCAGGTTTAACACCGCCAGCAAAGAGATACCAAAGGGGCAGGAAACCGTCAGAAAGATATGGGGATTAGACAACATTGACTTGACCCTTTGCTGTATTTATTCGGGGTAACACAGGTGTGAATGGGTGTCACAATGTATTGCTATTGCTTATTTCTGTATAATTGCAGTCACTCAAACATTTAGATAATACAAACAATGTGATTGGTTACAGGACGATCACATGATCAATTTAAGCTACGTTCATTTTCCAATGAACTGTACAAAAAACTACTTCCATCCACCATTCACATGCAGAATACCCGTGCTGCGTAACAATATAGTTCGGATTTACAGGGGCGGATTTAAGACAGGAATATCAAAATAATTGGATAAAGAGTTTAAAACAGTGGATTGAAAATTATAAGGGTTTAGTGTCATTTTGTGTGCGTTCATTGGGGTATGAACTGCGACAACATAGCGTACAAAATGCCCTTCCGGCATTATGCGCTATGTGCTTCGACAACTAACAGTTCATACCCCCAATGAACGCACAAAAAAGACTAAACCCTTAATTTGATATTATTTACTTTATGAGGTATAAAAGGCTCTGGGTATTGTTTAACCACTCATAGGATATGTTGTCTGCTTCTTAATTTAGTCTTTTGGCTGTTACTTGTATAACCGCTGCTCCCAACTAAATTCCATTTTGTTTATTTCGCTCTTCGGGGCATAGTATTTTGTTAGAAACTGGGACCATACGCCGCTGGACATGGGGGTGGAAAATCTCTATGTACACCGTCATATGCATGCCATCTTCGGGATGGTTAAAATTATGTACTATTGATTTTATGAATATTGAGTTCTGCTCAACCCGGGGCTATAGGGCGTGAGCGGTAGCTAGCATATTTCACTACCGTTCATGAACAGTCTCAATCAAACCGAGACTGCAATATTTTGTATGTGTCGTGTTCGGCCGTTTCCAACGGTCCATTATCATACTCTTTTATTCATGTAACATTGCGATTTCGTTACCTTTGGTTGCATAAAGTATTCAATATGACTGATAGATATTATGTATCATGTCTGTTGTTGTTTTTATACCGAATTTATGATTCGATGTCTCGTTTTACAACAGGATTACGCTCCCTAGTCAGCGGACGTATTTACCACTTCGGTTAGAATATTACATAGTAATTTATAACCGATGCGAAGGATAGTAAAACAGGATGAGCATCTCCAATTGTAGGAAATAGCGAGATATATATTTTAGTTAAGTTGATTCCAGGACAAACTTATTAATGTATCTTAGGATGTAACAGTAAAGAAAACATATAATAATATTTAAGAAAACAAAAAACGTATCAACCAGCGATCTTTTGTCGGAAAAACAGTCCCTGACCCAGCTTTCCCATTAAACAATGAACGGCCCCAAATCGACACCGATTGTCCCCCTTATGTTAGAATATTAACTCATATGTTAAACAGAGCGTTTAGTAAATATGTGGTTTAAACCTTAAGAATGGCGTCCTTCAGAAAACTAGTGGATGTAAGAATTTGTGGTCGTTTAAAAACAGTGTATCTAGGTACAGGACTCGTAAGTAGAAAACTGTTTTCCTTTATTGTATATATTGTATTGTATAGTACTTTATAATAGTACTTTATAGCTGTGTATATAGTCTCTTTACAGCAAGTTAAAAGTAGACTGGTTAACCTTATATTGGCCTTACATACTTAAAGGGACATCTGGCAATTTTGACATTTTTGTCAAGCATTAAAATTAGCGTCTCGAGTATTTTTAACTTGAAACCTGCTTAAATATATTTAATAAAAAAAATGAGTTTTCAATTTGTCTTCGTTATTATACCAGTTTTTTTTAATATATTCACTGGTGCACTATTAGCAATAGTTAGTAATATGCAAAGACAATTTCCTTTATACTATTCTTATAATTAATACAATGATTGAATGACTGAAGTTGTGAAGAAAACCTAACATGACGAAGCGAGTTATTTTTTAAAAAAGAGTCAAGATTGCCTTGTGACCCAGTAATAGTTAATGTGGTTGTATTTACAACTGCAGTGCTTTTCATAATTATCTATGTTACAGTGTATATAGATCAACAACACAATACTGATGCCGAAACTGGTGCGTTGCTTTAAATTTCGAATTAATGTAATTCTTGATAAATACGCCAATTGCCGTGTTAACCTTTAACCAGAGATAATTGAAAAGTGTAACTGTATATAACTGGTTATTTTTCCTAACATGATTCTGCAACTGGTCTTAAAATAAAGAGGATAATATCTTGTGAGCAGTGATATTAATATATTCTCTCTGTATTATATACAAGAAAATGAGATTTTTGCAGTTTTACCTAGTGTCATGCGAGATTATGCGAGATTTGACTAAGCGCCCAATCTCTACTGCTTAGATCTCTGTTTTATCCAACCAGATAGGCACTACACGGTAGGCTATATACGAGTAATTATTTTGCAACATTTGATAGGAACGTTTCTCAACATCAAGTAGGCTGAACAATGACAAAGTGTATGAGCTGCGGACATACTACATGCATCCACAACACGTCAAAGGCTTCATGGAACTCTGCGCACAGAAGTTTCATGTCAGGACCGCCCAGTCGAAGCTGATCGGGTTTTGGACAAGTGAAATAGGCGGGCTGAATGACATTCTTCATTTATGGGAGTTTGGTTGGTAAATACATTAATCTTGATAACAAATTGCAAATGTCTACCTTCACAGACTTCCGGTTATAAAATGTAACATTTCACCAATCATGTTCGATAATTCCGTCACGTGTTCAATATGGATATGCCCGTCGTTAATTTGTTATGTGATCTATATACTGGATCGGGTGCTAGAAGTTGTTGATGTGTTCGGGTACTTGGCGGGGGATGGGGGGTGGGGGGAGGGGGGTTGATGTGTTCGGGTACTTCGGGGACTTGGGGTGGGGTGGGGGTTGATGTGTTCGGGTACATGGGGGGGGGGGGGGAGGGGTATTCATCCGGATCGCCTATCGTCACTTTAACGTATCAACTGGCAAAAATGCACAATTTTGATAAGACTTGTTTGTAGGTTCCATAATTACAGTAATATTATGACCTTGCAGAAAACCTTGATCATCGAGCTCAGGTACGAAAATCGCTGGTCTCCAACCAAGAATGGGCGAATAACTTCATCAGCAAAGTCCTGCCTATGTACATAAGGCAGGACAACTCTCTGGTCATGTGCTTACCGGGAACCACTATTTTACAACCGGCAGAAAAAGGTAATCGAGTAATTTCAATACATACTTAAGCAAGATTGCCGTTCGTCCTTTTCGGAAAAAAACGTGATTCATGGAATGCGTGAACACCTCTGCATACTAATACCACTTCAACTACTACCACTACTGCCCATGCTGCTGCCGTCGCCGCCGCCGATGGTACTTCGTTTCTGCCTTCACTTTGCACGCTAGATATACTAGTATTTAACTGTCAGCTTCTCGTTATCTTTATTTTTCAATTATCTGTTAAAAAAACGTATACTGAAAAAATATTTTTTAGCACATACAATGCATGTCAATTCCATAGACGTAAGTTCGGGTTCAATGGTAAAGTGACATAGATATGTCCAATAATAATGCTACATAGTCAGTTTGTAAACCAAGTCGGTGAGAAAAATAAAGCAAATATGTTGGGAACATACTGTTATAGGTTATCGAAAACCGTTCTTATTTCAATGAAAAGGGAGGTAATTTTAAAATTACGAAATTTGGAATGTTTTTGTTTGAGAATAACATTATTGTTTGATCACAATTTACAGTTTTTTATACAGTGACAGAATGAGCCATTCTTGTCCATGCCAAATAATAAATGTGTTCAAAGCAATACGTTTATATAACGAAATATTTTGTTTTTGATATATGGGAGGTAATTCTGATACTAAGGCTCAGAAAATAATAAAACAACACACTTTTTGGAAGTGTTATCCTTACCTAGCATTGCTAATAGCTTCAAACAAATATTTAAATGTTCATATGTTTAATATATGTCCCTAAAAGGTCGTGCTAAACTTTTTTTGTTCAGTATATATGTAGAATAAAGAGTATTCATATTGTCATGTATATAATTTGTAGGTATATGATATTGCGCTGCCTTCTATTGGTATTATATCTTGATTTTGAAATATCTTTCAGGTTTTTACGAGATTCAGACATTCGATTATGGTGATACAGATCTTCAAGCAGTGTCTTCGACTGTTCAACGCTTCAACAAAGCTGGGGCAACGTTACTGGGAAGTTTCTATACGGTCATCGGACAACTTTCCAGCGGTTAGTTATACCTATTATATCAGGCTTCGATGGGAAGTTTCCACACGGATTACTAATATCCGTAACTGTGGTTTATAAAACACAAAATAATAACATTGATAACCATTCCACAACTACAGTCATTGAATATTTCCTAAAGGCAAAAAAGATGTGTTGGCGGAATTCAATAGCGGTACAAAAAAAAGTACCTCTTTGTGAGTTCGAATTCCAAGCTAACACTACAGTTACACGCACGGGTTATTATATAGACGAGCGCGCAATCAATTGAGCTATGTATACGTGTAACTGCTGTAACGCTGATGAAAACCTAATGCGCTAATGAATGTCACGTGAGCAACAGAAAATATAAATATTGCGGTCCCAGCAATGTTTACAGTAAATAAAACTGTTTTTCACGCCTTAGTCAATATTCGTGATTTTATTACATACGTATATCGGTCTATGTTCATGTTTCAATGTACACATTTCACTAAATAAAAATCGTATGCTTTACTTACGGACAGTGCCCCATTAAACACTAAGGATTTGGAGTCGGTACTTTGAGTCCACAAGTTTGTCTCGATGAAAGCAGTGTAAATGCAGCTAAAATTTATTAATTGTTACCTTCATTTTTTTTAATTTTTAGTTTTAATTCTTTCCTTCATTTTTCAGGATTCCTTCTATGGCACCTCCCAAGTGTAAACAGTATTTCACAATTGCTGCCAAAAATTGACAAGTCGTCTGGTAAAAATAAACTTATATTATATGAATTTGAATTTCTCTTTAACATATGTAATATATATAATAATATTTGGATGTTGTTGCGCTTTATTTT
The DNA here is from genome assembly GCA_037043455.1 of Cyrtodaria siliqua. Lineage (NCBI taxonomy): Eukaryota > Metazoa > Mollusca > Bivalvia > Adapedonta > Hiatellidae > Cyrtodaria > Cyrtodaria siliqua. Next base: position 134,967 of record JAWPHD010002652.1, on the reverse strand, counting down.
ATTATACAATGTATGATATATTTTATACAAATATTGCAGATATCAAGTTCGGTCATTCTCGTCTGCTTTTGCCGACAGCCTGGTCACCAATGCAGTAACGTGGAGCCCATTATTACACAGATTATCAGTGTGACTGAGCATTAAAGACACTATACTGCCAAATAATGCCAAATAATGCGTACTTAAAGAAACTGACCCACCAAATAACGGCAAAATTACACTACATAACCATTTATCAAAACTCTATCCAGGTGTTCATGTCCTATAATAATGTATATGTGCCAATTAAAAGTATAGAATTTTTCACGGGTTCTTAAAAAAACGTGATTGAATAGGCGTAAAATGAATTATGAGTTGGTAACTCTTAATTCAATGCTTTCATTTTGGGGTGTAGTCTGGCTGGTTAAAGTCATTTATATTGATAATAGAGTTTGGATTCTCAAAGTTATATATATATATATCTCGTCGTCAGTAGGTTTAGAAACGGTGTAAATATATTGTAAATTTTGGCTGTTGTTGGCGGAATAGCTACTTTAACATAATCCTTACTCTGCGTATAAACCAACAGTCTATCTATGTATATGTCAATAAAAAGTGATGATAATACATTTACTGTTTATACACTATATTAAATGAGATTGAAGAAATATCTGTATTATTTACATTCGCATTGGGATATTTTAATCGTGCCTTCATCAATTTATATATATATCTAGAGCTGTCGCCCTTTAGTGGAGACTAAAATACCCCGCTACCTACTCTATGGGTAAAGGTAAGCCAATATGTTTCTGTGGACTGTCTTGTGTCTTAGGGAAATAGGTGGAGATGATTTTGAGCAATTTTTAGCGAAAACATGCCCGAGATGCATACCAAGTTTCATTTCAGTCGGAAGGAAACTGTAGGAGGAGTTGCTTTGTATGTAAAATATTGGCAGTAAAATATGTGTAAATCGGTTGCGCACACAAGAATGCATTCACTATATACAGTATATAAGAAATGAACTAAATCGGAAAAGCGACATAACTTATTAAAACATCATCGGATAGGAAAGCCCCGACAATATGCGCATCATGCCCACCTCATGTCAGGACTGTACATCAAGTTTCATTTCAATCGGATAAAAACTAGGAGAATTTGCACACAAGAATGTATTCACTATATACAGTATATAAAAAAACTAGAAGGGTAGTTCAACGGAACACTTGTATCACATGTCATGTGTTCAACGGAACACTTGTGTCGACTCCCATGCGCTTATTTCAGCAAGGACAAAGTTTGAAGACAAGAGGTGCGATCAACTTTATGTTTTAAATTGTAAACGTTTCTTGACAGAGGGCATAACTCTGCATTGAATAATTGGTAAGAAAGAACTGTATAAAGTTCATGACCATAGTTCAATATTTGGCCATGTTATGAGCCAGGTTAGGTTGCAGGTTTATGTTTTATGAACAGGTGGATAACTCTGCTAACATGAAAGTTATAGGACATGTGCAACGACAGTCCTTGAGGTGAGATGAAAACATTTGTGAAGTTTCATGAACATAGGTCTATTAATTTACAAGTTATGATCTCGGTTACGTTGCAGACTAAAGTTTTATGAAAAGAGGCATAACTCTGCCAACATTAAAAGTCAGGGTTATTGGACATGTGTTTCGACCTTCGTTGAGGTTAGATGAAGAAATGTGTGAAAATTCAAGAACATCGGCCAAATTATCACTTTTCAAGTTATGGCCAGTGTTAAGTTGTAGATTAAAGTGTGCCGGACGACGACGACGGGCGACGGACAAAGTGACCCCTAAGTGTCTGCCATGCTACGCAGACGACACAATAAACTAAGTCGAAACAGGGGCATAACTCAATGAAAAATCATCGGAACATCTCATGTCAGAGCTTTATACCAAGTTTTATTTCAGTAGGAGCAGTTGCGCACACACGATTTGTGGGACGGACGTACGGATGGATGGACACGAATGTGTGGGACGGGCGTACGGACAAACTGACTGGTTATTTATTAACACAACACTCTTGGGGAACCTGGCATTGCGAATTTTGGTGTTTTTTCTATACGAATATTATTTGCAGATTAACGATTTACGTTCTTGTTCTTCTTTTTTTTATCTTTTTTTTTTATCATGCTCATTATATTTAGGTCTGTATAACTTCTATTTAGGTCTTTATCACGACCCTGCTGTAACGTGGAAAGTGGCATCATAAACGGAGTGTCTACTATAGTATTTTCACCATCTCTGCAGATTAGAATGCCCATATTTTCCTCGATGTAAATGGAGAATGAGCCTGGCTTGCTCATCCCTGTTTGACACCACATAACCTGTGTTAGTGCGCGGTAAACTCCAATTAAATACCTGAATTAATTAATTCCAATTAAATACCTGGAAAATATGCTGAAGAAATGCAGCAATAAATATGGTAATAAAATAATTCAGTAATACGACTTCATCGACATCCCGAACCGACTGCAACGACTTCCAAATTTCCTTCATCTCGTTTAAAAGAAAGGTTAAAATAAATCTCGTTTACTACTGGGTGGAAAACTCTGAAATTACCCATTTGTGCTCTCCAATGGTTATAGATTGAATCGGTATCGCGGGAAAAAATCGAACTACATGTATGTGTAAAGGGGACAAATGTTGGCTTGATACTGAGTACATGTTGTTGTTTGTGTAAACATTTGTAAGTTTACAGACTATAACTCCCACTAATATTGACTAGAAACGTATTGACAAAATATGCATACACATCTGAACATCTTATCATACTAAGTGTTTGTAATATCAATCAAAATGCATAGCTTTAAGTAAAATATGTGAAACTGTATCCGACTTTGCGATAGCCAGTTTGTGTTGTGTTGTGTACATATAACTTATATGTTTTGAGAATCCAAACTCTACAGACACAATTGTTATGGCTTCAACCAGCCAGGTCAAACACAAGACTGGAGCGTCGAATTAAAAGAATTAAAATTACGCATATTCAATCACGGGTATTTTAATAAACAGTTAATAAAGCTATACTTTTAATCGTCATATATACCTTATTATTTGACCTGAACAACTGGATAGAGTTTTGATAAACGGTTTTGTACTTTAATTTTGACGTTATTTGACGGGTTAGTTTGTTTAAGGTCAGAGGACCGCGTGTACCCTAATGCTAGTTGATTACAGTGTTGTATAATTTGCTGTAGTTAAAATTGACGGACTCGAGTGTGCACGTGCTGATAGAGTTTCCTGTTATTCCGGTAGCTATTACTAACGGCTCGCCAGAGCCATCAACTATCCTGACACACTAATGTAAATTGCTACAAGTACTAATTTCCCTCCAGCTCAGCAGCTCTGTAGATAATTTCTGACTGCAATGAGTATTTACTCATCAGATTCAAAATGAATGAGTAAAAGGAACTCATTCAGAGTAAACAATTTCTTGAATTAGTTCATGCTTTCAAAATGGATGTGACTGAATACATTTTAAAAGAAACAACTATGCTGATTGAACAAAAGTTAAATAAAAGCAAAAGAAACATTGTATGACCTACATATCAGACACAAATCAGGCGCGTAGCGTGCCATACTCATTTACTCACGTGAGTAAACTTTTCAAACGAAGGCTCAATAAATAAAAACAAAAATAAACTCGTAAAACGCAATAAAACGGTGAGCCTAAGGAAGGGTGGGTGTGGGTGTGGTGGGGTGCGAGAGTGTGTGGGTGGGTGCGGTGGGGGGGGGGGGGGGGGGGGTACAAGTAACATGCTGAGTCTGAAATGTTAAGGAATAAGGGTATTTTCGACAGGATTTAAATCTTTCATCCTGAACCCAAAATGCACCAGAAGTCACGTACGAGCGTTTATTTTTAACCCACTCTCGCACCTACCCCCGTGAGTAATTGAGATTATATGGTCACGCTACGCCCCTGCAAGTTTGGAATAGGACAATACATACACATAAACTACTCACGATTTTTTAAAACTTATGAGTATTTGTAGTAAGTTCATGAGTAATGACACACCTGAGTGGTTTTGCAAAACAAGTATGAGTAAAATACTCAAAAACTCAGCTTATTTACAGCTCTGTCAGCTGTCGGCCAATGGAATAAACTACCAGCAAATAAAAGTTACGGTACCATATCTGAGCCAGTTCAAAGTGGCAGTTAGTTTGTTCATTCATTTTGTCATACTAAGAGTAACACCGGTCCTGTCTGTCAAACTCACACTAATTTGTTCAGACGCTTAGTGTCACCAGTACAATACATAGAACTTTTCGATCTGTCAAGCTAAAATAAATCCAATGTCATTAAAATCATATCCTAATTACGCTTTGATACACTCCACTATTGGATCTGACCACATTACCTTTGAGGTCACGTCAGATCGACCTTTCATCTAATCAATATTCATGAGAAGATCAAAACCAATGAAATCGCGCCTTTCATTTGCACTTCCGATGACATTCGAGCGAACTGAACAAACGAAAATCTACATATCCGAATAAAGATGAAGTATTTGTGTTATTGCACGATAAATTCAAAGAAATGCACTAAATGGGATGTTTAACATCAAAGAAATGCATTAGATGGGATGTTTTACATCAATATGCGAAAAAATCATGGGCGAAGAGTATCGTAGCGAGATAAAGGGTCTGGTTTTAATGAGATTGAAATAAATCCTGTTGACATTAAATGCTTCTGATTGCCATCCTAACCCAGGCCCCCGTGTAATAAAGTTCCCTTGTGAGATATGCAACAAGGCGTGCCGTTGGTCCAGAACAGTCCGTTCCATTGCATGTTCAGGTTGCGAAAAATGGTTTCACAAAAACTGTCTGCAGATGAACACTGCTGTGTATGAACCACTTGAATGTTCTGACATTAGCTGGTATTGTTGTAATTGCGGCTTACCGAATTTCAACTCTAGCCTATTCGAAGAGTTTGAACGGTCACCAAATGCCTCTAGCTTCAGCGAAAAAACAAGATCTTCTACATCATCCGTAGGTTCCATTCAGGACGCTTCAGGTATCGGTTCCCCTCTACTATCATCTTCGCCAAGCCATATTCACCCCCGGTATCCGTATTATATGAACCCGGGTCGGATAAGGCCATACGCGGGTACGGGAAAGACGCGCCACATTACATGTACGCTCAATATTTGTCATTTATTTAAATATTATAGTCGTTATATAATTAGTTTTTGCTTTGTTATATTCCCTGAATATTTGTCTTCACATCCATATCTTATGTTTTTCATTTTAGCATTGTTTTAAGCAATTTTATCCGTTTTGAACTGGGCGGATTGGAAAAAAACGTGTCAACAATTGACATTTCGTCGATTTTTCAATTATACAGTAATTTTGACACGATAATAAGGACATGCACATGTAAAACATTCATTCTGTTAGTCCATGTGTCTTTATTTGATCCCTTAATACTAACTAAGGGTTTTTAATCTGGCGTTTTGTGAGAGAAGGGTCCCAGAAAGTGGATAAGTCTTACGACGGCTAAACATTTGTTCGGATAAGGCCAAACGAAGACTATGGATAAGTATGAAAGCGGGCGTTTATAACAACACAAACGCATTTGTTTTCTTATTTGATACCCCTGTAAGCTTCTAGCTTCTTAGATACTTACCGATAGTGTTTTCCCTTACTTGATGGCATACTTTCCTAGTACTTTGCCGGTACTTATAGGGAACCCCCACCGGGAATAAGTAATACTAATGCTTTCAGATAGAACATCTGTAATAAAAGGAATTCGGAACTGTAAGCTAAAATCTCGGCATATCCACATATATTTGGTTATATTTTTCAACAAATGTAATTGCGCACCGGGGGCTGGCTTGCCCAACTGAATAGCGTGTTGCACTTGTAACTGGCCCCGGGTTCAAGCCTGGCCGTTGTCACTGACTTTCGTCGGTGTGTTCTTGTGCAAGAAACTTTCCCTCAGTCTCGTCCGTCGGACGGGGACGTTAACAAACGGTTAAGTTTCAGTCCATCCTCCGAGCATGTTAAATAACCATTGGAAGCTTTGGAATCTATTCGATAGTAAGAGTAGGGCAGGTTCCCGCATTCCTATGTATCCTTCCCCTCTCTCTGGCAGTCGGTAGCGCGGCGGATTTGTAACCGGAAGCCTCGGGTTCAATCCTCCGTGGTGTCACTGAGTTTCGTCTGTGTGTTCTTGGGCAAGACACTTTCCCTTAGCCTCGTCCGTCGGATGGGAACGTAAACCAGGCGGTCCCGTGTATCGGTCTATCCTCCGAACACGTTAAAGAACCATAGGAATCTATTCGATAATAAGAGTAGGGCAGGGTTCTCGGATTCCTATGTATCCTTTCCCTCTCTCTGGGGCGGCTCTAAATAACCTAAACCCTGTCGATGAGCCGTTAAACAACATTCAATTCAATCAATTTTAAGCGCATCAGAACAATGTTATCTTAATTGGCTCCGAGACTATTCGAGCCAAAGATTATTCAAAAGGCAGTTGTGCTCGCGCCCAATACATAATTGTTATTGAAATAAATAAGGTGCATGAATATTGTTAGGAACTAAGTAGGTTACATATATACTTGTTCTCATAAATTACATGATTACTCCCATTTGTTAATTTTCTCCATCTGCGTCTTTTTGTAAACATTTTAAAAGATTAATAATTGAGATAAGTAAGTTAATATTTATTTTTTACATTTTTATCGGTGAACGATAGAGATTTCTCAGTGAAAAAAACATTACTCATTAAACATTACTCACTCGCATACGCTCGTTCGTGAAAAAAAAACACACGTCTACCATCTCATGAAGGATTTCCCTATAATTGATCCCAGCAGTTAAGTAATCTCTATATCTTAGTATGTTCACTGCTCATAATGGATTTTTTTTATCAAACAGAACAAGCAAGGTTTTACGCAAACGTAAAATAGCTGCCGAGAGAAAATAGCATTATTTCTGGGTAGGAACTGGGAACAAAGTTTAACATAATAACAGACCAAGTCACGAGTGTTAAAACAATATTCAAAAAAAAGAGTTGTCACGGAGACGTAAACATGCCATGACCGTTTTTTTTTACCAGACACTTTCTTCCCAATTTGTGCTACGCGAATCCTTGACAAATTGATTACATAATTATTTACCTTTGTAGCACGACGTGCTAAAGTACACATCATCACAGACATAGAATTACTCACATGTATGGGATGCGTTTGCGTTAGCGTGCATTACAACACAGATAAACTGTTCATTGTTACCATGTGTAATTATAAGATTTCGTTATCAAAGTGAAAAAACTCAAAGAAACTATTCATTACTAACTTACCATGTGCAATTACTAAAACAATATAAGAGTCGCTGCCGTTCCGGCCGTTGTCCGACTTCCGTCGGAATTTTATCGGTAAATAAAACACAGTTAGTCGTTCCTGCAGCGAATTACTGCAAATCCCCGAGAATGGTACATTTGCATGCTGCTGTGCTTCGAGCGCAATCTCGTGTGTGCATTATTTAAGAAATAATAAATACGTACCTGTGTTTTATCGGTGTAAAAAATACAGTTAGGAGTTCGGATGCGTAGTAATTAAATCACGAGTGCGTTTGCACAAGTAATTTAATTACTCGCTTCCGAACGACTAACTGTGTTTTATTTACCGATAAAATTCAGATACGTATTTATTATTTCGATTCTAACACACAATAACCCCATTGTTTACGCTATTGTGGGGGCACTATATATTATCTGGAGGTGAAGGTAATCAGGCTGTTATGTTTACAGCTGTCCCATTGGGCCCCTCCGTATGCAAAGTTCTGCGCGGTATAATATGTTTAAATACACTAGTAGTCACGTGACAAACAATTAAGTCATTGCTTACGTCATATATCTTGCGCTGTATTCAAGATGCTTATTAATGTTATATGTACTGATGCATATGATAGTTGGAAGTCTCTACCGCCAAACAAACAACAATACTGACTACACCAGAGAGCTCTGCAGAGCCATACAGGAACTACACGCCAAGCACAAAGATCACATTATATGGATTGGAGGTGATGCCAGCTTACCTGATATAGATTGGTCGACAGACAGCATCACTGGGCATAGCTATGTGGTCCCCATAAACAAGGCGTTCATTGACGCACTGAATGATATTGGTTTTCAACAGATGATTGACTTTCCAACGAGACTAAACAACACACTGGACATTTTCTCGACTAACAGACCCTCGCTTATCAACAGATGCGTCCCAATACCAGGGTTAGGTGACCACGACATTGTCTTAGTGGATACTGATAACATTCCATGCAGACACAAACCTGTTAGACGCCTTATTCATCTCTGGAAAAGCGCTAAAATCACTGACATGGGTACAGAGCTAACAGACTTCGCTTCTGAATTTGCATCTCTTAACACAAGAGCCACTCCTGTGGACACACTTTGGGCGACATTCAGACATGCCTGTATCACAGCTATAAACAAGCATGTTCCCTCCAAGATGTCTTCCACCAGATTCAGCCAACCATGGTCAACTAGAGCTATCCGTAGACTTGCACGGAGGAAGCATAGGGCTTACAGGAAGGCCAGAAAGACCAAAGAACAGATTGACTGGGATAGGTACAAACACATACAGAAAAACAACAACATGAATGCAGGAAAGCCTATAATGAGCATGTCAGAGGATTAGTCAGTGATGACAAGAACAATAAGAAGCTCTATGCCTTCATTAAAAGCAAGAAATGTGATGGTTCTGGCGTGGCCCCACTGAAGAAGGATTTTTTTTCCCATGCAGACCCCAAAGCCAAAGCTGAGATCCTAAACCAGCAATTCTCCTCTGTTTTCTCTAAGGAAGAAACAACAGAATATCCAGACATACATCAGAATGGAGTCTACAAACTCATGCAGGGACTTAATCCTCACAAAGCTTCTGGCCCCGACGAGATACCTTCCCGATACCTTCCCGATTTTTGGAGGAAATGGCATCACCACTCTCCCCAGATTTGACTTTGATCTAACAAGCATCATTAGACCAGGGCACCATACGAAGTGATTGGAAAACAGCAAATGTCACACCATTTTTCAAGAAAGGAGATAAATCGAAACCATCAAATTATCGTCCCATTTCCCTCACATCAATATGCTGCAAAATTATGGAACATATCATACATAGCCACCTCATGAAATTCTTTGATTCAAACAACATCCTCTCCGACAGACAACATGGCTTCAGAAAAAGAAGATCTTGCGAGAGCCAACTGATACTCACGATCCATGACCTGGTTGCTGGCCTAAACAACAAGGGACAGATCGATGCCATATTACTTGACTTTAGTAAGGCTTTTGACAAGGTCGTCTACGAGAGATTGGCCATTAAACTCGACTACTATGGAGTCCGAGGAAACACACTGCAGGGGATCAATAACTTCCTAGCATCTAGAAGTCAGCAGGTAGTGTTAGATGGCGAAACCTCAACAGCAGCTCCAGTCACCTCCGGCGTACCCCAAGGCGCAGTAATGGGTCCTTTGCTGTTCCTAATTTACATCAATGACCTCCCATCCAGAGTCAATGCATCGGTAAGATTGTTTGCAGACGACTGTCTGCTCTACCGCAACATCAACTCAGCAGCTGACACATTGTCCCTCCAAGCTGATCTGGACAGCCTACAGCAGTGGGAGAAGGAATGGCACATGGACTTCAATCCTGACAAATGTGAGCACATATGAATCACCAACAAGAGGAATGTCATAAACTCATACTACACCACTCATGACCAAATGCTTAAACAGACTAAAAATCAAAGTATCTAGGAGTCACCATAGATAGTTCCCTGACTTGGAATAGCCATATTGACACCTTTACTACCAAGAAAGCAAACAACACTAATGCCTTCCTAAGTAGGAACCTCTCATCATGCCCACCATATGTTAAAGCAACTTGCTACAAGAGCCTGGTCAGGCCGCAATTGGAATATGCTTCCAGCGTATGGGATCCTCATACAAACTCCAACATTGACAAGATAGAAGCGGTGCAACTCAGAGCTGCTCGTTTCACAACAGGTGACTACAGGCGTGACAGCAGTGTCACCAGTATGTTGACAAAACTTGGTTGGGAGTCCCTACATAGCCGAAGACAACAGGCCAAAGCTGTAATGATGTACAGAATTATACATCAACTGGTAGAGATATCAACCAGCCCTTTCCTCCAACCTATAGGAGCATGTACAAGAGGTCATGACAGTCGCTACTTGGTACCACACAGCAGGGTGAACGCTCATAAGTTCTCCTTCTTTCCAGCAGGGATCAGATTGTGGAATAGCTTGCCGACCAGCACGATCGATGCCCAATCCATTGACATATTCAGGTCAAGGGTTGTGGTAGTCCTCGGATAGACCAAATCTGATGTTTTTATCCTGCTTTTAATTGTACATACACACTTTGATCCTCATTCACGTGTACATAGTCACTTCACTGTGCGAGTATGTTCCAGAGGAACCCTGCACATTATTGGAAGAAGAAGAAGAAATCTAATCGGACATTTGAACAGAACCAAATATGTAAATCACAGCAGTGTTGAAAAAACGCTTCACCGGATGGAAATCCGCAGGAAAAGTTCAAAAGTACAGATTTTTACACGTCCCATTCTTTTCTTTTCTTATGTTTTTGAAAGTGAATCCTCAATTCATTCTCTTACATGGTATATATTTTGGTATATGGCTATCTCTTTATCTTAAATTACAGTCGGGCGATGTCATTTTGGCAAATTTGAGGGCCCTCGATACTTTATGAGGGACTCCTTTCTTGAAAGTTGAAGCTGCTGAATCCAAACATTTGATTTTTAAATAAATACTACTACTACTAATAATAATTATAATAACAATACTGATACAAGGTTTAAAACACAACTGAACTCCTCCTGTTGTCAAAAAAACACGTGGCACATGTACCTGTATGAGAAAAAATGGCATACAACTTCATTCAATGTGTAGCAGCTGCCAAAAATGCTAACAGGATATTGGGTATGATTAAAAGATACATAGTTATTAGGGACCGCAATACTATTATCACATTGTATAAGTCATTAGTATGACCTCATGGACTATTCTGTGCAGGCTTGGTCTCCTAGCCTTGTTAAGGATATTGAACTACTTGAACAAATTCAGCATAGAGCTACCAAGCTTGTAACCGACATACCTTATCTCGAAAAATTAAAATGTCTAAATATTACAACGCTTGAGGTTCACAGGTACAGAGGCGACTCGATAGAAACCTACAAAATTCCAAGTGGGAAAGAGTGAATTGATCCCAGCAATCTATTCAAATTAAACATTAGTATTATGCGGGGAAATTCCATAAAGCTGAAGAAACCTAGAGCTAGACTCAACACAAGGCAGAGCTTCTTCAGCCACAGAGTCTACCGGAGCATGTTGTGTCATCTACCAGCATGAATGGTTTCAAAAACTCCATTGATAGACACTTTAACGTGATATATGGGGTTTCTATGGGCACCAGCTCGCTTAACCCCTTGGCCGTACACTAGGGTGCGGCTACAGGTATAAACTAACTAAACACTAAAAGTTAAAACAGTTTTAGACACTTCAAGAGTACTTTGACGCTGTGGTGATATTGCGTGTCCGGTTAGCTCGGTTTGTAGAGCACTCATCCTGTAAGCAAGGGATCACGGGTTTGAGTCTCAAACCAGACACTTTTCCGGTGGTTTACTTCATTGGCGACAAGGATAATTCGGTGAACGTGGGATAGCGGCACCAGTTGTCGGGAAAGACCTGGGTTAGCTGTTAAAAGGGGAGGAATATGGTGATATTAGGTACCCGGTAAGCGAGAGGTACCTGGTTCGAGTCTTGGCCACAAATTTTCTCCTTGGTTTACTTCATTGCACTTCAGCGGTGGTCTGAAGCATGCAACTTTAAATTTCGATCAGTGCTCAAAGAAAATTATTTTAAGAGACAGGCCCAGGGCTTGTTGCTTCTGAAAATGGACAGGCCCCGATTTGAAATGGACAAGCCCTGATTTAAAATGGACAGGCCCTGATTTAAAATGGAAAGGTCCAATATTTTTTTCTTACTGGAAATGTACGTGTCTTTATTCACTTTTATAGCACACATTAATTTTGTTACGTATGTATTAATCAAGCTCAGAACCTCCTCTGACTATATTTTTCTTTTTGCTACCACTTTATGCTCCCTGGTCAGCGGACTTACTTACCATTTCGTTTAAAATATGTTAGAATAGAATATTACATAGTAATTTATAACCAATGCAAAGGAGAGTACTAGCACTTTTGCCAAACGATAATAATCAGAGCCGACTTGGTGAAACTGGAGCTGAACTTGGAGCCAAATTTTTAATCAGGTTTTATGAGACTATCAGAGCCTCCTCCGGCTATATTTTTGCTTTTTGTCACCACTTTCTCCAAGTAAAGAATTAGGAGCCTAGGCTAGAATTCATTTAAAAGTAGGATTCCAGGAACTCCTTACACCTTAAATAATGAATAGAAATATACCTTATATCTGTATTTATATATATACAGTATATATATTTTTCTTTCCACCAACATGTATTTGTAAAGGACAGATTTTATTATTTGATTATGTAAAAAAAAAATATATATATATATATATCCGAAATTATGTACCATCCGAACTACTATGACACCGCACTTTTACGGCCCGAACATTTCACAAACATTCGATCGAAATTCCATCAATTACGATTTTTTTTCATGCATTAGTGTGTTTTTAATGACAAAAACGGTATTTCTTATCACAAAGGAAAGAAAACACAACCCTAATAGCATAATAAATAGTTTTATGTCAACAATTGTCGACCTCAACAGGGCTCCAAGAAAATTAAAATTGGGGACTAGCCCAGGGCAAGTAGATTTCAAAAGTCCACTTGCCCTGACTGAAAAGTCACTTGCCCTGATTTTTTTTAACTTGCCCCAAAATGGTTATTACCAATGAATAGTTGCCAATACATAATTTATGGCGATATTTAATACTTCGCTTTTTTACTTTGTTTTATTTAGAATAAATTAATAATACACATGATGATGTGATTAGAATCAAACAATAAGGTTCTATTTTCTTTCTTTTATATATCCATTGTATATAATAAACGTTTTATGAAAAAACAACATTTCATAATACATATGTAGTTTCCAGTTTTCTCTTTCAACTTTCATTTTCAGGACGCGTTTTTTGCCAATCGGACTGAAATGACAATGACAGTATGATTGTATTTGTATTTTGTTCAAAAATTTCATAAGCCATTGTTTAGGACTGATGTTTGGCACGAATGTGAGTAATTATTATTTGTCTTTGTAATTGGCGACGTCGCTCAATAACCCACCCGTCAAACTGCGAACAGCTTCGGCAAGACATCAAACAGCAAATGCGTTTCCCCATTAGCAGACAGCAGTCGGTTGTGTTTACAGTTAAGTCGGACAATGGAACGCTTTTATAACAATTAATGATTGCTTTTGATTGCTACTGTAATCCGATAATTGTTAAAACAACAAATCAATTAGACACTCATCTACAGGGAAGCTACACTGACAATTATTGTTTGGCCAATCAAATCCAGTGCTTAAAAATAACCGCATGAGGTAATTACCCAACGACCAATCAAAATTGAATACTCGCGACTGTCCTACTGCACACTGATGATTATGCGCCTCGGGGATTCTGATCAAAAGCCGGAATAAACAAGGATTAGCGACAATTGAATATCACACGACTAATTAGTGACCGTCAGCTGGTTAACGGTCCCTGGTTAACAAGCCCGCGGGTATATGTTGTATTATAGGAAGAATTGGCATTTATACTGGTATGTATTGAAAAGTTCGATTGTTCCAAGATTTTTTAGACTAGCCCCGAGATTTTTTAGACTAGCCCGACGGGCAACCATTTTTGAAAGTGAGAGTAGCCCGGATCCAGATTGGAGTAGCCCCAGGCGTCGGGCTATCCTATTCTTGGAGCCCTGCTCAAAGTTGTGACAAACTGCCGACACGAAGCCAGGCAAAATATTCAAACTTCTTATTGTTTCAATGTGTGTATAACACATTTTAATTACTTAATTGCAAGTGTTTTCCCAGTTCACAATACACATGTATGGGAGTATTTTGTCTTGAGGAACCTGAGCTTGAGATCCAGTAAAACCTATTTTTTTTTTTTTTTTTTAGACAGGCCCGACGGGCTCCTCGTCTGCAAAATGAGACAGGCCCGGAATGGATTTCGAGGAGCCCCGGGCGTCGGGCACTGTCGATACTTCAGAATTTATGTAAAACAGTTTGTTATGGTCCGGACAATGCTCTACATCAATATACCAATGCTGTTAACATGTATAGAAATGTCTTATGGCATACAAAATGTAGTCTGACCGCAGCGCGAGTACTGCTCCACTGTCTGGTCTCCCCAAAGTGAATGCTACGCAGAGCAGCTAGCTCACTGGGTAATGCATGACTACCGAAAAACTTCAAGCATCACATAGATGCTCCACTCCCTAAACAAGAGGTCTTGACCAACGGCACTATATAGGAGGCTTTCCCTTTGCTTAAAGTTCACCAACAGCATTGTAGCTCTCCCACTTGAAGACTCCTTGACACTGACAAATAGGTAGTCCAGACACCTACACCCACGTTAATTTTGAATAACGGATACGGCATACTATATTACTTTTTTTTGATCATTGGATCCTAACGCCTTGGGTGAATATAATTTCCTGGCAGGGAGTCTGAGCCCATGTCTCCTTTCAAGAATCCTTTTAATGAGCTCAGGGCTTTTTTTTCAGAAATAGGGGAAGAGGGGGCGAAAATGCGGCAGTTTCGAGTTAAAGGGGGGAAAAATAAGGCGATTTCGAGATATTGGGAGAACAGTACTGTATAAGACAGAAATTGAAGATTTGGATGTGCATTTTAGATAAACTGTCTTCTATAAATGTATCCCAAACATAATAATGTTTAGAAAGTTGGAGGGGGAAATATTGTTAAGCAAAAAAATATAAATAAAAAAAGGGGGAATTTTCTCAGCCAAAGAGGGGAAAATGGGTAGTCTGTTTTGCTAGGGGAAGTTCTGGAGCTATTCATACTACAAAGTGCTTTCTATTTGTATTTTTAAAAAATAAAAAAACAAAACACTAAACACTTTTTCATTTGGTCAGTTCCCGCCTCCCGGTATCGTGCCCCTATTTCATTTTGTGACGTGTGTCTTATAATTTCACTGGGGCTTAGATAGTAGGAATGCAGACCCCCGAATAATGTAAAATATCTGTATTTTCAGACTGAACCCATTTATCTTGCAATGTTAAAAACAACACGATGATGATGATGTCGCGATACGACGAGGACTTGTACGACAACCCGTTCTTTGTTGCCTTAGAGAAGCAGCATCAGAGTCTATATGACGAGGCCACAGCTAACAGATGGATTGTAAGTATTTCTATCTATTGACATTGCATCTTTGAAGATTATGTACAGATGCGCGTCCAGGGCTTTTCCTAGGAGTGCCACGAGGCCCAAATGACAAAAACACTTTTTCCCGAAATTAAAAAAATAAATCCCAATCCACAAAAACAACAACAAAAAAAACCACTTTATAAAGACATTTTCTATTGTGTTGGTGTCACTCCACACACTCATTTCAGTAACTGATTGTTGTTACCACTCTAACAGGTTCAAATCACTATTTAAATGATAATTGTTCATAATGTACTAATTTCCCAATATGTCGGTAAAAAAATCCCAACTCGATCTAGGGGCCTTTTCCCCAAGATACCTGGAAAAACCCTGGTGTCTGTGTGGTTGTGATTTAAATGATGATAAAGGAAAGAGTAACAAGAAAAGTCATAGTATACAATATATACTATGACAACGAGCGGCAATAAGAATGAAAATTGTAGAATATATTTGTTTTAATTCATTGCATTGGAATTAGAGCATCATGTGTGGTTTGTTTGTGTAAAATTAATAGCGAGTTCTATTTGGTGTAGCAATGGCATGAAACAAAATGGAAAAGCAAAATAAAGATAAAAAGTTTTTTATTTGAAACTAAACGTCCAATTTAAGTGCTTTGCTATAACCAAGGAAGTGCTATATTTGCTATTTTTATATAAAGCAAAGACTGGAGGAGCTGGACAAAAAGGACCTTCATTAAAACCGACAATTCGCTATAGGTGATTTCGGCTATAAATATGTATTCCGGCTATATGTATTCTTTTGACTATAAATAAAAATACCTCTACCTTTTCAATTGGGAAAATTTAGCGGCGTTTTTACAAAATTGGGAAATTTTCTGAATTCTATAATCAGTATGGTCTACATGAAAACAAGGTACTTTGAAGGCATTTATTGCTCATAATATGTTATTATTGTAATTCAGTCATTCAAAAAGACAGTTTTCTTTTTTTTTGTCACTCGTAGGTTGGGAAATTTCAGTACCTGCGGGTATTTCTGACGAAATCTGTTTGTCAGAGTCACATTTGTCGGGTTCATCACCACCCGTCGGAATCGGACTCCCGCTCAGCTTGTTAATCAAAGAGCTAATGCTCTGCAAGCCCTTTGCGTCCCGCTTTTTTAACTTTTTTACATAATTTTTTGAATTATGTGATGATATGATGGAGTTTGTTGATATCGAAGAAAATCTTGGTTAAAGAACGCCTTTCGTCGTTGTTTCGTATAATACTATGCCAATTTAAAGCGTTCGATTGATTATGGTGACAAAATATAAAAGCGAGACGCCCATTGGATAGCAGGTGCGCGCGCGACTACAAGGTTGTTGTGCAGAGGGGGTAAAAGCGGCGAATGTTCTAGATATTGAACTAGCTATTCAGCACAATGATTATTTTTATCGAAGTACAGTACGGCTTTTACCCAAACCTGGTTGTACGACGATATAGGTTTTCGCGGAAATTACAATGACATACGCTTACGGAAAGCACTTTTCCCTATACTTTAAGAGTTAATTTACTATTTCAAATTTGTGTATCATTCTAATTGGGAAAATATGCAGCAAATTGGGAAATTATTTGTAGGGGAAACCGCCGATATTCGGTAGTAAAACCTACCAAAAAAATCACTGCATGCGGTAATAATATGATGAATGACTATCAAATGTACATATTTTAAGTTCATGCTGTACAAAAACAACATTACTGATGTGGGAAAAAATATTTGTATGTACAACTCAGTGTGTCAGGTCCCTGCCAAGACTTGAACTTGAATCTCTTTTCTCGAAAGAAAAGCGTGTTTCCTTACACTACAGAGATCGCCCAGACATCACAAAAAGAGTGTACACAACTAAGCGAAATTAATAATGATGTAGATCAAAAGAATGTCAAACTAAAACTAGAAATTGTTATTGTCCATTGGACAAAAACGTATGGCTCCCCCACTCGCCCGAACAGACATAATTGACGACTCTAGGTCCAACGTTCTCATTGATCTGAGATCGTTTTGATATTCAATATCCCCGTGACTGTATCTACTATCTGTATCAGTGACATTTACTGGTCAACCATCCTTCCAAGTTTGAGGACCCTAGGTCCAACCATTCTCTAATTATTGATTGGACATTGTTTTGTTATTGATCGGGGATCGTTTTGATATCAATAGGGGTCATGTTCTGGTCATGACAAACCATCCTTCCAAGTTTGAGGATCCTAGGTCCAACCATTCTCTAGTTATTGATTGGACATCGTTGACCTTTGACCTAGTGACCCCAAAATCAATAGGGGTCATATGCTGGTCATGACCAACCATCCTTACAAGTTTGAGAACCCTAGGTCCAACCATTCTCTAGTTATTGATCAGACATCTTTTGATAGTCCATGTCACCGCGACCTTGACCTTTGACCTAGTGAACATCGATTTTATAGTCAATGTCACCACGATCTTGACCTTTACCTAGTGACCCCAAAATCAATAGATCTAACCATTGTGTAGTTATTGATCGGATATCGTTTTGATAGTCTGTCACCGTGACCTTGACCTTTGACCTAGTGCTCCCAAGATCAATACGGGTCATCTACTGGTCATGACCAACCATCCCTCCAAGTTTGAGGACCCTAGGTCCAACTATTGTTAGTTATTGATCGGATATCATTAAGATAGTCAATGTCATCGCGACCTTGACCTTTGACCTAGTGACCCCAAAATCAATAGGGGTTATCTACTGGTCATGACCAACCATCCTTCCAAGTTTGAAGACCCTAGGTCCAACCATTCTCTAGTTATTGATCGGAATCGTTTTGATAGTCAATGTCACCGCGACCTTGACCTTTGACCTAGTGACCCCAAAATCAATAGGGGTCATCTAATGGTCATGATCAACCATCCTTCTAAGTTTGAGGACCCTAGGTCCAACCATTCTCTAGTTATTGATCGGACATAGTTTGTGACACAGTCAGCACAAAATCAATATGGCTCCCCTCCACACTTTGTGTGGGGGAGCCATAACTATCACAGAAGGTTATTAATACCATTGCAAACGCATACCCCATTACTTCATGTATATGCGCAGTTCCACTTCATACTGATGCTTCTCACAATGTTTGGGGTATGACAGAGGTCACAGTGACCTTATTTTGGTATGCGACACACCGCTATCCCAAGATGTATCAACATACCAAGTTTGGTATTTCTAAGTGTTATTGTATTGAAAATATGGTCCGGACAAGCATTTTCTATGACAGAGGTAACAGGTCAAGGTCACAATTACCTTATTCTGGTACGTGACACATCGCTATCCCAAGATGTATCTATATACCAAGTTTGCTATCTCTAAGACTTAGTGTTATAGTATTGAAAATATGTTCTGGACAAGCATTTTCTATGACAGAGGTCACAGGTCAAGGTCACAGTGGCCTTATTTTGGTATGCGACACACAGCTATCCCAAGATGTATCAACATACCAAATTTGGTATCTCTAAGTGTTATAGTATTGAAAATACGGTGCAGACAAGAGGTGAAAGAGTCTGTGGACACTCTACTGGCTAAATGTGCAGGGGACCATAACACATTTTCAACATTCATTCAACCGGCACATGGCAATGATATAGGTCACTATTTGTTGAATGCCAGCCACAGTAGCAGGAGAACTAGTCTGTACAAAGTTAGTGTATTACAGGGTTCCCACAGTTTTTTGAGAACAAGACTATCCCAAGAGAGTTTTTTTCAGGTTTTCCCACTGCTTTCAAGGACAATTTATACCAGTGTTTGTCCGACACCGTTGTTGCAAAAACGTTAAATTGTTCACAGTACTAATATGTGACACGACACAAGATGTTAGTGTGTTTTTTTTTGACAAGTATTGACTTTAACCCGCTGTTTTTTAGGCTGTTCTCCCTCCCATGAAGGAAATTTAGTGTTTACATTTAACTTGTTCTCAGACGACATGCTTTATCGATTCAAATTATTAGACGCTTGCATATACGACGGAGCATTTTGAGTTTTATTTGAAAATACTCGGCTAAAATTGTAACATATTTTATGAGTCAACCGGTGAGGTAACGAATTTGTACGACAGCGATCGAAAACAAATGTACAATTTGGGGTTCACATTTCATTGATCAGAGCACAGGGATGGAAACTAACGGTTGCCCGTTCGCCCGGGACGACTCAATTTCAAGCTGGGCGAGTAGATTTCATAAGTCGGTAGTCCGCCCGGGCGACTAGCTTTTTCGACAAGCTAAAGTCGATTTCCTCGGCATTATTCGTCAATGCGGGACGAATAACATTTCAGTAGAAAACAACAACAAAGAAAATATTTCTTACACAGTTTATTAAGTGATTAAATGCAGTAAATAGTCGCAACTCTGTTTATTCAACGATAAAATGCAATTTAAGTCAACCGGTTATTGGGAAATTGACGCGTTTTGGGCCATTCTAAAATGCGGCTCCCGTTCTAATTTCACGGAGCGCGAACGTTACGGTATTTGATGTGATACAAATAACACTTTCACGGGGAATCTTTAAGGGCACTAGTCAGCTTTTAGGTGACTGGGGCCAGGGCCTTCAGGAAGGGGAATTGCAAAAAGTATGCTGTTTTCCTGTATTGTAGTCTAACATTTTCTAATATATATTCCCGTCTTAAAAAAAATAAAATATATATATATTTTTAAGACGGGAATATATATTAGAAAATGGGAATTTTTCCACAGGAAAAGGGTAAAATATATACCATGCCAGAGTAACTGTAATGGCCATGATCAGACTAGTGAACTATAGAATATAAATGTGCCTACCTACTGACCCTAGAGCTTGCAATAGGAAACACACCTATTTTTTTGTTTGGCCTTAATAAAGTAAATTTGTTAAAATCATGTTTGTTAATGTGTTTGTTAGTGTGTCGAAAAGAAAAATCCAGAAAATCTGGGCTCATAAATTTTCAGCTGGGCAACCAAAATCCAGAAGATGGTTGCCCGTTTGAGCAACCAAGCTTTAAAAGTTAGTTTCCATCCCTGAGAGCATTAACACATCTTTACGATTGTTCACGAATACCAATGGTTAATTTTTATGGGCTTACTAGGCCATTCGACAAATCGCCATAGGCGAAAAGTAACCTAAACTGGCGAATGAAAACCGTAAGAAATACACACCAAATTCGCCAGACATCGGCGGTCTGGCGAATCCAAATTTCCGATCGATTTTGTCTAAAAGATCTCGGAAAATCCCGAATTCTAATTTACAAAGTCTTTCACTGTTTATAGGCCACTATCCCGCTGAGTGTTTCAGCTAATTAGTGACCATCAATTTAGATCGATAAACTAATTATGTCAGCGTTTATTGAAAACCACTGTCAAATTGTCGGTGCGATAAGACTCCGCCCACTGTTACGCCTCTTGCTGTCAATCAACTGGTTTGTGTCCCCACGCTCAACATTATCTGTCATATAAAGTTGTGACATTATTCACAGATTTAACTGCGTGATCGAGCCAGGTAAAACATCAAATAATGTGGCGCCCTCTAGCGGCCAAAATGGCTGATCAAAACAGAAAATGTTTGCTTACGAATTAGCCAGAGATACTCAGCCTGTCTGTGTTTTTGAACTTTACGATCACTGATAAGTGTTAAAGGAACACATGGCAATCTTGAGTTTTCAAAAACTAGCAGCATCCCGTTAGTTTTTCTACATAAATTGCATTTGTTCAATCATTAATTGTAAGAATTGTATTAAGCCATTTGTTTTTTTCTATTATTTTTTTTTTATATTATTGCACCAGTAATATATTAAAACTTATAGTATAATAAGACGAAATTGGAATACAAGAGGTCAATGACCTTGAAGCTCTACTGATTGATTTTGATTTCAGGAAGTAGTCGCTACAGACTTGTTTTTTGAAAATCTATTTTTAACCGTGGCGGCCATCTTGAATTTCCGGCCGACCTGAAATTTTGCTAAGATCAATAAGACATTAAGAGCAACATTCCTGTGAAGTTTCATGAAAATCGGTCAGGTAGTTTCAAAGAAGTAGTCGCTACAAGTTTTCATTATATAACTCTATGTAAACAAAGCAGCCATGTTTAAGGTCAAATCAAAACGATTTTCGACAAGGACCAACATCATGTCATACTGATCATTTTAGAAAAAGTCCCATATCAATATCTCTTATTGTTTTGAAGAAGTAGTCGCTACAAACTTATTTTAAATCTATTTTTAGCTGTGGCGGCCATCTTGAATTTCCGGCCGACCTGAAATTTTTCTAGGATCAACTAGACATCAAGAGCAACATTCCTGTGAAGTTTCATGAACATCCGTCAAGTAGTTTTAGAGGAGTAGTCGCTACAAGTTTTTACTATATAACTCTATGTAACCAAAGATGGCCACTGGCAGCCATGTTTAACGTCGAATCAAAATAATTTTCCACAAGGATCTACATCATGTCATGCTGATCATTTTAGAAAAAGTCCCATATCAATATCACTTATAGTTTTCAAGAAGTAGTCGCTACAAACTTATTTTTTAAAAATCTATTTTTAGCTGTGACGGCCATCTTGAATTTCCGGCCGACCTGAAATTTTAATAGGATCAATTAGACATCAAGAGCAACATTCCTGTAAAGTTTCATGACAATCCGCCAAGTAGTTTCAGAGGAGTAGTCGCTACAAGTTTTTACTATATAACTCTTTGTAAACAAAGATGGCCGCTGGCAGCCATGTTTAATGTTGAATCAAAACGATTTTTGACTAGGATCAACATCAGGTAATGCTGATCATTTTAGAAAAAGTCCCATATCAATATCACTTATAGTTTTCAAGAAGTAGTCGCTACAAACTTATTTTTTAAAAATCTATTTTTAGCTGTGACGGCCATCTTGAATTTCCGGCCGACCTGAAATTTTTCTAGAATCAATTAGACATCAAGAGCAACATTCCTGTAAAGTTTCATGACAATCCGCCAAGTAGTTTCAGAGAAGTAGTCGCTACAAGTTTTTACTATATAACTCTATGTAAACAAAGATGGCCGCTGGCAGCCATGTTTAACGTTGAATCAAAACGATTTTTGACTAGGATCAACATCATGTCATGCTGATCATTTTAGAAAAAGTCCCATATCAATATCACTTATAGTTTTCAAGAAGAAGTCGCTACAAACTTGTATTTTAAAACTCTATTTTTAGCTTTGGCGGCCATCTTGGATTTCACATCAACATGAATTTTTGCTAGGATCAACTAGACTTTATGGGCAACATTTCTGTAAAGTTTCATGAATATCCATCCAGTAGTTTCAGCTGTGAAGTTGCTACAAATAAAAGTTTACGGACAGACAGACGGACGGACGGACGGACGGACGACGCACCACGGCATAAGCTCTGCTGATCTCTGATCAGTAGAGCTAAAAATGATACTAGATATATAAATTGTGACACCCATTTCAAATACTGCAAGATTGCCATGTGTCCCTTTAAGTGCCTACTAATTAGTTGTACACACGGTAGCGTAAACTGGAACAATGGCAAGTGTGAACCGGTGTTTAATCGGCTGTTTCTGAATTGGGTACATTTTATGGTTGATTGTTCAACATGAAACAATACAAAAGGTGCGATTACTCAAAATATTGGTGTATGTAGCATTTCTGAATTTGCAGCGCGATCTTTCTAGATTCTTTGGAACTCGTGTTAGTTGAACTTGTATATGCCTCAGTTTAGCCTTACATTTTTTAAATATATTGCTATTTATTTTATTTCTCTGCATGTTAGCATACTGAAATGCATTTAATGAAAATACTAAATGGTGACAAGAGTCTGCATTTTTGTATTTTCTTATGATATATGCATGCATTCATTCTGTCCTTTTTTAAATTTCAGTCTTTACAATTTTTAAAAATTAAAATTACAATAAATTAAATACAATTTTTAAAAATGTTCTGAACTTTTTCCCGGTATGGGAAGCATGATATTATGTCCTTTAATGGGGCATAACACCGCCAAAAGTCATTGAACTGGAACACATCAATGACATGCACAACTACACATGGCACTAATCATCCCTGCCATTGTATCAAGAACAGAAATGTGACAAAGTTTGTGTATTAAAACTTTAAAGAACTCAATTTCATTAACCAGTACACAACAATGGCAGTGCAACTAGGCTTGGTATAGTTCTATGACATAAAACGTCACAGAACAGAGCTACAGATAAGCAAGGTATTTGCGTAAATTCCCAGTTAAAACTCGCTAAATTAGGCTAAATACACAATTAAATTTCTTTATTGGTGCGTACCAATTATGTTTAACAAATTAATTACGCAAAATAACCGTTTTTGTCAGCATATAATGTTTTATCCATTACCGTGAAGATGGCCAATATCAAAAGGAATGCATCGCCGTTTCCAGTCAATTCTCAAATAAGCGAGCCATTGAGATTGGCTAAATGTGACTGGTTATCAAGTTTATTTTTTTCACTCGAAAGTAAATCCTTCAGGAACAAAAATGTTGTATTCAGTCTATTTTTAATTATTCGGCATCACCGAAGCACTCAACTTTATCTGTACGTCAACATGGCTAAAAGAGGCGCTAGTGTTTGAACTCAGTGCAAGAATATTCATTATCGCTAAATATTAATAACTAACTCAGAACACAATAATAACTAACGTTGCGACGTTGAGTCGTGACGTCAATAAAGTGTTGCTGACGTCAACATCATCCGCCGACAACGTTCAATAAAGCGAATATTTGTTTGCAAAAACGTAATTTAAAATGTAATAAATAGATTATTTAACTGCTGAGATCGACTATGGGTAATCCTTTACTTGATGGTAGACGTGCTTTGTTTTTTTTACTTACTCGCATGCGCTCGTTCGTGAAAAAAACTACACGCCTACCTCTTGTGAAGGATTTCCCTATAATCGATCCCAGCAGTTAAATAATCTCTGTATAATTCATATAGGGCCCTGGTTTTGTATCACTGCTTAACACAGAAGTTCAGAGAGATATTGCACAGGGTATAGTTCTCCCTGTACACTGGACAGACTACTTTACATCCCTCCGAAGGATGACCTATATTCACAGTACCATGCCCAAGTAAGATACTGCGGGAGTTTGTTTGAAAAATCTGGGATGTGACCCCACTGGAAATCATACACGTGATTTCTGGGACTCGAGTCAAGTATGTTTAACACTTGGCGACCGCAGGGTTAAGTTTCCAAAATTATATGGCAACAAAAGAACACAAGATAAATATGTCTGGAAGTCTCCTTAAACATGAGTCGTACACAAATATCCTTGACACATTCGGTATACACAGGGTCTGAATGACACTGACTACCATAACAGCCATGGTTCTCACGTCTCCGTCTAGGTATTCTTCTTTTAGTTTAGATACTACAGAGTACCAAATATGCAAACGACGACTAGAATCGTCAGGGGATGTTTATGCTCACACAACCTTCCAATTGTTCACTCGATTTTTTAAACATGCAGAATGAATAACAAATACGTAGTCTAGATCATCTGCGACGCTTGCTTGTTTACAAAATTATACGGCGTCGAACATGGTCAAGACTAATTTCATGTAGATCAATCCGTGACAACACAAAACATTCATAAACTGAAAATGTGTGCTAACTTTATTGACACGTAGGACAGTGGAGAGTGTAAACTTGCACATATTCTACTTACGATAATGCTTTTATTTAGGCCAAATAAAATTATACCTGAGTTTACTGTAACCCGACCGACCCGCTGAAAACACCCCCGACTCATTTTTTTTTATTGAAAAAAAAAAATTAAAAAAAATTAAAAAAAAAAAATGTTTTTTTTTTTTTAATAATTATGTTCACGCTATCACGGCCGACTCATGTGCTCATTGTCCTGCTGTTGGAACTGACCCTCTTCCGGACTTGCGAAAAATAAATTAAACTGTTTTTACCCCTTTGCAATAATTGCAAGTGATTGGGAAAAGATCCAGTTGTTGCCATGCCTTTTGGGAAACAATAACACATGTATATACAATTTCATATGGTTATCTATTGTAGTTTTTAAAATACCACATTTTCCCATTCATCAAAGCTCATTGCCACCTTAAATTAACTTCGCCAAAAAATAAAATAAAATAAAATGCCTACCTACCTACCCAATTTTTTTCAGCAATGTTACAGTACTTAAACACAGGTATAATTTTATTTGGCCTTACCATCATTTAACCATCTAAACATAACGCTTTCTCTTTCATGGCTTTTGAAGTACTTTTATTTCCAAATAATAAATGGGTATTCTGCTATTTTGCCACAAGCTAATCAAGAGGTGGCGACAAACTATTTAATACATTATATCAGTCAACTTGTGACAAATATTGGCCAATTTATGGATCTGACACGAGTAGGTATATAGAAATTAACCTGTCAAAATTAGAAGATAGTGCCCAGTCCTCCCCGACAATATAACACACAGGAGACGGTACTATTGCTTACACCGCCATTGCTTACCGGCATGCCATGCGCAAAAATCACACAGATCACTCTTCAGCGACACCTGTCACACACCATCAAGCATGTGTGGCACGTCATTTTTCAACACATGTAGGGTTACATATCATGGACAATTTCCTGTGGTGGAGGCAGACCACGTACTTTGTCTGGGTACAACCAGTACAAGAAATCAGAGAGAATTATCCTTTTACATTTAAAGTGGAGTACGTGGCTCAGTGGTAGAGCACCGAACTTCAGATCAAAAATGTCGTGGGTTCGATCCTCGCCGTGGCCATGTCATTTATCCTTGAGCAAGATAATTAATACACATTGCTTAATACTGGTTCTACCCACGGAACCTGCACATAATCGTCGAAAGGGGGTGTTGCAGTATCGGTAGATACATAGATACATGTAGGATCAAAGTCATTCTTTGAAAAAGGAGTCGCGCTCGTGGTCACCTTGCATCAAATGGAAGTCACTGAACTTCACTATTGTTTCTCAATGGAAATATTCCATTCTATTCTGATAACAATTGTCCTGTCGCTATGAAGACACTAAAAATACGACACTTTTGTACCACTCTTCAACGCATATACACACAAATCCCAATTAAAACACATTATACTGTTACAGTTTAGCATATTACTTACAATACATGCGTTTAATACGACGATTCACTTCGCTGAATCGCTGAAACAAATTAACGCGCCAAACAGGAAAAAAATGGCGGTAAATGAAAACATCCGAGGGTTTCCCGTTTTTACTTTAGTATAGCTACTTACGGTTACCAAATGCGCAAACATCAACTACACATTTAAGGGGCATGTTTGTGGACACACTACCCTCCGACTTTTCACCCGTATATTTAATCATGAAAATTGATTGACAAACAAGTTATATCATCAAGCGCAGTAAACTAGGTCACGCTATACAAACACGAAGTTGACAAACAATAACAAACCAGTCATCAACTGTGTCTGCACACTTTATTCATACGTACAACAGTCGACGGTGTCAACCCTCTCCACATTACAACACATATTCTACTTACGATAAAGTGTATACGCCTAATTGTACAACGTCAACTGCTCTCTTTGATTTCATGTGTGAAAAAAAGATGGCCGCATCAGCATCAAAATAAATAAATATGAAACAGAGGCTATGACGTCAGGCTATTCCAACAATACATTACATTCATGAAACGCCTCCCGAATATTGCGTTTTTGGACAGTGAGGTCTAAAGCAACTTTATTCTCAATATAAAACACACATTTATCTATACAACACTTCCTTGGAATTTTATTAGAACAAAATGTATTTCACATCGACTCAAAACATTATACAGAAAGTGGAATTCACAATTTACTTCCTCCATACACGAGGGGTACAGCAAATTCACGCTTCACTGTGCACTATATGCAGTATATGGAATCTCGAATTAGGTCAAACTCCATCACAGTAGTAGAGCGTTCAATGGTTTCCATACACAGTAATAGTTATCTGAATTTCTATATTCATGAATAATAACGCTCTATGAAAATAAGGTGAAGGTGAATTCAAAGATGAAAGTTTTACTTGGGTTAGGAGTTTGATTAAGAACAGTGTGGTGTTAAAAAGATAAAAAGGAGAAAACAAAACTTCTTCACGAGTTAATCAGTAAAATTATTTTAAATTTAGCAAGTGTTTAATTCTTAACACAGACCTAATAACAAATAGATTGGACACTGTGAAAATTGTGTAAATTTCAAGTGGCACAGTTCGAAAATTTCACAAAATATTTCCCAACTTTAAACACACATTTATAGATACAAGTTTCATTCAAGCCAAATACCATCACAAATTTAATTTTCTTTTCAATGATAGTATTTTGTTTTCTCTTACATTGAGAGCAAAAAAGGAGTTTGATGGAAACTTTGACTATGTCAAAACATTGATTTTTAAGAGAAAAGCGAAAAATGATGACATTTTAAACTTTAATATTTTTTTTATACGATTTCTTATTTTGAAAATAAACATAAATTATTATAATACCATTTTCCCATTCACTATGAATCTTTTGGATGTATTCTCATCAAAATCGGTGAAGAATTGAGAGAGAAGATAGAAGGAAAAGTTAAGGTGCCACATGATATTTTGGTTTCTTCATTGGTTAAGATGGGAAGTTTCCTATTTGTTTATTAATATGTCTGTGATTCTTAAATAGCTTAAAACACAAATAACACTGCAGTTTCACAATAATGAAAGAATCTGAAAAAATCCCCAAAAGAGTGAATCTACCTGATTAAAATTTGCTTACTTTCATACATTTCAGATTTGCATTCCCAAATTTTCGACTATAAACAACGAGAGTTTGGTGAAGCAGGATTTTGAGGACCATATACTGATACCGCTGTCTGAAAATGGAGCAACCTACAAGACAGTTTCAAAACATGTAATTATGAACAGGACCGGATGCGATCTGCAGGCGTGTTTTGTGTCAATCAAAATACAAGTTTAGACCCTCATAGTATGTTTCCGTTGCCTCTCACTGCTGAGAGAAGAGCACGGTTCTCGGATTCATATGTATCCTTCCTCTCTCTGGGGCTGCTATGAATAACCTATACTGTGTTGATGAGCCATTAAACAACATTGAATAGATTCAACTTGTTTTTCGATTTTTCTTTCAACCAGATCTTTGTTTAAAAATGTGGTAAAATCGATGTTAAACAACAGAGATGTGGTAATATAAAAACAGAATTCACTGTAATGGTAACTTTTTCAGGATGTGACTGTACACCAGGGACTTATAGAACTAGGATCTGGATTTGAAGAGAAAAAACAGGTTTGTTTATTACTATTTCTACAATAGCAAGTATACATTATAAAGCAGGGGTGCGATGCAATTTCTCTTTCCCACCTATATACATAGAATTATATAGTGATAAAAGCCATGTCATTTTCACATTTTCTCAATTGAAGTAGCATAACTTTTTTCTTCCTCAGTCCTGTCAGTCCCAATTCTTACAGATGGAGTGAGATATACAGTATTGGTTCTACCCAGGGAAAATGGGGTGGTCTGCCTCTACCAAAAAGAAATCGACTGACATACATGTATATGGCTTAACATGTGTTAAAACTGACGTAAAACACCATTCAAACCAATCAGTCTTATCACTACCAAATGCACATTGACCCTTAAGCTATAATAGCCTTTGCATCCGATCAGTCATTTCCCACACAGACCTAATAACAAATAGATTGGACACTGTGAAAATTGTGTAAATTTCAAGTGGCACAGTTCGAAAATTTCACAAAATATTTCCCAACTTTAAACACACATTTATAGATACAAGTTTCATTCAAGCCAAATACCATCACAAATTTAATTTTCTTTCCAATGATAGTATTTTGTTTTCTCTTACATTAAGATCAAAAAAGGAGTTTGATGGAAACTTTGACTATGTCAAAACATTGATTTTTAAGAGAAAAGCGAAAAATGATGACATTTTAAACTTGAAACATTTTTTTATACAATTTCTTAATTTTGAAAATAAACATAAATTATTATAATACCATTTTCCTATTCACTATGAATCTTTTGAATGTATTCTCATCAAAATCGGTGAAAAATTGAGAGAGAAGATAGAAGGAAAAGTTAAGGTGCCACATGATATTTTGGTTTCTTCATTGGTTAAGATGGGAAGTTTCCTATCTGTTTATTAATATGTCTGTGTTTCCCCAAAAAAAGC
Organism: Cyrtodaria siliqua; assembly: GCA_037043455.1. Classification (NCBI taxonomy): domain Eukaryota; kingdom Metazoa; phylum Mollusca; class Bivalvia; order Adapedonta; family Hiatellidae; genus Cyrtodaria; species Cyrtodaria siliqua. The sequence continues at coordinate 105,341 of JAWPHD010002652.1, read as the reverse complement.
CTTTGTCACATAAATGGAATGGTCTTAATTCAAAGAAAGAACAGTCCATTATATATATATATGTAGCGAGTTAAGGGTTAATCAAAAGAAAGTAAGTATTCAATATTAATTTCTTTTCGTTATCATTCATTAATAAATACCTTGTACCCTCATATTTCTGACAAGGGAATATAAAAACTTGTATCACTACCATCATTTTCAGGTTCTGTATCACTATCCTACTAAAAATAGATTTAGTGAATTCATGACGTAGTCGGGCATTTATCACTTCATGTTGTATATTAAAAACATGACGGTATCCCTTGGCTTGCATAAAAGACATAGCCCAAGTATACTCTTTTTATTAAGAGATAAAATAAAAACCATTACTAGAATGAATTTGACGGCGCATCATCACTAGTCATTGTTCTGGAAGCTTGCATCCACTCTGGTGAATTAACATATCTGCAGGATCCTACTGGCCTCATAATATCTATTGTTACACGAGCCATGTCATCCAGGAGAGCATTTACAAGCCCCCTTGTGCTTTTTTCGTTTGTCTTATAAATTGTTAAATGTCTGATATATCACCTGCGTTGAATGTCTGATATTATCACTTAGGTTGAGATATTGTTCGAGGAGACCTTCTACAACAACAAAGACGAAAGTTACAGAGTGTTGTGTGTGGCAAGCTTCTTCAACAGGCAGACTCAAGGTAACGGCATTCAAGTTTAGGCCCAAAAAAAATACCCGTGTTTCCGGTGGCCCAACCGACCCTATTTTTAAGGGGCCGACCCTAAAACTTTCTATGAAAAAAAAAATATATATATATATATACATATTATTATTTTTTTTAATTTGTTCTGAACAATGATTTATCACAATATATCGAGTTAAACTCACATCACAGAGAAACTTTCAGTTGTATCATCAACTTGTGTGGGGTTTATGAGACAAATACATGTAGAATCTCGCAGTATCTTGCTCCACAAAAAAAAAAGCCTACCTACCTACCCTATTTTTTTAGAGCATGCAATAGGAAGCACACCTATTTTTTATTTTTTTGGCCTTACTTAAAATGCTTCTTAGTTGCAATATTTTCCAACATTTAACAGCAAACTTTTTCAGTAGACAGACTCAAGGTAACTGCATTGATGTTAGTTAAGACATATCTTAGTTACAATATTTCATAACGTGCATGCATAGTAAGGGATAAGAAGGAAAAAGGTGCACACAGTTCAGACTTTTAAGTATTCAGAAGCCTTATAACATGAAATTACACAATAAAACCGAGTCTGCTACTTTTCTCCCTTGTTTGTGTTTGTTGCTTCCAAGGGATCCACTTTACAATATTTGTCGTATCACATGTATGCTGCGCTTAGCATAAAACAGCATACAGGGCCATATGTTTTTTTTATAGCACAGGTATTTTGTACATAAACAGAGGCTAAAAAGGTCGTGATACCTCAAGATTGTTGTGTGTCCCCGCTATAGATACCTCAAGATTGCTGTGTGTTCCCGCTATAGATACCTCATGATTGCTATATGTCTCCGCCAGGGCTTCTAAAAATTTAAAATGCAAATCGCTCCAGGTTTTTAACTGCTGTAAGAATCGCGCTTATTTTGAAAAAATCACTAAAATCGCCGTACCCCACCCACTATGTCAGCTGCACCATGAATTTTTTCCGTTCAGTCATTGATATAGAAAACTATTTAAAATGTATGTTTGTATTATATTTGTATTATTTCTAACTTACTTTATCACAATTTGTACATTTTAATGACTGACATCATGTCTTCGCTTTACTGAATGAATAATTTTCACTCAATATTAAAATTGTTGATCATTTGAGGAATTGAACCGGAAGTGTCTTAATAAACCGGGTAGGTATAAAACGCGGACTAACACGCGCCGACTAGCGGATTATATATGATTTTACATAAATTTGAGTAATATCGTTTTTCATCAATAAGCTTAATTAATACCAAATGTTACGACTAACGCAAACAATTTCGGTCCGACATAAAAAAAAACGGTGTCGGGTTTGACCACTTTCCTTAATATTATACTTAAAGTTATTGTAAAAAAAAAAATCAAACAAACAATTAACACATCTCGGTATTTTAATGACGCAAATAAATTTCAGTCCCAGCTTTGGCCACTTAAAAAAACAAACCGACACAAGCAAACGCCTTACGACTAACGGTATATCAAAGAAATCACAGACGGTAACACTCGCTTCAGTGAACCGACAGAACGCGTGTTATACTTTCACTTATCACACATCAAAGGCGTGCTACATGGCTATAGACTCTTCCGGAAAACTCCCTACTATCGGTAATGGTTTAGTCCAAATTGACCAAATTGACCTACTTTCGCACAGCGAGTGACAAACAGTCGTGTTATGGATCAAAGAATATTGCCGCAAGGCATATTTCAAGGAGTGTATAAGATAATTGTTGATTTTTTAACGACCGATAGATAAAATATCTGGGACCGATTTTAACAGAGATTTTGAAAAGAAAATCGGTCCGGAGAAACAGAATTCGGTCTGGGGACCGACAAACCGGCGATTTTAGAAGCCCTGGTCTCCGCTATAGATACCTCAAGTTTGCTGTGTGTCCCTGCTATAGATACCTCAAATTTGCCGCGTGTCCCCGCTATAGATACCTCAAGATTGCTGCGTGTCTCTGCTATAGATACCTCAAGTTTGCTGCGTGTCCGCACTATATATACCTCAAGATTGCTGTTTGTCCCTTTAATAGAAATGCATAACTGTGTACCCATTACTCTTAAAGGGACACTGTCCGTAACTTTTAGCTTATAAAACACTCAATAATTATGTTCGCAAACATTATTCAGTATTTACTAATTAAAAGCAAGATTGTTAAACGGAATTCAATCGTGGTACAAAAAAAAGCAAATCCACTTCCTGGGTTTGAACTCGCAGCCCAAACTCGCAGTAAAAATCAGTGTGCGTGAGCGTAAAGTTGTCGGAACTCGCTCCCAACTGAGTTAAGCAGGCTATACATATTACGCAATACATACTATGGTGAAAACCTAGTGTGCTATGGAAGTCACGTGAACGCATAAAAGGTAAATATTGTGGGTCCCACTTTATTTACATTTAATAATTAAAACTTTTTTTTTTCAAACTCACAAATGTATTCCTACATACTTCTTAGGGTCTATCCTCATGTTTTCATGTATACATTTCAATGAATAAAAGTCAGACAGTTATTTGGTTATGCTCAATATCTGCTTACTTACGGACAGTGTCCCTTTAACAAACTTGTATTTCAATGAAAACATTATAACTAGTTGAAGTGGATCTTTGAGTAGAGGTGTAGTAATAATTTACTGCAGTTACTGTTTATGGCATATTCCGCTAGTTCATGGATAAGTCTGTCTACCTCACTGTGGTTTAAGGTCACTGCGAGTTTGAATTCCAATGGGAGCTCAACTTGTAAGTGAGGAAGTATTGATTCTTAAGGAAGGTGGGAGGTACCGGTATGCAGAACTGGTTCTACATAGGAAAGAGTGAATGGTCTGCCTCCACCACTAAAATCAAATGTCATAATTATATAGCTTAAATGTGCTGAAAATGAAGTAAAACACCAACCAAACCAGCCAACCAACCAACCAACCAACCATCTCACAGTGGCCTCGGGTGAATTGTTACCGCAGCATCAGCAGCAAAATTCAATTTGACCGTACTTCTACGTATTAATACTAAGCATTAGTTTCTCCTCATCTTTGTAGTCCTAGCGTTTACCCTCATCTTTGTAGTCCTGGCGTTTACCCTCATCTTTGTAGTCCTGGTGTTTACCCTCATCTTTGTAGTCCTAGCATTTACAATCCCTCTGTTTTAATGTTGCAGTAGAGTGAGCACAATTTGTAGTCCTAGCGTTTACCCTCATCTTTGTAGTCCTAGCGTTTACCCTCATCTTTGTAGTCCTAGCGTTTACCCTCATCTTTGTAGTCCTAGCGTTTACCCTCATCTTTGTAGTCCTAGCGTTTACCCTCATCTTTGTAGTCCTAGCGTTTACCCTCATCTTTGTAGTCCTAGCGTTTACCCTCATCATTGTAGTCCTGGCGTTTACAATCCCTCTGTTTTAATGTTGCAGTAGAGTGAGACGATTTGTAACGGACTAGTATGGTTTTCTTAACTTCATACTTTTTCTATTTCCAGTTGAGACAGGGTCTGCTTCAGAATCTGCCGTATCCAAAGCCCCGGGCAAGTACGAAGATTGTTTGCGGATCTTGTGGGGTCATTCAGGTTAGATTACTTCTTTACTTGGCTTGTCAAGTTGTAAACATAGAAGTAATGTAAAACATTCAGTGATTTAATTCACAGATTGACTTGGTTTTATTAGTTCAAATTTATATCAAGAATTTGGAAAATGAACCACTTCTTTGTATTTACATGATGAACTGTAGTAAAATGAGCCACATGAACAATAATGGAATGTTTACTTATTTCTACTGCATAGCATTTTACCTTTATTTACTAGATGTATGTTTGTGCACCACACCAGGATACAGTGGATAGGGTATATAGTGTTAACCTTGTTCGTACGACTTTGTGGTTTTCAATAGCTCCGTTCACCCTTACTCTTCTGTACAAAGATAATCTTGATGAACACATTAAAAGTATGTCACCAGAATTCGTCGAACTTTTTGTTGTATTAGGGACTTATAAAAGAAGCCAGCTTACAAAGGTAGGAGGGTAAATCACCTACCCAGCTGTTAAGAAAAGGGACAGAGCAGGGCATCCGTATTCCATGATCACAATTTCTTGTTTATTGATGCATACTGGCTGATTTTGTTGATATTGATAACTTATTTTATTATCTGTTACTGCTTATTCATGCAGGAAGTGCTAAAACAAAGGACAGCCTGGACAAGGCCCTGCTGGTATTCTGTACCTCATATCAGAGGTTAGAGGAGGAGAGTTTGTCTAGTTTAGTGGTGAGTACTTGTATCAGAGGTTAGAGCTAGAGAGTTTGTCTAGTTTAGTGGTGAGTACTGGTATCAGAGGTTAGATCGGGAGAGTTTGTCTAGTTTAGTGGTGAGTACTTGTATCAGAGGTTAGAGGGGGAGAGTTTGTCTAGTTTAGTGGTGAGTACCTGTATCAGAGGTTAGAGGGGGAGAGTTTGTCTAGTTTAGTGGTGAGTACTTGTATTAGAGGTTAGAGGGGGAGAGTTTATCTAGTTTAGTGGTGAGTACTCGTATCAGAGATTTGAGGGGGAGAGTTTGTCTAGTTTAGTGGTGAGTACTTGTATCAGAGGTAAGAGGGGGAGAGTTTGTCTAGTTTAGTGGTGAGTACCTGTATCAGAGGTTAGAGGGGGAGAGTTTGTCTAGTTTAGTGGTGAGTACTTGTATCAGAGGTAAGAGGGGGAGAGTTTGTCTAGTTTAGTGGTGAGTACTTGTATCAGAGGTTAGAGTGGGAGAGTTTGTCTAGTTTAGTGGTGAGTACTTGTATCAGAGGTTAGAGGGGAGAGTTTGTCTAGTTTAGTGATGAGTACTTGTATCAGAGGTTAGAGGGGGAGAGTTTGTCTAGTTTAGTGGTGAGTACTTGTATCAGAGGTTAGAGGGGGAGAGTTTGTCTAGTTTAGTGGTGAGTACCTGTATCAGAGGTTAGAGGGGGAGAGTTTGTCTAGTTTAGTGGTGAGTACCTGTATCAGAGGTTAGAGGTGGAGAGTTTGTCTAGTTTAGTGGTGAGTACTTGTATCAGATGTTAGAGGGGGAGAGTTTGTCTAGTTTAGTGGTGAGTAATTGTATCAGAGGTTAGAGGGGGAGAGTTTGTCTAGTTTAGTGGTGAGTACTTGTATCAGAGGTTAGAGGGCGAGAGTTTGTCTAGTTTAGTGGTGAGTACTTGTATCAGAGGTTAGAGGGGGAGAGTTTGTCTAGTTTAGTGGTGAGTACTTGTATCAGAGGTTAGAGGGCGAGAGTTTGTCTAGTGGGGAGAGTTTGTCTAGTTTAGTGGTGAGTACTTGTATCAGAGGTTAGAGCTGGAGAGTTTGTCTAGTTTAGTGGTGAGTACTTGTATCAGAGGTTAGAGGGGGAGAGTTTGTCTAGTTTAGTGGTGAGTTCTTGTATCAGAGGTTAGAGGGGGAGAGTTTGTCTAGTTTAGTGGTGAGTACTTGGATCAGAGGTGAGAGCTGGAGAGTTTGTCTAGTTTAGTGGTGAGTACTTGTATCAGAGGTTAGAGGGGGAGAGTTTTTGTCTAGTTTAGTGGTGATTACTTGTATCAGAGGTTAGAGGGAGAGAGTTTGTCTAGTTTAGTGGTGAGTACTTGTATCAGAGGTTAGAGGGGGAGAGTTTGTCTAGTTTAGTGGTGAGTACTTGTATCAGAGGTTAGAGGGGGATAGTTTGTCTAGTTTAGTGGTGAGTACTTGTATCAGAGGTTAGAGGGGGGGATAGTTTGTCTAGTTTAGTGGTGAGTACTTGTATCAGAGGTTAGAGAGGGAGAGTTTGTCTAGTTTAGTGGTGAGTACTTGTATCAGAGGTTAGAGGGGGAGAGTTTGTCTAGTTTAGTGGTGAGTACTTGTATCAGAGGTTAGAGGGGGAGAGTTTGTCTAGTTTAGTGGTGAGTACTTGTATCAGAGGTTAGAGGGGGAGAGTTTGTCCAGTTTAGTGGTGAGTACTTGTATCAGAGGTTAGAGGGGGAGAGTTTGTCTAGTTTAGTGGTGAGTACTTGTATCAGAGGTTAGAGGGGGAGAGTTTGTCCAGTTTAGTGGTGAGTACTTGTATCAGAGGTTAGAGGGGGAGAGTTTGTCCAGTTTAGTGGTGAGTACTTGTATCAGAGGTTAGAGGGGGAGAGTTTGTCCAGTTTGATGGTGAGTACTAGTATCAGAGGTTAGAGGGGGAGAGTTTGTCTAGTTTAGTGGTGAGTACTTGTATCAGAGGTTAGAGGGTGAGAGTTTGTCTAGTGGGGAGAGTTTGTCTAGTTTAGTGGTGAGTACTTGTATCAGAGGTTAGAGGGCGAGAGTTTGTCTAGTTTAGTGGTGAGTACTTGTATCAGAGGTTAGAGGGTGAGAGTTTGTCTAGTGGGGAGAGTTTGTCTAGTTTAGTGGTGAGTACTTGTATCAGAGGTTAGAGCTGGAGAGTTTGTCTAGTTTAGTGGTGAGTACTTGTATCAGAGGTTAGAGGGGGAGAGTTTGTCTAGTTTAGTGGTGAGTACTTGTATCAGAGGTTAGAGGGGGATAGTTTGTCTAGTTTAGTGGTGAGTACTTTTATCAGAGGTGAGAGCTGGAGAGTTTGTCTAGTTTAGTGGTGAGTACTTGTATCAGAGGTTAGAGGGGGAGAGTTTTTGTCTAGTTTAGTGGTGATTACTTGTATCAGAGGTTAGAGGGGGAGAGTTTGTCTAGTTTAGTGGTGAGTACTTGTATCAGAGGTCAGAGGGGGAGAGTTTGTCTAGTTTAGTGGTGAGTACTTGTATCAGAGGTTAGAGGGGAAGAGTTTGTCTAGTTTAGTGGTGAGTACTTGTATCAGAGGTTAGAGGGGGATAGTTTGTCTAGTTTAATGGTGAGTACTCCTATCAGAGGTTAGAGGGGGAGAGTTTGTCTAGTTTAGTGGTGAGTACTTGTATCAGAGGTTAGAGGGGGAGAGTTTGTCTAGTTTAGTGGTGAGTACTTGTATCAGAGGTTAGAGGGGGAGAGTTTGTCTAGTTTAGTGGTGAGTACTTGTATCAGAGGTTAGAGGGGGAGAGTTTGTCTAGTTTAGTGGTGAGTACTTGTATCAGAGGTTAAAGGGGGAGAGTTTGTCTAGTTTAGTGGTGAGTACTTGTATCAGAGGGGGAGAGTTTGTCCAGTTTGATGGTGAGTACTCAAATCAGAGGTTAGAGGGGGAGAGTTTGTCTAGTTTAGTGGTGAGTACTCGTATCATAGGTAAGAGGGGAGAGTTTGTCTAGTTTAGTAGTGAGTACTTGTATCAGAGGTTAGAGGGGGTGAGTTTGTCTAGTTTAGTGGTGAGTACTTGTATCAGAGGTTAGAGGGGGAGAGTTTGTCTAGTTTAGTGGTGAGTACTTGTATCAGAGGTTAGAGGGGGAGAGTTTGTCTAGTTTAGTGGTGAGTACTTGTATCAGAGGTTAGAGGAGGAGAGTTTGTCTAGTTTAGTGGTGAGTACTTGTATCATAGGTTAGAGGGGGAGAGTTTGTCCAGTTTGGTGGTGAGTACTCGTATCAGAGGTAAGAGGGGGAGAGTTTGTCTAGTTTAGTGGTGAGTACTTGTATCAGAGGTTAGATGGAGAGTTTGTCTAGTTAAGTGGTGAGTACTTGTATCAGAGGTTAGAGGGGGAGAGTTTGTCTAGTTTAGTGGTGAGTACTTGTATCAGAGGTTAAAGGGGGAGAGTTTGTCTAGTTTAGTGGTGAGTACTTGTATCAGAGGTTAGAGGGGGAGAGTTTGTCCAGTTTGATGGTGAGTACTCGTATCAGAGGTTAGAGGGGGAGAGTTTGTCTAGTTTAGTGGTGAGTACTCGTATCATAGGTAAGAGGGGAGAGTTTGTCTAGTTTAGTAGTGAGTACTTGTATCAGAGGTTAGAGGGGGAGAGTTTGTCTAGTTTAGTGGTGAGTACTTGTATCAGAGGTTAGAGGGGGTGAGTTTGTCTAGTTTAGTGGTGAGTACTTGTATCAGAGGTTAGAGGGGGAGAGTTTGTCTAGTTTAGTGGTGAGTACTTGTATCTGAGGTTAGAGGGGGAGAGTTTGTCTAGTTTAGTGGTGAGTACTTGTATCATAGGTTAGAGGGGGAGAGTTTGTCCAGTTTGGTGGTGAGTACTTGTATCAGAGGTTAGAGGGGGATAGTTTGTCTAGTTTAGTGGTGAGTACTCGTATCAGAGGTAAGAGGGGGAGAGTTTGTCTAGTTTAGTGGTGAGTACTTGTATCAGAGGTTAGAGGGAGAGTTTGTCTAGTTTAGTGGTGAGTACTTGTATCAGAGGTTAGAGGGGGAGAGTTTGTCGAGTTGAGTGGTGAGTTACAGATTCCCACTATAGTTATTTAACAGGAGAAATAAGGAAAGCAATAATTTACATTTTATAATTATGTTAAGAAACTTAGTCAAAAGTTACATTGTATGACATAAGAATAAAACCTGTACAAATTTGAGTATTAAATTTAGATTTTGATTATTTCCCTTTATAGAAATGCGTATTTTGTATTATTGTATACTTTCATATTGTCCCGTTTAGTTTGCATTGAGCTAAGTGTGCAATATTCTACGATATTGCACACATTGATATTGCACTGGAACTTTTTCTTGCACTTGCTATTAAAGAGCTGCAAAATAGAAATATGGAACTACTTTCAACGGATCCTGCCTATAATGTCAACAAAAAAACCGACGTGTTTTTGTTCAACCTTTTGTGGCAGAAATTGATAAAATAATTGAAATGGTCACTCACCCACTATTTTTAACGTTATCGAATGGCAAACAAACGTTGGAAAATAGCTTGACGTTTTTAATGACATCGACGTCTGATGACGTCGACGTCGTTTTCGCGCAATATAATCATCCACACAAAATGAAACTGAATGACATTATAGGAATTCCATCGAAAGCTATAAAAAATAACACAAATATAATGAAAAGTAATAGTCATACAATTAGCATTGATCGAAAACAATATGAAAGTATTCAATAAAAAGGTTATTGAATTTGTATGGCTAAATATTACTTGGAACTCGTAGCTTTGGCGCAGGACGACTCGGAAGCTCGTCGTCCTTTGCCAAAACAACTCATTCCAAGTAATATTTAGCCATACAAATTCAATAACCTTTAATACCATTAAATGTTTACCCTTTCATTTCAACAGCAGTTAAAGGTTCTTGATTTCAAAATGCTTTGGGGTGAAAATAAAGCAAAATTGCCATGTGTGTATGAACTCAGTCAATACGTAAAATGCGGCTCCACGAAAACCGACTATATAACTATCGTTGAGACGTTGCGACAGCTTATTGATGTCACTGTCTCAATGAAGCGTCTCCACGAAAACCGACTATATAAGTATCGTTGAGACACTGCGACAGCTACGTCTCCACGAAAACCGACTATATAACTATCGTTGAGACACTGTGACAGCTTATATCACAGTGTCTCAATGAAGCGTCTCCTTGAAAACCGACTATATAACTATCGTTGAGACACACAGCTCTGTCAATACGTATAATGCGTCTCCACAAAAACCGACTATATAACTATCGTTGAGACACTGAGACAGCTTATTGATGTCACAGTGTCTCAACGATGCTATAGAGTTATATAGTTGGTTTTTCGTGGAGACACATTTTACGTATTGACTGAGTTCATACACACATGGCAATTGTCTTAGTCTCAATAAAATAAAATATCCCCAAAACTGAGGCAAGTTAAAGACACATAATATTGTTGTGTTTTCACCAGATTTGAACAATATATAAGAAATGTAAATATCTTATTCTTATGCTCCACATGTTTTAATTTGAAGGATTTGGTTTCAACACAAGTAACCAGAGCCATGCAGATTGTCCTTAAAGATCAGAACATTGTAAGTACTTGGTGTAGAGGGCAAGAAGTGAAACTTCTGCCAGTATATGAATTTTAGTGAGTTATCACATACCAGAGTATAATCTTTTGAAAGATCAAAAATACACTAGTAAAGGGCAGTTGTTGTAAAACTTATCAGTGAATGTAGGGATATATGTTTTAAATGGATTCACATGGATTTACTCTGCGAAGGGTGCCTTTATGACATGAAATTGAAATTGTATATAATGTAAGTGAAATAATAGTTATAATGTCAGTAAAAAATAGTGTTTTTTTTCTTTGATCACATTTTTTGTCTTGGCTGGATTCAGCTGAAATATAAATTAACGAAGCACCTAAAGCATGTCTGTAATTGTTGGTAGGCATCTTATAGGCTAGAAAAGTGCAATTAAAGATATATTCTACATTTCTAATTTTAGAGGCAAACAGTAAAGGAAAAAGAGATGTACATGGGTAACCTGAAAATAGCTGTAGAGGTAACTAACATATCTGACAAGAGTTGTCTGTCTTCTAACCACTATATGAATCAGTCTCAACTTGGCTGACGTCATTATAAACATTGACAAAAATGTTCAAAATGTTTTTTTTGTCTTATGACCTGGCACAGAAAATCCTTTAACAAGAATATTTGTCTTGTGTTGTTTTTGTAAACATTGATATCTGCACTTGTATCACTTTGTTATTGTATACCGGATAAGGTATCTACGTTTTATATGCGTGCATATACAAGTCGCGCCCATGAACATGGCGTTGATGACGTCAACAGTTGCATGATGTTATTTGAAAATAGACTTGTAAAACGTTATTATTTGGCAACGTCAACACAAAATGTCTATGGTATGCAAGAAAAAGAATCAGTCGTGGAATCCTGGTTCAGATAAGGATGTTTTCAATCCTCGGAGGGGGCGTCCGTGGCCGAGTGGTTAAAGTCTCTCACTTGAAATCACTTGCCCCTCACCGCTGTAGGTTCGATCCCTCAGGGGCCTAGGAATCTTTATGTGAGGAAACTATCCAGCTGGCTTGCGGAACGTCGGTGGTTCTATCCAGGTGCCCGCCGTGCACGATAATTGCCCGGAGGGGCACCTGGGGTCTTCCTCCACCAATGGAAGCTGGAAAGTCGCCATATGACCTTAGCTGTTGGCGCGATTATAAAACCCAATTCAATTCAATTCAATCCTCGGCAGAGCCTCAGTTCCAATAAAAACAATTTTACCTTGTGTTGGACTTCCCCTATTGTGTTGGACTTCCCCTATTGTGTTGGACTTCCCCTATTGTGTTGGACTTCCCCTAGTTTCAACGTTTACCCAGGAAAGATTCTTATAATGTTGGTGTTTCAGTATGTCATTACTATATCTGTAGATGTACATGATGAATGCTATCCACAAGCACCTGTTCTCCACGATCACCGCCTGCGTCAAGTCGGCCGACGCTGTCGTTAACAAAATGACGAGGAATCTTGTCGACCTTCGACTTCACCATCTGGGCGTGAGGAAGGAGTTCGAGGAGAATCTCCCTGCGGCCAAGATGGAGATCGCCAAGTTGAACCAGTACAGCACGCCGCTCGGCAGATTATTCTGTCTGAGGCGCGTTGTTACGGCTCTCACAAAATCGCATGCCGATGAAGGTTAGCATAATACCATCACATTTCAGCACGGATATTTATACCTCTGCTTCCACAAAATGGAAGTGTGGGATATATAGGAATTGCACTGTCCGTAATGTCCCGTCATGTCACGTCACACATTTTTATAACTTCCCAGTGGTTGTTCCCAAACTTCATATTCACATTACAAGTGATGGCCTTATGTCCCTCTACATCACACAATGTTGATTGCTTTATTTGTTACAGAATTATGGCACTTTGTTTGACTTTTCCACTCTAATATTGTATAATGAACTTCATGTGGCTTTCACTTTAAAAGTGTTCAGAGGGGAATTCATCTCCTTCAGTGATAGTTTTAGTTATAGATGGATCATTTCTGCAGAAATACTATTATCATCAAAATATGAATATTCCAAAAAACTGAATTCAAAACCTCTAGTAAAACATCTGTATACCATAATATTTGAAAATTTTAAAAACAATATACCTGTGGGATAGAATTCACGATGACATTTATAGCAGTAATGCTGTGTTAGTAAGTTTATCTACTAATGTATACCGGATTGTTGGTTGGTTTAGAAACGGTGAAAAATAGGCAAAATATTGAACTTTTTGTAATGATTTAAACTTGCAGGTCTGCAGATGACCTCAGACGATTTCCTGCCATTACTGATATACCTCATTGTTAAGTCACAGATTCCAAATTGGTAAGTTACACATTCCTAACTGGTAAGGCACCCTAATTACCCTAACCCTAATTACAATTTCTTAATTGGTAAGTTATACATTCCTAATTAGTAAGGCACCCTAATTACCCTAATCCTAATTACACATTTCTTAATTGGTAAGTTACACGTTCCTAATTGGCAAGTTACACATTCCTAATTGGTAAGTTACATAATCCTTATTGGTAAGTTACTTTATAAATGGTAAGTAACATTCCTAATTGGGAAGTTACACATTCCTAATTGGTAAGTTGACATTTAAATTGGTAAGTTAAACATTATTAATCGTTAATTGGCAAGTTACACATTCCTAATTGGCAAGTTACACATTCCTATTGGTAAGTTACACATTCTTAATTGGTAAGTAACACATTTCTAATTGGTAAGTTACACATTCTTAAGGGGTAAATCACAGATTCCTAATTGGTAAGTTACACTTAATTGGTAAGTAACACATTTCTAATCGGTCAGTTACACATTCTTAATTGGGAAGTTACACATTCCTAATGGGTAAGGCATCCTAATTGGGAAGTTACACATTCCTAATTGGTAAGTTACACATCCCTTATTGGTAAATCACATATTCCCAATTGGTAAGTTACACATTCTTAATTGCTTAGTAACACTTTTCTAATTGGTAATTTACACATTCTCTAAGTTACGCATTCCTTATTGGTAAGTAACAAATTTGTTATTGGTAAGTTACACATTCTTTAATTGGTAAGTTACATCCTTACACATTCTTAAATTGGTAAGTTACATCCTTATTGGTAAGTTACACATTTATAATTGGTAAGTTACATATTCCTAATTGGTAAGTTACATATTCCTTATTGGTAAGTTACTTTATAAATGGTAAGTAACATTCATAATTGGGAAGTTACACATTCATAATTGGTAAGGCACCCTAATTGGTAAGTTACATATTCCTAATTGGTAAGTTACACATCCCTAATTGATAAATCACAGATTCCTAATTGGAAAGTTACACATTCTTAATTGGTAAGTTACACATTCCTAATTGGTAAGTTACATATTCTTGATTGGTAACATACTTATTCCTTATTGGTAAGTTGACACATTTTAAATTGGTAAGTTACACATTCCTAATTTGATAAACAAATTGGTAAGTTATGCATTCCTAATTGGTAAGTTACACATTTTTAATTGGCAAGTTACACATGATTTCTAATTGGCAAGTTACACATTCCTATTTGGCAAGTTACATATTCCTAATTGGTAAGTTACCTATTCCTAATTGGTAAGTTATACATTCCTAATTGGTAAGTATAATGTATTGGTATACATTCTTAACAAATGACAAATGAGTTCCTCACATGATGAATCTGTGATTGTTATGGTTCATAGTATTTAACTGGCTTATTGATGTAATAGTGTTTGGTTGGTTATCTTAGTCTGACGAGCATCATATCAGTATTCCGAGGGTTCCAGATCTGAGCCCCAGTCCAGCTTCCCAGTTATCTGGCCAATAATAGATTGACGTGATGAATAAGAAGATAAATTGGCGATTTGCATTTTCAACTTAAATTTTGTTCATTTATATTAAAATCGTTATTTAATAATTTGTATTTAAACATGCTTATGTATATTAAAACACTAGCTAGCAATACATTTAAGAAGAGTTTTATGCATTGCAATTGTGGCAAAAGTATTTGTGACAGGTGTTACTATATGCAGTAACCACGACACTCATGCTGTTCTGTTTCAGGACAGCTAATCTGATGTACATGAAACATTTCCAGCAGGCCCGGGTGCAGGAGTATGACGAGTTCAGGTAATAACACTTAAGTGTTTAATAAACATTTCCAGCAGATTTGTTATCACAAAAGTGATAAAAAAATTGGCGATATTTTTTGTTATAGTAAGTTGTTAGAATCCAGTTTATTAGCTCTACTGATCAAAGATCAGCAGGTAAGTTTTCAATAAGCTTATTCTGACTAAACAAATTCTGACAAAGAAATATTCATCAACCCCAAAATATGGCAAAAGAAGATATTTTCTATTATGGCATATACATGTATGATTAAGTGAGAATGTTTATTTTACAGTTTTTACCTTGCAACTACCGAAGCAGCCCTTGACTATATCAGTGGTGGGAATATAAAAATAGATAACTCACAGTCTTCCCCACAGAAGGTAGGAAGAGTTATCTTTCTTGTTTTGATAATTTGAATTCACTTTGGCTTTCTCAAAGTTTAATTGCGTGTCCAAATAAACGTAAAAAATGATTTTTCCTTCAACTGTATGAAAACAGCCTTCGGAGAAAACCTACAGTAAATAGACCAGTATAGCGTTCATTTAAAACAAAAAATTATTAAAATATAAAACATTCATTTTTCCTTTAAAGCTATACCACAATTACTGAGTCTCTAAACTTTACTGCGCCTCCGTAGCCGAGTGGTAAGGGAGGAAGTGTCGATTCTTACCGATGGCGGGAGGTGTACAGTACTGGTTCTACCCAGGAAAAGTGGATGGTCTGCTTCCACCACCAAAACAATCGACTGTCATATATAACCCGACATGTGTTCAAAATGACTTAAAACACTATACAAACAAACTAAACTTTACTATTTCTAATAGTTATGTTTTGTTTTGGTGCTAAAGTGAGTTATACTTTTGGAAATTCGCAAAATGACGACATGTAAAAAGATTCCACTTATGAAATGTTTCTTCCAGATACGTGCTTCTAGACTAATACAGCTTTATGATCTGTAGATTTATATTTTCAACTACACGAAGATTTTATTTAATAAAGCATTTGGACCATAAAGAAAGCAAGAAGTCAGTCAGGCAGTGCTTGAAATGTATAAACAGTTTGCAAATACTGTTTACTTTTCAGCTGTCCAAGCCAGTGGCAGTGGGAAGTACAGATGTTTCCGGTTTAAAGCGTCAGGGTTCAGGTGGTACGTCATCCACCAAAGATAAATTCTTTCAGGTTTGTTCCCACTATCGAAGCTCTTTTATTTAACCCCCAATATGAATTTTGATCTGTCACTTATACATCTGTATACTTCAGACAATGTCTTCCAAGTAGTTTGTAATTTTATTGAAACTTGGTACACACATTTGTGATAAATGGACAAAGAAGATGATCATGTTCCAATCATGACAAATAGAAACTTATTTAATGGCTCATCAATAAATGGTCAATTATAGCCGCTCGCAGAGAAAGGGAGATAATGCAGAGGAATTGATAATCTTCAACTCTTAAAGCCTCGCTTTCACAAAGTCAGGTAGGGGCTATATAGGTATCGCGCTGTTTGTAACTTCTTGTCGCGTAACACGTTTTTTTCGCGTCACGTCCCGTAACACATTTTTATAACTTGCTTTCCTCAAACACTTCTGAATGGGTTGTTCCCAAACTTCATATACATATAACAACTGATCAAAAAGTGGGTGTATTCCTGACCTTCAGTGATAGTTCTAGTTTAAATGATGTAATTCCTCTGGATGTTTTACATGCCTTGAGAATGGACTTCAGTAGCTGACATCTTCACCAAATGGACGAAGCTGTACAAGTAAGTTGTTGCTCGAGGTCTCTAGCATTATGTTCTGTGATGGGCATCTCAAATCTGCATCCTGTCAGTGCTTGCCTCACAAATGATGCTTTGATGACTTGTAAACAACCATTCAGTTTGTCTTGATCGGACGTCTACTTCTGCCATTGTTCATGATTTTATTGAAAGGTTGCTCTCTTCCTTAATGGGGGCATTCTTGCTTGATATCTTGCATCATGCATGTATCTGTTCTGTTTTATATTGATATATCAGGTAGTTACCGCAAGTAGAACAGGACCTCTGCAAATCCTGCTAAATTTGGACCCATAGTGTGGGAATGTGGTTCAATCGTAAATAGTGTCTACTTCAGAATTTGCAGCAGTTCTGTAGGTCACATTCTAGGCCCATTCTGCATGTTGTATCGCGATCTAACTGGAGGATTAGCCTGGCATGTTCATTTTTGTTTGGCGTCATATAACCTTTCTTTTGTTGGTGTACCATAAAATCCAGTTCAATTGAGTTTGATAACTCGTATTGTGTTACAAGAATTACGAGATTAAGGATCACGTAATGTCTCTCGGTATATAGATAGAGGATGTCAAATGAGGCAGCTATCTCCATGTAGCACTCACCTAATATTTCAGTATGTGCAATACGGAGACGAGACAGCCGTGTGCATGATGTTAAAGAAGCCGAAGTCGAGTAACGACGTGGTCATCTCGCAGCTGTGTCATCCGCTGTGTACATGTGACAAGTGTAGTGAGATCGTAGCCAGAAATAAAAACAACTCCGGGGCTGTGTCCATATTAGCCAGGGATGATATGGGGCGGACAGGTAACTCATTTTTTTGTTGTTTACGGATCTTGAGTTAGTGCTCACGGTGTCGTCCGGGTGTATGTTTGTTTGTTCGTTATTTCGTTATATCACTCGTTTGTTCGTTAGTGCGTCCATGCATCCGAATTTTATTTCTTAATATCTTTTTCGTTACTAGTATTTTCACCAAACTTCACCAGAATGTTCATTTTATGAATCCAACATCACATACACAATTTCAGGTCGGTGTGAACTACTTTTGACCAAATATAGGTCATGTCCAATCTCCACTATGACATGCGTATTTTGCTTCAATGTTTGTTTTATGCATCTAACATCATGCGCAAAATTTATGGTGGATTAACTGAACTTGTGTTTCTATATTTCCAGCTTTACACATCGCAGCGTACTATGGGCAAGCCACGTTGATAGACATCCTGGTGAAGAATGGAGCATTGTCAGATGCCACAGACTTCCTCGGCTGTACACCGTTACATATGGCTTGCCAGAAAGGATTCCAGAATATTATTGTAGGTTATGCTTTCATTATACTCCTGCTTTCACAAAGTAAAGTGGGGGCTATATAGGAATTACGTTGTCCGTAACATCCTGTAACACATTTTTGTCCCGTCCCATCGCGTTCCGTCACGTCCTGTAACACATTTTTGTCCTGTCCCATCGCATTCCGTTCCGTAACATCCTGTAACACATTTTTGTCCTGTCCAATTGCGTTCCGTTCCGTAACATCCTGTAACACATTTTTGTCCTGTCCCATCGCGTTCCGTTCCGTAACATCCTGTAACACATTTTTAGATCACCTGAGCCGAAGGCTCAAGGTGATCTATTGGGATCACTCTGCGTCCGTCGTCGTCGTCGTCGTCGTTAACTTTTCTTCAAACGACTTCTCCTTAGAAACCCCTTGGCTAATTTTGACTTAACTTCACATGGATGATCCTTAGATGAATGCTTTTTAGATTTGTTAAAATTAGGTCAACGCGACATCCAAGATGGCCGCCATTGCCATATATGGTCAAAACCTTAAAAAATCTTCTTCTCCAGAACCGCTGGACAGATTTCAACAGTTTTTCTTTTAAAATGATCGCCAACGCCTAGACTATCAAGTTTGTTCAAATAAAGTCCCCGGCGTCAAAAATGGCCGTGCCCCGGGGATCCAAAGTTTGTATATTGAGATTTTGCATGTTTTTCATATAGACTTATAGGAAAAAACTTTAAAAAATCTTCTTCTCTGAAACCACAAGGCACAGAGCTCTCATGTATTACATGTAGCATCAGCTTATGGTCCTCTACTAAGTTTGTTCAAATGGTGACCCTGGGGTCAAATTTGTCCCCGCCCAGAGGGGTCACAGTTTTACATAGACTTATATAGGAAAACAAAATAAAAAATCTTCTTCTCTGAAACTGCAAGAGCCAGAGGTTTAATATTTTGCATTTGCTATAAGCTTATGGTCCTCTACCAAGTTTGTTCAAATGGTGACCCAGGGGTCACATTTGGCCACACCCCGGGGGTCACAGTTTTACATAGGCTTGTATAGGGAAAAACTGAAAACAATCTTCTTCTCTGAAACTACAAGAGCCAGAGGTTTAATATTTTGCATTTACTATAAGATTATAGTCCTTTACCAGGTTTGTTCAAATGGTGACCCTGGGGTCACATTTGGCCCCGCCCCGGTGGTCACAGTTTTACATAGACTTGTATAGGGAAAAAGTTAAAAAATCTTCTTCTCTGAAACTACAAGAGCCAGAGGTTTAACATTTTGCATTTACTATAAGATTATGGTCCTTTACCAAGTTTGTTCCATTGGTGACCCTGGGGTTACATTTGGCCCCGCCCCAGGGGTCACATGTTTTACATAGACTTGTATAGGGAAAAACTTAAAAAATCTTCTTCTCCGAAACTGCTTGAGCCAGATGTTCAATATTTTGCATTTGCTATAAGCTTATAGTCCTCTACCAAGTTTGTTCAAATGGTGACGCTAGGGTTACATTTGACCCCACCCCAGGGGTCACATGTTTTTCATAGACTTGTATAGGGAAAAACTTAAACAATCTTCTTCTCTGAAACTGCTTGAGCCAGATGTTCAATATTTTGCATTTTCTACAAGCTTATGATCCTTTACCAAGTTTGTTCAAATGGTGACCCTGGTGTCAAATTTGGCCCCGCCCCGGGGGTCACAGTTTTACATAGACTTATATAGGAAATTTTTTAAAAATCTTCTTCTCAAAAACTACAAGAGCCAGAGGTTTAATATTTTGCAATTACTTTAAGATTATGGTCCTTTACCAAGTTTGTTCAAATGGTGACCCTGGGGTCATACTTGGCCCCGCCCCTGCGATCACAGTTTTACATAGACTTGTATAGGGAAAAATTAAAAAAATCTTCTTCTCTGAAACTGCAAGAGCCAGAGGTTTAATATTTTGCATTTACTATGCACTTATGGTCCTTTACCAAGTTTATTAAAATGGTGACCCGGGGTCACATTTGGCTCTGACCCAGGGGTCATATGTTTTCATAGACTTGTATAGGGAAAAACTTAAAAAATCTTCTTCCCTGAAACCACAAGGCACACAGCTCTCATATATAATATGTAGCCTTTAGGTCACATTTGGCCATGCCCCAGAGGTTACACCTTCATTTTGTCTTTGATCTTTACCAAACTTTGTCAGTGTCTTTATATCAATGTTGGTAAACAACAGAGGCCACATTTCTTGGACAATCTTAATCAAACTTGCACAGATTGTATATAATCATAAGATTTCGAAGAAGTTTGATAATGGACAATTACTCAGGTGATCGATATAGGGCCATCTTGGCCCTCTTGTTGTCCTGTCCCATCGCGTTCCGTTCCGTCACGTCCTGTAACACATTTTCATTACTTGCATTCCTCAAACACTTTTGAATGGGTTGTTCCCAAACTTTGTATACACATAACCACTGATGACCTTATGTCCCTCTACATCACTTATGGTTGATTGCCGAATTAATTACAGAATTATGGCCCTTTATTTAACTTATAATTTAAACGGGGTATTCATCACCTTTAGTGATAGTTCAAGTTACATGTGGTGTGTCAGATAGGGTTCCAAAATATTATAGTAGTTTACTTTTACTTGTATTCCCCTGTAATTTGTACTTCCTCTAATGTACACCATTACTTATGGTGTGTCAGAATGCTTCCAGAACATTATTGTAGTTTACTTTTACTTGTATTCCCCTGTAATTTGTACTTCCTCTAATGTACACCATTACTTATGGTGTGTCAGAATGCTTCCAGAACATTATTGTAGTTTACTTTTACTTGTATTCCCCTGTAATTTGTACTTCCTCTACTGTATACCATTACTTATGGTGTGTCAGAATGCTTCCAGAACATTATTGTAGTTTACATTGACTTGTATATCCCTGTGATTTGTACTTCCTCTACTGTACACCATCACTTATGGTGTGTTGGAATGCTTCCAGAACATTATTGTAGTTTACACTGACTTGTATATCCCTGTGATTTGTACTTCCTCTACTGTACACTATTACATATGATGGTCAGAAAGGATTCCAAAACATTATTGTAGTTTACACTGACTTGCATACCCATGTAATTTGTACTTCCTCTGCTGTACACCATCACGTATGGTTGGCTGTACACCATCACGTATGGTGGTCAGAAACACTTCCAGCACATAATTATAGGTTACACTGACTTGTATTATAGGTTACACTGACTTGTATTATAGGTTACACTGACTTGTATTATAGGTTACACTGACTTGTATTATAGGTTACACTGACTTGTATTATAGGTTACACTGACTTGTATCATAGGTTACACTGACTTGTATTATAGGTTACACTGACTTGTATTATA
Organism: Cyrtodaria siliqua; assembly: GCA_037043455.1. Classification (NCBI taxonomy): domain Eukaryota; kingdom Metazoa; phylum Mollusca; class Bivalvia; order Adapedonta; family Hiatellidae; genus Cyrtodaria; species Cyrtodaria siliqua. Next base: position 84,301 of record JAWPHD010002652.1, on the reverse strand, counting down.
GGTTACACTGACTTGTATTATAGGTTACACTGACTTGTATTATAGGTTACACTGACTTGTATTATAGGTCACACTGACTTGTATTATAGGTCACACTGACTTGTATTATAGGTCACACTGACTTGTATTATAGGTCACACTGACTTGTATTATAGGTCACACTGACTTGTATTATAGGTTACACTGACTTGTATTATAGGTTACACTGACTTGTATTATAGGTCACACTGACTTGTATTATAGGTTACACTGACTTGTATACCTCTGGGATTTCTAATGGGTAACACTATACTGTATTTCACCTAATAGTAGTGTCCAGGCGCTGTGCAGCCAGATTGCTTTTTTGAGGACGATTTTTGGATACAAAAGATGTATTACATTTTGAAGAATTTTTTATGCCCCAATCACTGGAAGGTTAGGGGGCGTAGAGTGTTAGCCAAGTCCGTCTGTTTGTCCTTTCCAAAAAAATTGTCTCTCTATTTCCTCCCACAGTTTTCAACCGATTGTTTGCTAAACTATGATGTCAAGATGTGCATATCGATTCAGCGCCAAAATCGATCATGTATTACACGGCCTTTTTTTTCATCAAATTTTACGGTTTTTGCTGATTGTTTTCATGGGTGGTGGGAGCATCCGTGTCCCATAGACACATTTCTAGTTTGTTTGATATAACCAGTTAAAACTATTCGTGTAAGACAGAATTTGAACATTTCTTTAGATTTTTAGATTTTTAATCATGTGGTGAGTTGCAGTTGGTCGATGTTCGTAAACACAACGTTGCGTCACATCCTTACCCGATTTGGTTAAATTCTATTAAATTCCTTTATAACCTTAAAGTAGCTATCCCGCCAACAACAGCCAAATTTTACAACATATGTACATCGTTTCAAAACCTAGGAACGTCGAATATATATAACTTGCGTATTTTGAGAATATAAACTATATATACAATATAAACGGCTTTAACCAGGCCAATGCCAAAACTGGAGCGTTGAATTAAGAGTTAACAACTCATAATTCATTTTACGCATATTCCATCATGGATATTTTAAGAACCCATGAAAAATTCTCTACTGTTAATCGGCACATACACCTTATTATATGACCTAAACACCTGGATAGAGTTTTGATAAATGGCTTTGTAGTTCAATTTTGCCAGTATGCTGCTGGTTAGTTTCTTTAAATGTTCGACTAAAAGACCAGAGGTTTCTTCTTTATTTGTTTAGAAATACATGCAAACATTCATGTGTTAAAAACACAGTGTTTGATTATTTATGTACCATCATCATTTCATGTAATTATACGCGATTATTAAAAACACAGGCATCGTGTTAAAATTATTTTAATGTCAACTCGAAGTAAATCGAGCGTTACGATTAGTTGAAAGGCGATAATATGGGACGGACTTCATCCGTCTAATTAATTTCTAGAGATGCTAATTCAACCCGTCGCACGTGACGTTCAGCTCCCGATTAATTCTTCTGTCAAGTTTATTAAAATGATGATCTTGAGGTCAAATTTGGCACTGTCCCGTGGTCACAGTTTTGTATATCATTGTTAATCAGGAAGCTAGTGTTATATTTATTGTCATTTGTAGCATGTTCGCTGATATTTCCTTTGTATTTGGACAGTTGTAAATCATTTAATTGAAAATAACACATGCTAGAATGACTTGTACTCTACCAGTTATCGGAAGTTAGAGTATGGCAGACAGATGAAATGGACATGCTATAAAACAAATAGAGAATGGTCTCATCTGGTTGGTTGATTAAAACACCGCAATGGGCTATGCCCATCTTGATGTTTAAATCAACCAACTCGATGAGACCATACTCTATCTGTTACTACTGCTAAACAGATGTCAACGTGGACAAGAAAATTTGTGTTATATAATCTTGCAGATAATGTCTGCACATGCACGTTGAATCTTCAATGTTAACATAAGGAAGTTTGTGCTGTTTTGTTCCTCAGGGCGCAAAACAGTGCTGTTTTGTTGATTCATTGCACATTTTTTTCGGCAATATTTAATTAAATAGCAATACAAACAACATTACATCATTCAAAATTACATCATTCAAAAGTACCTCGGGCAATGTAATCAGACCACAAAACACAAGTATTGAGGAAATATCCATTTTATCACAGTGCTCCAGACAAGGCGGATATCTGCGTCATTTTCACCAAACAGCATTAAAAATAAAAATAAAAATAATGTGTACAAAAACACATTAAAATTCTTTTGATGAATATTGAGAACCAAATTCCTGCGTACTTAAATAGCTTAGAAAAATCGATTTTGAGGCAGCTATAGTAATAAATGTTCCTTGTGATGCTTAGTTATGTGATAAATAGAATCTCACATTCTTGCCTATTGAATATTGAATTTATTAAACTCGTTGGATAAAATTGATATGATGTTTGGCACAGCCTCTCATATTTCGCATATTCAATACAGTTCATTTTTCGTAACCATTTAAGCATGTTGCTTGTATTCCTTTGATTTTAACCAAAGGAAAACCACATATGGTACCATCGGTGGGGTCGTCCGTCCGTCCATCTATGCATTTTGATGTTTTGGTTGAAGGTTTTGGTTAAAGTTTTACTTTTTCCTCAATTATCACAAAAAAATTGTCTGAAAGCTTTGAAACTTGGCACACTTGTTCAGTATCTTTACACAATGTTTCATGACAGGCACCATAACTCTGTCTTATATTTTACCTGAATTATCTCCCGGATTAGCTCTACTGATCAAAGATCAACAGAGCTTATGCCGTTGTGCGGTGTCCGTCGTCCGTCTTGTCCGTAAACATTTTTTTGTAGCGACTACTCCTCTGAAACTACTGGATGGATTTTCATGAAACTTTACAGACATGTTGCCCAGGATGTCTAGTTGATCCTAGCAAAAATTCATGTGGATGTGAAATTCAAGATGTTGGTCCTTGTCGAAAATCATTTTGATTCAACATTAAACATGGCTGCCAGCGGCCATCTTTCTTTACATAAGAGTTATTGTAGCGACTACTCCTCTGAAACTACGTGACAGATTTTCATGAAATTTCACAGGAATGTTGCTCTTGATGTCTAGTTGATCAGAATTCAAGATGGTCACCACAGCTAAAAATAGATTTTTAAAAAACAAGTTTGTAGCGACTACTTCTAGAAAACTATAAGTGATATTGATATAGGACTTTTTCTAAAATGATCAACATGACATGATGTTGGTCCTTGTCGAAAATCATATTGATTTGACATTAAACATGGCTGCGACCATCTTTGTTTACATAGAGTTATATAGTAAAAACTTGTAGCAACTACTCCCATGAAACTACTTGACGGATTTTCATGAAACTTCACAGGAATGCTATCGGAACCTGTCAGTAGAGCTTCAAGGTCAATAACCTCTTGTTTTACTTAGATATTTCAGTTAAAATGTTGAATGTACAGTCATATTCCAAATAACATTTGATAAAAGCTTTTAAACTTGGCATACTTATTCATCATTATTACACACCCATATGCGACAAGCACCTTAACTCTGCTGTGCATTTTACCAGAATTATCCCCCTTTTCCATTCAGTAACATTTTAAATGTAGTCATCTTCCGAAAATCAATTATCAGAAAGCTTTGAAACTTGGCACATAATGTTGATCATCATTACACAACCATATGTGACAAGCACGCTCTTATCATGCATTTTACCAGAACTATCGCCCTTTTCCACTTGGTTGAAATCTTGCATATATATATTCCAAAAACCAGTTTTATACAGAAAACTTTGAAACTTGGCACACATGATCATCATTATTACACAAACATATATGGCAAGCACCATAGCTTATGTTTAGTAGAATTATCCCTCTTTCCCACTTGCATCATCTGTGTTACGAGCACCATAACTCTGTCATGTCTTTTACCGAAAATATTTCCCCCTTTTCATCTTAGATTTTTGCGGTAAAAGTTAGCAATCCGGCATTATCACAACTATTGGTGTTCTTGTTTTTAGCTCTACTGGCCAAGGGCCAGCAGAGCTTATGGGATGGTGTGTTGTCCGTCTTCCGTCGTCCGTCGTCCGTTAACTTTTCTTCAAACGACTTCTCCTCAGAAACCGCTTGGCTAATTTTGACCAAACTTCACATGGATGATCCTTAGATGAATGCTTTTTAGATTTGTTAAAATTAGGTCAGCGCTACATCCAAGATGGCTGCCATTACCATATATGGTCGAAACCTTAAAAAATCTTCTTCTCCAGAACCGCTGGACAGATTTCAACAGTTTTTCTTTTAAAATGATCGCCAACGCCTAGACTATCAAGATTGTTCAAATAAATGCCCCGGGGATCCAAAGTTTGTATATTGAGGTTTTGCATGTTTTTCATATAGACATATAGGAAAAAACTTTAAAAAATCTTCTTCTCTGAAACCACAAGGCACAGAGCTCTCATGTATTACATGTAGCATCAGCCTATGGTCCTCTACTAAGTTTGTTCAAATGGTGACCCTGGGGTCAAATTTGTCCCCGCCCCGGGGGTCACAGTTTTACATAGACTTATATAGGATTTTTTTTAAAAAAAATCTTCTTCTCTGAAACTACAACAGCCAGAGGTTTGATATTTTGCATTTACTATAAGCTTATGGTCCTTTACCAAGTTTGTTCAAATGGTGACCCTCGGGTCACATTTGGCCCCGCCTCAAGGGTCACATGTTTTACATAGACATGTATAGGGAAAAACTTAAAAAATCTTCTTCTCTGAAACTGCAAGAGCCAGAGGTTTAATATTTTGCATTTGCTATAAGCTTGTGGTCCTCTAACAAGTTTGTTCAAATGGTGACCCAGGGGTCACATTTGGCCCCACCCTGGGGGTCACAGTTTTACATAGGCTTGTATAGGGAAAACTGAAAAAATTCTTCTTCTCTGGAACCACATGGCACAAAGCTCTCATTTATTACATGTAGCATCAGCTTAAGGTCCTCTACTAAGTTTGTTCAAATGATGACCCTAGGGTCAAATTTGTCCCCGCCCCGAGGGTCACAGTTTTTCATAGACTTATATAGGATTTTTTTTTTAAAAATCTTCTTCTCGGAAACTACAAGAGCCAGAGGTTTGATATTTTACATTTATTATAAGCTTATGGTCCTTTACCAAGTTTGTTCAAATGGTGACCCTGGGGTCACATTTGGCCCCGCCCCAAGGGTCACATGTTTTACATAGACATGTATAGGGAAAAACTGAAAAAAACTTCATCTCTGAAACTGCATGAGCCAGAGGTTTAATATTTTGCTGTTGCTATAAGCTTATGGTCCTTTACCAATTTTGTTCAAATGGTGACCCTGGGGTCACATCTGGCCCCGGCCCGGGCGTCACAGTTTTACATAAATGCTTGTATAGGGAAAAGCTGAAAAAAATCTTCTCTGGAACTGCAAGAGCCAGAGGTTTAATATTTTGCACTTGCTATAAGCTTATGGTCCTTTACCAACTTTGTTCAAATTGTGACCCTTGGGTCACATTTGACCCCGCCCCAAGGGTCACATGTTTTACATAGACATGTATAGGAAAAACTTAAAAAATCTTCTTCTCTGAAACTGCAGGAGCCAGAGGTTTAATATTTTGCATTTGCTATAAGCTTATGGTCTTCTACCAAGTTTGTTCAAATGGTGACCCATTGGTCACATTTGGCCCCACCCTGGGGGTCACAGTTTTACTTAGGCTTGTATAGGCAAAAACTGAAAAAAATCTTCTTCTCTGGAACCACATGGCACAGAGCTCTCATGTATTACATGTAGCATCAGCTTATGGTCCTCTACCAAGTTTGTTCAAATGGTGACCCTGGTGTCAAATTTGGACGCGCCCCGGGGGTAACAGTTTTTTAATTTCTTTTTAATTTTTTTTTTTTTTTTAATTTTTTTTTTTTTTTTTTTTTTTTTTCAATTTCATTTTTTTTTTTTAATTGTTTCAATATTTGAATTTTTTTTTTTTTTTTTTAAATTTTTAATTTTTTTTTTTTTATTATTGATTGATTTGAATTATTTTTTTTTTTTTAAAAAAAATGCATTATCTTTTTAATTACTTACTTTAAAATTTCTTGTCGGCGCTACTCATCCTAAATGCCTTGTTGAATTTCGACGAAACTTGGCAGGAAGCATCGGTAAGATGTCTAGTTGTGCATTTCACGCTTTTGTTCCAGTTCGCTTATTTTTGACGGGAGTTATGGCCCTTTGACATTTTTATTTTAAATTTCTTGTAGGTGCTACTCCTCTTAAATGGCTTGTTGGATTTCTACAAAATTTGGCAGGAAGCCTCAGTATGATGTCTAGTTATGCAAAGCGCGGTATATCAATGAAATCTTGGACAATTTTGAAAACCAGCTAGATCTTGTTAGTAATAACAGAGTTATGGCCCTTGATTTGTTGAAAAATGCTATATTGTATTTTCCTGTGTTAAATCTATAGGAGAAGAGAGCTATATCTATCTAAATCTATAAGAGCTGTTTTAGCCAGTAGAGCGTCCACAGGCCCTCTTGGGCCTCTTGTTAGCATGTAGTAGGAACCACACATACAATTATATTTGGCCTAACGAGAAAAATAAGATAATAAATAGCGGATTTTCTCGGAAAATGAAGATGTGCATCTTAGTGATACAAATGTTTGACTCACGATGATGTGATTGCGAATTTGATTAAAAAAAAGACATTTTTCCTGTAAAAATAAGTTATTCTCTTTTCCCCTCGTACCATAATCAGTAAGGAATAAACAAAGTGTTGTAGCATGTTAGGTTACATTTTGGTGAATGCAAAGCATTAAATCGTTTAATTTAGGGTAACTAAAGGGGCGTGGCTATACCGTACTGCAACTACCAGGTAGAGGAAGTAAGAGTACGATCACTCTGACATCACAGTGTTACTAAGTACACCATACTACAAAAAAGTTGGAGTCTGTCTGAGCTTGTTGGTTATTTAAACACCTTGATGGGCTACGCTGTGTTTAAATAAGCCAACTCGCTGAGACGAGACTATCTATTACTTAATAATATAAACTGACTGTGGAGACATTTAAAGTGATAAATTTACATTTTGTGAATATTTTCGTTTGATTCAATTCTTGGTGAAAAGGACATGTATATTAAAGGACGTATTGCGGTAGGAATCTTATGTGTGAGGAATCTATCCAGCTGGCTTGAGAAACATCGGTGGTTCTGCCCGTGCATGAAAATTGCCAGGAGCGGCACCTGGGATCTTCCTCCACCAGTGGAAGCTGGAAAGTCACCATGTGACCTTAGCTGTTGGTGCGACGATAAAACCTAATTCAGTTTAGTTTAGTTTTGCCCAGTCAGGGTTATTTTGAGTTTTGTCATGCTTTTAACTATTGATGATTACTGCTTGTTCATTTTGAATCGGATATCATTGTTGACAAGGAATTTTTGTTATATTTGAATGTTGTTGAAAACGAACAAATCTTGTACATTTCATAATGAACTTGAGTCCTTTGTTTCTCATCCTACATAATATTTGAACTGATAATTGCTGAAAAAATTTCTACTCCCCCTGTATCAATGAGCACTCGCCTGTATCAATGAGCACTCGTCTGTATCAATGAGCACTCACCTGTATCAATGAGCACTCGTCTGTATCAATGAGCACTCATCTGTATCAATGAGCACTCGCCTGTATCAATGAGCACTCGCCTGTATCAATGAGCAATCGCCTGTATCAATGAGCACTCACCTGTATCAATGAGCACTCGCCTGTATCAATGAGCACTCGCCTGTATCAATGAGCACTCGTCTGTATCAATGAGCACTCGCCTGTATCAATGAGCACTCGCCTGTATCAATGAGCACTCACCTGTATCAATGAGCACTCGCCTGTATCAATGAGCACTCGCCTGTATCAATGAGCACTCGCCTGTATCAATGAGCACTCGCCTGTATCAATGAGCACTCGCCTGTATCAATGAGCACTCGCCTGTATCAATGAGCACTCGCCTGTATCAATGAGCACTCGCCTGTATCAATGAGCACTCGCCTGTATCAATGAGCACTCGCCTGTATCAATGAGCACTCGCCTGTATCAATGAGCACTCGCCTGTATCAATGAGCACTCGTCATGGCGAGAGCACTCGTCGTGGCGAGCGGACGAGTGGCATTTTCACAAGGAATCTTGTGTTATATTTGCAGTTATTGCTCGTGCACTTCGGATCAGATATCAGTGCTTATGACAATGAAGGTAACACTCCTCTACACTTGTGTGCCAAGAACGGACATGAAGACGTGAGTTTCTTAACTTCAAAATATTTCTTTGTGCTTCAGTTATTTTTGCTAGATTTGTTAAAATTACTTTTTAATATCACACCAATTTGTTAACTGCTGTTAATAAATGATGATATGATAGGAAACTGTTTCTTAAATGAACGATTTTAATGTTGCATGATCGGCTCCTTTTAGCAGTCCCTAATGCAACAACAAAAGGGAGAACTAGAAATCTCCCGCCTAATTTAATAAATTTCCCTAAAGTGTGAAAGCCCTGATAAATATAACATTTTCAAAGAATTAATAATGCTTCTATAACCATTACACTTGTAGTGTGTCAAGGCCATCCTGTTCCTCGACATATTGAAGAATCGTCTGAATGTGAATTCACAGAATGACATGGGAGATACGCCATTACATCTGGCTGCCAAATGGGGCTATGGTACGTTGTGGTGACCCTTATCATTTTAGCCAGTAGAGTGATACAGACCCTGTTGGGCCTTTTGTTTTCTCCTACTACTTAGTGGTGTCTCAACCTCAACGTAGACTTTTAAAAAAATGAAAGTTTTAGTCAGTTGTTGCAGTTTTTATTTCAAGGAATATTTGACTAAAAGTTATATTTATGCAGTTGAAATAACATTTTGCGATATGAATGATAAAACATTGCCATGTGCTCTTGAAGCATTATCCTGCGCATGAATATCTAGTATCGAGGTGGGGGATATCAAGGTTGGAGATATTGAGGTAGGGGATATCTATGTGGGAGATATTGACATTGGGATATTGACATGGGAGATATTGAGGTAGGGGATATCAAAGTGGGAGAAATTGAGGTGTGATAACGAGTTGGGAGATATTGAGGTAGCTAATATGGAAGATATTGAGTTTGGCTTTCATGGTGGTGATATTGAGGTGGGAGGTATCAAGGTTGGAGATATTGAGGGGGAATATCGAGGTGAGGGAAGGTAGGGATATCAAGGTGGGGATATTGAGGTGTGGGATAGCAATGTGGAGGATATAAAGATGGGATATGAGGTGGAGATATTGAAGTTGGAGATATCAGTGTTGAGGATAACGAGATGGGGATATAGAAAGGGGTTTCAATTTTTTTATATCGAGGTGGGGGATATGAGGTGGGGATATCGAGGTGGAGGATATTTATTTCTGCGTTTTGTTTTATATTGAACAGGACTTCAAACTTATTATCTTTCCAGAGGGCATAGTGAGGTTTCTCCTAGAATCAGAAGCTGATCCAAGAATTCGTAACAGGAAGCGACAGACTCCGCTCAATTTTGCTCAAAACCCTACCATAAAGCGTGAATTAGAGGCAGCGTTCACTGAACAACCACCCGTTATCTACAACCATCCGGCAGTAAGTATGCTTTGTGTATGTGTAATGTAAAGGTTTATAGTCCCTCCAGAGTATCGACCAAAGGAAAATCGCCAAGGTAAGATATAAGCATTGATTGTGTGTGGGGACCTCGGTTTCATCATCCAAAAGACTGGTCAGGTGGAAAATACTTTTTAAATATTTCGATAACCCATATTTGGGTCTAGACTGCTTCACTGCGCATGTATCGTTTCACTCAAACAAGCGACAGTAAAAGACCGATTTTTTTTGCCGTAAATTACGGCTAAATAAAGCGCATTCCAACCATGATCGTGGCCAAGCGTCTGATCTACATTCTATAAGGGATTTAACTCAATATTGTTTACATAATGCAGACGCGTCACTTACATAAAGGAATTAAGGTATCTATATATGGTGGCATGATATCTATAAGCTGAAAATAGCTATGCCTATAAAACAAGCAAGTAAACATAATGGCGGACTTCTACAGTCGGTTATATTTAAACGCTGCGTAGCAGTCTAATTTGGGTCAGGCTAGGATTGAATGCGCCCTAGGTTACTAAACTGAGATGCTGACCATTACACCCAGGGGACACCTTTGCTTTGTTTCTCCTGGTCATTTATATTGCACCACCAAATACTAATTCCTCATCGCTTTAGGAAAGGAGTGTCATTGCGTATATGGGACCAGTCGATATTAGCCAAGCGATATTTACTGATCTAGTAAATTATGTCACCAGTACAGTGTTTTTAGCCGGATTGCATAGCAAATCCAGGCTTATAGTTTGGCGATTTTCGTCCGTCTGTCCGTCTGTGCATTTTGACCTTTTGGTTAAAGTTGTCAGAAAGCTTTAAGACTTGTCGCAGATGTTCATTGTCGTTACACAATGCCATAACTCTGTCATGTTTACTTCAAATACCCCTCCTTTTTACTTAGATTTTTCAGTTAAAATGTTGAATTTGCAATCCAGCGTTTGCACCACTGTTGGGGCTTCACTTGTCTGTCTCTTTGTACATAGTAAAAATATGTAGTTTCTAGTATTCCTGCCATATACTCTACTGTTGCACATTTTTCACTGGTATATATATATACCTACTTCTACTTGACAGAAGTCTGCACCACCTACCTCATCCCTTCCGCCTGCAGCCAACCCTAAACCACCCAATACCCTACCAGGTGTTCCAGCAACAGATCTGGAAGATAAGGTATAGGTGTTGATATTCTTCATCACTAAAAGATGTATGTAGGTCAAACATAAGATTATCTAGAAATATCACTGAAGGCGGTGAATACCCCCACTTTTTGATCCGTTGTTATATGTACATGAAGTTTGGGAACAACCCATTCAAAACTGGTTGAGAAATGTAAGTTATAAAAATGTGTTACGGGTGCCGACGCAACGGGATGAGACAAAAAATGTGTAACGGGACACGACGGGATGTTACGGACATCGTGATCCCTATATAGTCACCATTTCACTTTGTGAAAGCGGGGGTATAATTTGTATTTCTCTGTGCAAACCTTGCTAATTATCTTCATCTTTGTGCACGTGCACAAAGACAGTTCTATTTACCTTGTTATAATTCCATTTTAATACTTTCACTTCCTTATATTGTTGAAATTGTATACATCAATAAATTCCGTAACCACTGATTACAACAGTTGGAAAGCTGATTATCAACCAGTAAAGGTGTACCCTAAATTATTCCAATTAGGAATTAATATCAATTTTATTAGGGGAAATTTTGACATTTTTGGGAAAAATATGAATTTTAAGCATTTCATAACAATTAAAGCTTGCACTTTACATTATTGAAAACAGGGCTAATTTTGATAATTTTTTTCTGCAGCATCCTATGGGTTTCGAAATTGTAGATGTGAAACCACCGATCCCCATGATAGATAACTCCAGCAGTGAGATGATGTCCCCCAAGACTCCGGTAGTTGCCTCCCTTGACCAAGTTAATATGCATCAGATAGAACGGCTGTTTAAGGCTATTAAAAGCAATGATATACAACTGGTAAGTTTTTGTTTGTGTCAGCAGGCTTGGCAGACATTTAGGGATCACTTTGTGCAGTCATCTTTTGTCTTGTTGTCTTCTATACTGAACTGTCCTATGTGTCGGAGTCGAGCCTCAAGCATTTCAGAGAACCAATGAAATCTTACTTGATAGTAAAAGAAAGGCATCGCTGTTCCACGATTCCTATGTATCATTCCCCTCTCTCTGGGGCGACTGGAAACAACCTAAGATGATATATTGATGCTCCGGTTAGACAATTGAATTGTAGACACAGCCATTGAGAGCTATTGAAGACACAGGGTGACAGAAAGTTGCAGCAATGTGGGATGCTGGGACAGGATAATTTATCGTTACTTCCCCATCTGACAGGAACACATGTAAACCTGGTTTAGGCCACCCATTTGACAAAAGGAGCTGTGAGTTAATCTGCTTGCTCCATATAACAGTGCAGTGAGATTGAATGAAAAACAAATTACAAATGGCCATCTTGTCTATTATTTGCTATTATCTATTGTAAGCTTTCACTCCTCGCCGGGATGGTAAAGATGCTGTGATTGAAACCTTCTCACCTCTCACCGCTCCGTGTTTGAATCGCGCTGAGAGCTGTGCTTTAAGTGAGAAAGTTTTGATTTTTACGGATGGTGGGAGGTATACAGTATTGGTTCTACCCAGGAAAAAGTGGGTGGTCTGCCTCCACCACAAAAATAATCGACCGTCGTATATAGCCTAAAATGTGCTGAAAATGACGTAAAACACCATTCAGTCAACCAACCTTTCAGGACTGAACTGTTACAAAGATCATGTTCTGTATTGTCCTTGTAGCTCCCATTTATTTCTGTTTTTACTTCACAAACTTTGGTTTAAAGTGCACACTAATCAATTGATATTTTCTTTGCAGATCAAGTTTTACTTGGGGTGGGTGGAGTCACCAGATGAGGACGACAGCCCCCAGTCGCCATCTGCAGGAGCTACATTGTGCCACCCACTGTGTCAGTGCGACAAATGTCAAGGCTTACAGAAGGTCAGTCATATTGCTGCGTGGCTTAGTGGTAGACAAATGTCAAGGCTTAGAGAAGGTCAGTCGTATTGCTGCATGGCTTAGTGGTAGACAAATGTCAAGGCTTACAGAAGGTCAGTCATATTGCTGGTGGCTTAGTGGTAGACAAATGTCAAGGCTTACAGAAGGTCAGTCGTATTGCTGCGTGGCTTAGTGGTAGACAAATGTCAAGGCTTACAGAAGGTCAGTCGTATTGCTGCGTGGCTTAGTGGTAGACAAATGTCAAGGCTTACAGAAGGTCAGTCGTATTGCTGCGTGGCTTAGTGGTAGACAAATGTCAAGGCTTACAGAAGGTCAGTCGTATTGCTGCGTGGCTTAGTGGTAGACAAATGTCAAGGCTTACAGAAGGGTCAGTCGTATTGCTGCATGGCTTAGTGGTAGACAAATGTCAAGGCTTAACAGAAGGGTCAGTCGTATTGCTGCATGGCTTAGTGGTAGACAAATGTCAAGGCTTACAGAATGTCAGTCGTATTGCTGCGTGGCTTATTGGTAGACAGATGTCAAGGCTTACAGAAGGTCAGTCATATTGCTTAGTAGTAGAGCTTCTGTTGCATGTGGGAGGGCTTGGGTTCAATCCAGACTTGGTCATACCAAAAACTTAATAAAAATGATACTAGTAGCTCCCTGGCTGCATTTAGCTTATAAAGGGTAGTTCTAGGACTGGTCAGCCCGGTGTCAGTATTATGTGACTGGTGGGGAGGGGGTGGTGGGGTATCATGTCGTGGCTGCAGGGTGGTATTCCAGTGTGGTAGCACTATAAAGTTTAGTATTGTGATCATTACTACAAATGGAAACCGTCGAGATATGAGTGAACAATTGTTAACACTGATGTTAAACCTCGTACACACATCCCTTTCCCAAATGTTTGTCGTATTGAGTCACTTATTGTGTCAGTGCATCAAAAGATTTACAAAGTGTCAGTCTTGATTAAAAACTTCAGATGTGCCCTAAGCAGTCCTTTACGTTTTATTTTTCGCTCAAAATTACACGCGCTTATTTGTCGAAAACCCCAGATTTAAAAAAGTTATTTCCATCAACAGAAAAATATAACGTCGTAATTATGCATAACTATGTAATAAACATTGCAAAGGTGAAATAAAAGGTTTACTCTGAAACTATATTGGGTTTGTAATGTAAGGTACAAACATGGTACCGCTTCATGTTTGAATATGACAAAATAATAGAGTGAGTTATCCCATATCAAAAAGACTATTTTTATACCCCTACAAACGAAGTTTGAAGGGAGTCACTCAGTCAACAAACTTGTGAGAAGCATATGAGTGGATCAGTGGAGATGTGCCTATCAATATGGGGTTGCAGTTGATTTTTGATGGAGTTTTGGGCCCCGTTTTATGAAACAACTTACGACCATTTTGGTCGTAAATCAATTTCTTTAATGCTTCACTATAAATTACACTTTTCAAATGAACTGATTTCACTTTATTTTCTTATACATGTTCTTTTTCTGCACAATGTGCACACATAATTTTCTGCATTGAATGCTTAAGCGAAAAACGTGAAATGTTTAAAAAATTAAGACTTATCGTAAGTTGTTTCATAAAACGGGGCCCTTACCTCTTGAATATATTCTCAGAAGAGTCTTTTCTACACTATTTCTCCATAACTCCTTAATATATGGATTTTCAACAAGCTTTGTGAGAAGCATCAGTATGAAGTGGAGATAGATAGGCATGTCATCGTGGGGTACGTGTTTGCAGGAGTATTGTAGATATGCATGTCATCGTGGGTACGTGTTTGCAGGAGTATTGTAGATATGCATGTCATCGTGGGGTACGTGTTTGCAGGAGTATTGTAGATATGCATGTCATCGTGGGGTACGTGTTTGCAGGAGTATTGTAGATATGCATGTCATCGTGGGGTACGTGTTTGCAGGAGTATTGTAGATATGCATGTCATCGTGGGGTACGTGTTTGCAGGAGTATTGTAGATATGCATGTCATCGTGGGGTACGTGTTTGCAGGAGTATTGTAGATATGCATGTCATCGTGGGGTACGTGTTTGCAGGAGTATTGTAGATATGCATGTCATCGTGGGGTACGTGTTTGCAGGAGTATTGTAGATATGCATGTCATCGTGGGGTACGTGTTTGCAGGAGTATTGTAGATATGCATGTCATCGTGGGGTACGTGTTTGCAGGAGTATTGTAGATATGCATGTCATCGTGGGGTACGTGTTTGCAGGAGTATTGTTCCCCTTCAGTGATAGTTCTAGTTTATATTAATTAACACAATTTATTTCTATTCTCACAGAAATTCAGTCGCAGTAACCTGCACGTTAACTGTCAGAACAAGAAGGGGTTTTCTCCCTTGCATATAACTGTCATAGAGAACAATATGGAGGCCTTCACGTTGTTCCTGAAGCAAGGGGCCAAGGTGAACATGAAGACCATCAACAGTATCACCCCGCTGCACCTTGCTTGTTACCATAGCAACATGCAGGTATACTATCTTAAGAAATGATTGGCATTTTTCAGTCTTTATGCGGATTCAGATGCTGGTAGTAAATGGCAAATTGAACGAATTGCGTTATTTTCCCCTTGCTGTAGTACGAACATTAACCTGCCCAAGGAAAATGATGATGATAAAAGAGTGCAAGAGAGACCACTGCCATCTATAGTGTATTTTCAGAAAGTGGAATAGCCATTTTCTATTGAAACACATTGGATGCATACGCCTCCTTGAAAAATGAAGTTGATTCAAAATTAAACTCTTTTTTTAACAGAAAGAACCAAGTGAATGTAAATCTTCAATAGTAAGAAAAGAGCATGGCTTCAACATTCCTATTTATAACATTGTTATCGGTGAAAGATTGGGATTTCTTAGTGAAAGAATATTCATAATCGTTGAATATTAACTAACTGCGAACACAAAAATAACTAACAGTGATGCTGAGTTATGACATCAATAAAGTGGTGCTGACGTTGACGTCAACCGCCGATAACGTTTAATAAAGCGAATAATTCCAGTTATGGACAAACTGATTTAAAAATGTAATAAACAGATTATTTAACTGCTGTGTTTGATTATAGGGAAATCCTTCACTCGCTGGTAGACGTGTTTTGTTTTATCACTCACTCGCATACGCTCGTTTGTGTCCACAAAGAACCACATGTCTACCATCTCGTGAAGGATTTCCCTATAATCGATCCCAGCAGTTAAATAATCTCCATTTATCCTTTCCCTCTCTCTCTAGGATGGCTCCTTATAACATAAGATAACGTGTTGAACCGTTGAACAATTTGGTCTTATTTACCAGAAATAAGACTAGTTTTAAGTGACTTAGTTGCTATAATGTTAGAAAATAAAATTGGATGATTGAGAAATGAATCTAATAAGGGCTATTCCATTAAAACATACATGGGACCCTAGGAAGGCACTTTTGAAACTGACCACCCACTCACCCATAGAGGCAAAGTTGAGTTTAAAGAACCATATTTGAGAAAATAGGGTTCACACATAGATGGTATTAAATATATATTAAATTGCCTTCCTGGGGTCCCGGGTATGTTTTCATGGAATAGCCCTAAACACAAAGTTGATAAATATAAAAATGTTACAGAACAAACTCTCATCAGCTCTTAATCTCCGTATCTGAATGACCAAAGTAGGCTGCATTCTAAATTGACTGGAGTAAATATGAGTTATTAATTATGCATATTGATAATCTTTACTCTTCAACATGCAACATGTTGTCCGTATTTCCGCTTTTAGTCGACACAGTCGAGTGTGCACTTTTTCAGCATGTTTATATTTCCTCTTGTAGATGGTACAGCAGTTAGTGGAGCGTGGTGCTGAGGTGAACTGTGCAGATAACCATGGAGAAATCCCGTTACATCTCGCCTGCTCCAAGAGCTACAACTCACACATTGTGCTGTATCTTATACAAGTAATTTAACGTTTGTTAAACTTTCTCGTTCATTAAGCATTATTATACCCTGCTTTCACAAAGTGAAGTGGGGGCTATGTGGGAATCCCACTATCCGTAATGTCCTGTCGCGTCCCATCCCGTAACACATTTTTATTACGTGCATTCCTGAAACAGTTTTGAAACAGTTTTGAATGGATTGTTTCCAAACTTCATATACACATAACAACTGATCAAAAAGCGGAGGTATTCATCACCTTCAGTGATTGTTCTAGTTATTATAATTGCTTTTCCAAAACTACCAGTTATTTTTACCTAATTTTTTTCAAGCTGTCGTGGCTAATAATCCTATTTATCATGCAGGTAGACACTTTTGTGCCAGGTAAAGGGGTGACTTAATAAATGTTGCTTTGTTTGGCAGTGAGGAATAAAGCAAAATCATGCGGAATACCTTGGTGTGTATTTAACGTTATCTGACGTAATGAAGAAAAAACAATATGATGGCGTCCTCGACAAGCATTGCATGATAAAAATAATATTATTATGTGTGCTCGGAACAGATTGGTTTTCTTGGTTTTCAAGCCATCTAATAAACTTGATATTGAAAGGCAATGTTCTCTACATACTGCAGTTCATGTTTTCTTGTTTTGAAATGTGTGGAAAAGTGTTGATTCCTATGGATAGCGGGTATACAGTATTGTTTCTACTCAGCAATAGGTGGGTGGTCTGCCTCCACCACAATTTTTTTTACTGTCATGCATATCCTAAAATTTGCTGGAAAATGATGTTAAAAACACCAAGCTTGTTTTGAAACTTGCACTTCGTATTTTGTTGTTTACAGCATTCCAGTATTGTTAACCTTGCTAATGTGAATGGCAACACCGCGCTGCATCATGCTGCTAGTCTAAACTCCTTAGAGACGGCCAGAATTCTCCTTGACAACGGTGCAGAACCAGATGTGCCAAACAAACATCATCAGACACCTTCCAGTTTGACGAAGGTACTGCCATCTTATTTTCGTATCACTATTTCTTTCACCACCCTCATAAATGAAGAATTTTTATACCCCTGAAAAGCTTTCAGAGGCCTATAGTAATCGCACCGTCCGTCCGTCATTCCGCAGTTTGTGTCCGGACTGTACCTTCAAAACCCCTGCATGGATTTTTAATTAACTTGGCACAAGTGATCACCATAACAAGACGATGTGTCGCTTGCAAAACCCAGCTTTGTACCTCAAAGGTCAAGGTCACACTTGCAGTTCATAGGTCAAAAACAGGTACGCAATTTCGTGTCCGGACTGTAACGTCACAACCCCTGCAGGGATTTTTAACTAACGTAGCACAACTGATCACCATAACAAGATGATGTGTCGCGCGCAAAACCCAGGTCCGTTCCTCAAAGGTCAAGGTCATTTGCAGTTCATAGGTCCAAAACAGTTACGCATTTTCGTGTCCGGACCGTAACGTCACAACCCCTGCAGGGATTTTTAAATAACTTGGCACAAGTGATCACCATAACAAGACAATGTGTCGCACGCAATACCCAGGTCCGTACCTCATAGCACTGTCTGTCTGCCCGTCCGTCATTCCGCAGTTCGTGTCCAGACTGTCCCTTTAAAACCCCTGCATGAATTTTTAATTAACTTAGCACAAGTGATCACCATAACAAGACGATGTGTCACGCGCAAAACCCAGATCCGTACCTCAAAGGTCAAGGTCAAGTTTCATAAGTCAAAAACAGGTACACATTTTCGTGTCCGGACCGTAACATCACAACCCCTGCAGGTATTTTTAAATAACTTGGCACAGTTAAGAGAAATTTCACTTTCATTTCCCTCAATTCACTTTGTCCAAATCACACCTTCAACTTGAAGACCACATTTTCTGGAACCAGGACACTTTGGGGGCATTTGTCACTTTACTGTGACATCTCTTTTTCTAATTGGAAACCAAACATTAATTGTACACAAGCACTCTTAAGTTTGTAATGAGAATTAAAATTAACTACTGAGTTTATTAATCCAGTATCAGTTTGACTTAGAACCTGCTCGCTTATAATAAAATAAAATATCATACACATTTTAATCCTTGTTCTACATATATTATTGGAGCAATTTACTGTAAACATGAATATTTCCGCACGTGGAAAACTTTTAGGTTACATTAAGTTTAGCGAAATCCTTAACCGAGCTGTTTTGTAATATTCACTATGTCATGAGAAGAGTCAATTGCCATGTTTAATCCACTTTCCTTTAATATCACTTTTCATTGTTTATGGCTGTTCTGACACTCGATTAAATACAAATGACGTACTTCCAACCAAGGGAGGTAACTTCAAGTACTACCGGTATAATAAATCTATAATCTATAAATAGGTCTTATTATTACGGTAAATATTGCTTAATTATTGCAAAATACAGTACTGACAACTGAATAAAGCACCATTAGTTAAACACCATTTAGATGAGTTGTTGTTTGTTAAATCATTCACCTATGCTAGTACAGGCTAATTGTTTTTGTTATACAGACCGCTTTATACCTGTAGCACAAACATGCCCCAGTGGATTGTTATTGCAATATATATGGTAATCAAGTACAACATTAAAAAATTATCACACGCTGCGAAAAACACCTTTAACAGGATTAAATTTGACAATGGACTGCTACTATAAACAAGGAAATATGGTAGTCTGTGTATCTTTTGTGTGTGTCCATGCATATATCTATGCTTTTAGATTTCGTGTATATTTCTCGTGCCAGTGCTTTTTCTATATACTAGTACACAGATTATGATGTACTAGTACATTTTTATGTTTATTTAAACTTCCGTCTTGCGTGTTTTATGTAATTATGTTCAGATTAATAAAGATAAAACCAGATGACGATGATAAATTTTTTGTTTACCGATAAATGTTTAGGCCTTATCCAACATGGCAAGCATCAACATTGTTACACATTTCAATGCATGAAAAAGTTATAATATTTCCTTACCCTTGATGTTTGACCAAAATAATTGTTAATATTTTAGCTAGGTGTAATTTTAGCGAATCTTTGCCTCTTGCTAAATTCGCTAACCTTTCCAAGTAGCTAACTTTCCAGCGTTTACAGTAATCATTAACTAGCTATGTGCAAACAAAAATGACTGAACTTTCAAATAATTATTATTAATGATTTACAATTATGCAAGTCATGTAGAAAACTAAGGGGATGCAAGTTTTAAAAAAGTCCAGATTGCCTTCTGTCCATTTTAAGCCTCCTCTTTATGACTTGTCCCGTTTGGTTCTGGGGCAAAGAATAGGGCCACTGCAGATCCTGTTGGAGGGGTAGGCAGAGGGGTAGAACCCCCCCCCCCCCCCCCTCCCCCCCCTCCCAAATGCATGTTCATTTTATCATTTTTTTGTTCATGCTCATTTAAGGTCTTCATCATGATCCCTGCATTGTTTCCGGTGCCATCTTGATTTGATCCCTGCATTGTTTCAGGTGCCATCTCGCTCAAATCACTAGAGCAGTGACAGAAAAACAATAAACTTGGCTCCAGCATAAATGGAGTGTCCACAATAGAATTTGCAGCAACTCTGCTGTTCTGCAGGTAGAAGGATCTGGGCCCATTCTCCATATTTTATCAATGTACATGGAGGATGAGCCTGGCATGTTCATTCCTATTAGGCGCCATATAACCTTTCATGTGTTGCTGCGCCTTAAAACCCCAATTCAATTCTTGATCACTCTCATACTAGATTATGTTAAATTGGGAGTTACATTGGTAAGAATAAGACCAATTGGTATCTGGGGCCACTACTCTGTAAATTTGTCAAACCTTTGGTCATGGGAATCGTTCACTCCTCTGATGGCCTTTTTTCTTTTGTGCATGTTTACAGATACCAGAAATCCAGAAGTTGTTAGAAGAAGCCAGGCAGAAAGCAGCATCCCGTGAGAAGACTGCCTCACCAGAGACTATGTCTGAACAAGAACACCGTAAGTCTCACCAATATCTCATTAGCACTCGACTATGATATTTCTCATAACAAATTTTAACAAGGGCTTCATGCGTTCCTTACTTCATGCATGACTTATGCTATCTTTGATAAATTTAAAGTTGGTATCGATTTCATAATCTAGAACAGAATTTTGGATAGGAACTCTATAAGATTTGATTTTTTTTTTGCGATTCTTCTGTATCTTATGTACAGGTAGATATAGCAGTCAAATAGGAACATAGCTGTTGCGTATTGTTGTATATTTGGAATATTAAACTAACATAATTTTCCCAAAAATCTTTTCGAAATGCTCCATTTGTAGTTTGTGTTTTTGCTTTACGCAACACAGTAGAAGCCAGTTTAAACCCCTGAATATTTAAACTATTTCAGGGATATTAAAACTGAAGGGCATGATAGCCTCCCTGGGGGAAAAAGACCTTCGATCTCTACAAGAACTTGGAACAAGTATACAATCCTTTGATAAACACCAGAGTCTAAAGCGTAGTAAAACATTCGATCACAGTTCTCCAGTCTTAGATAGTCCAAATTTAAAGTTATCTCTGTCGATAAGAAACTTTGACCGAGAGAAGAGTTTAAAAAGAAGTCAGACTTTAGACAAGACCTCCAATGTGCTTAATACATTAAAACACTCTTTGTCGATACAGCATTTTGATACAGGCTCCCTGAAGCACGTGCTACCAGTTGACAAGAGTAGCCCCATGCATATTATGTCCCTCACGCGAAGCTTTAGTTGCTATAGAAACTATTCTGATGATCCGTCTGGTGAGATAGCAGAAGTCACTAGTCCTGAGAATGCATCAGAAAAAATAGTGGAAATAATCGATTCTGATAAAACTAGTGAGAATGCATCAGACAAAAAATGGGAAGACACTGATTCTGACAAAACAAGGGAGCTAACTGATGTCGATATAATAGCAGAGTCTAGTGAAGAGAATAGTGAAGTGGAGAAGAATGGATTTGGAAGTTCTTTCAAAGAAAAAAGTAAAAATACAACCGTTACTACTAGTGTCAAAGCAGAAACTCCTAACTTTGTATTTGAAGATAAATCACTAGATATAAATACATACGTTGAACGTGCTATAAGTGGAACTTCCAAAGAAATCTGTGATATGTTGACAGATGGAGATAAAATTGACAGTCCAGCTGCAGATATGGTGGGTAAGTCTAACTTATGTGAGGAATCTTCTCACACAGGTCAAGGTGAAACTGAAACAGAACTAAATATGGAATGTGCAGTGGTACCAGAAATTGCTGAGCAAAGAGCCAGTATTGATGAGGTCAGTTCTGATGCACATGGTGTAAATGTACAGACTTCCTCAGAGGATATTTCAGAGAGGGTACTGGACAGCTGCAGTGAAGACAGAGGCTGTCGACAGATAGAAAGTGAAGATAATAATATTAATTTGGAAACGAGTAATATATCAGATTTTGTAGACGAGAGGGATAATATGTGTTCTACTGAAAGTGCAATACAAGAAGATAATGAATCAGAACATGTAGATAATGACCGAAGACTTAATAACTAATTACTCTATGGATTAGATCAGTGTTCCTTTTGGGTCTTGTGGGAATGGGGGCACGGTCCTTATGATTATTGAACTTTAATCAAAAACCTCCAAATTGGGAAAAATTAAACAAACTGTAAGAATTAATATGGTTTAATAATATTGAACCATATTGAATACATGTTTTACTTGCAAAGATGTTTCACAAATGTTTATTTGCCAATTATGGCTAATTTGTGGGGGGAAAACGAAACTTTTTAACATTGGGAATGGGGCTAAATTTAAATTCGGCCAAAAAGGAACACTGTCGATAAAGTTAAGCAAATATACAAGTTTGTGATATTTATGTCAAAAATCAACTGCCAAGTTTAATGTTTTGCCATCCTTAAAGCTACAGGCCCTGTATTTAAATTGTTTTCTTCTTTGTTGACGTGTCTTTAATTGTAACTTGATGTTCACCAGCTCATGGCAAAATTGGGTATTTAAGCGATCAATTTTAATGCAGGACAGTGGAGCGTTGTGGTCTAGTGGTAGAGCATTGGACCCATGATCGAAAAGTCGTGGGTTCGATCCCCGCCATTGCCATATGCGTTGTGTCCCTGAGCAAGACTCTTTATCTGCATTTACTTATTACTGGTTCAACCCAGGAAGACATCGAGAATGATTCAAATAAGTTCATAGAGCTTGCTTTCGTTACAATCGATGTAAAATAAATAAGTTTAAACTAACGCAGGACATCATTAACCTATTGACAATGGGCAGTACACAATGTATCACAGGTAGCATTATCAGTTACAAGAAAAAAATGTTTTCCTCTTTTGTGACTCAAACACACGACCTTCTAATCTAGTCCAACATGCTTACCACTGAGCTATGGCGACTTCTTGAGAACATTGTATATTTAGTAATATATATGATGCAACATAACTTAACATACTTGAACGACCACCATACTGTATCAGTATTTATTGTATACTTTCATATTGTCCCGTTTAGTTTGCATTGAGCTAAACGTGCAATATTCTACGATATTGCACGCATTGATATTGCACGGGAACTTTTGCTCGTGCTTGCAAAGAGCCGCGAAATAAAAATAAGGAACTACTTTCAAATAAAAATAACGGAATCCTTCCTATAGTGTCAACAAAAAAATACGAGTTTTTTTACAACCTTTTATGGCAAAAATTGATAAAATAATTCAAATGGTCACTCACCCACTGTTTTTAACGTTATCGAATGGTAAACAAACTTCTGAAAATCCCTTGATGTTTTTAATGACGTCATCCGACGTCGACGTCGTTTTCGCGCAAAATAATCATCCGCACAAAATGAAACTGAATGGCAAGATAGGAATTCCATCAAAAGCTATAAAAAATAACACAAATACCATGAAAAGTAATAGTCATACAATTAACATTGATCAAAAACAATATGAAAGTATACAATAAAAAGGTTATTGAATTTGTATGGCTAAATATTACTTGGAACTAGTTGTTTTGGCGCAGGACGACTCGCAAGCTCGTCGTCCTTTGCCAAAACAACTCGTTCCAAGTAATATTTAGCCATACAAATTCAATAACCTATAATACTTCATAATCTCGCACATGGAAATAACCATACATGGTGTAATACTATTTATTATCAGTTTAACAAAACTTTAATCTCGATTCTTTATTTAGCAGATGATAAGTTTGTGCTCGTGTGTGTACTATAGTTATTACATAATGATTATTTAGTGTAGAAATACTACTACATACCAACACGAGTCGTGGCTTAGTGGTAAATCTTCATGTTACAAATAAAACTGCAAGGTCCCTGGTTCAAATCCCGTTCTGGTCAACTCTTTTTTTTTATGAAATATATTTGGAAGCCGTATATTATCGATGTTACCTGTACGAAGGCTAGAAAAAATGTGATATTTTACGATTCTGTCTTATATACCGACTTTTTGGCTGTTCGTCGAATTGAAACTACTTCACCCTTGACTTTAATATTCATTTTAAGTATAGCGTCTGTAGCTTTAAACAAAATGTTTGTTGTAAACAGAGCAAATGGAGAGGCTATATATCAAAGAATTGAACTTAATTAAAGAAGATTGTCAATATAAAATCATGTTGTGACTAGTAACGTGCACAATACATGTTTACTACCTCAAAACGTGCCGTGTTGCACAACAGTTCTGCAAGTGAAATTTACATAGATCGGTCAAAGGTAAATAATGCAAAAATTAGTTTGATAAAATCACTCTATTTCTGGTCCATTTCTGGTCCTTCTCCCTAATTGTGGTCCAGTCACCCCCTTTTTGGCCCTATCTACCTATTTCTGGCCCTTTCTCCATATTTCTGTTATGTTCTGCCTATTTCAGGCTTTTCTCCCTTTATTGTCCTTCCTTTCTTGTCCTCCCTTTCTGTCCCTTCTCCTTAAGTCTGGCCATTTCTGTATATTTCTGGCCCTTTTTCCCTATTCTGGCCATATCTTTGACAATTTCTCCCTATTTCTGGCCCTTTTTTCCTGTTTCTGGCCCTTTCTATTTCTGGCTTTTCTCCTTTTCTGGCTTTTCTCCTTTTCTGACCCTTTCTCCCTTTCTGGCCCTTCTCCCTATTTCTGGCCCTTTCTCCTTATTTCTGGCCCTTTCTCCTTAGTTTTGGCCCTTATCTCCCTACTAGACCTGTCAGCATCTTTAGTTTCTTAAGGTTTATTGAGCAATAAATTTGACTCGCAGATTGTGGGCTCTTCGATGCCATGTTGTCTTCAAGGTCTGCTGAGGCTCTATTCTGTCACCTTCAAGAGGTTGACAATTTCTTCTGAAGAATGCAGATGTAATCATACCTCAGACGTTCTTGGCAAGTTGCTAAAACGGGTATACAAATTCCTACTTTACACCTACTTTTTTTTTTGAATGAAAATCCCTGATTTCCCCTACTTTGAATTTGGCGTGCTAGTTTATCCCTATATTTTTGCTTGAGGGCACTTAAAAGCCTGCATTTTTATTTTAGTCGTTAAATGAAGTAAATAGTGTCAGGATTGTTAATCGAAGCAAATGTCCGATATGATACGAAATTAGCGTTTTTTGGGCCTGAAGAATGTCCGTATAGACTCCCAGCGAGTATAGGAGCGTAGTCGTCTCCAGCGAGTATAGGAGCGTAGTCGTCTGTACGCAGATATGCAGCTGCATACACAAGATTTTACAAGAAAAAAACAGATAATGCATTTCAAAGCAATTTAATGGTACGTTAGAATACTCAATCAACCTTGCATATGAAAAATGTTTTAACTACGCGCCTGGAGTGGGTGGGTGAAAGATCCTACAAAATGGCCGATTTTGGAGCGGCAGGAAGTTAAGGCTCTCATCAGTACTCCATGTAAAATATTATAATATAATTTAAGCTTATCTTTAAATATTCTTTGCAGCAGCCTGATAAGCTTAAGGCCCCTTTCCCACCCATTTTATATGCCCATAGGGATGTTTTATGTCATGGCGTTGGTTGCGTGGCGTTGTTGGTCCATCTTTCTTTCCATTAACTTTTATCTGACAACTGATTGTGGCTAATAACTTCCAAAGTTTAAGGTCTACAACAATGAAAATGGTTTACACAACTGCAGCATGGTTCAATGAATTCCTCTTGACAAGGCCCCAAAGCTGTATGTTCATATTCTCTTTGAAAAAAAGGTTTAACCTGGAACTTAACCTTGCCAACGACGGGCGTATATACCCCGCTAGGCGGTTCTCTTGTTGTTTTGCACTACAAACAACACTTAGACAGTTTTTTGTAAACACTATCTCAGGCAAGCAACCCCTTAGATCGTTCAATGAAAATTTTAAAACAGTCCATTTTTCCCATTAACTTTGGAAAGTAAGTGGTAAATATTGATGGCATTGTGTTTTTGATGACCTCCGTATCTGGCCATCTAATCAAGAATCTTAGTTTCTGGCTTATTAGGTGCGTCCATCTTCAAAACATTCAGCTCTTTGTTGCAGCTGTGAGGCCAAATAAAATTATATGTGTGGTTCTGGTATTCCTGACTGACCCCGTTATTAAGGACCGACATTAATATGCCCAAAAAAAACCTGCCATGGTGTCTACAAGGTGCTGCTGTATTGAGCTGTCTTGGACTTTAGTGTCGCTAGAGACAGTCAAAGTGTTCCAGTCAATATCAGGGCAGTTAAAGTCTCCGCACAAGATGACGTGCTTTCCTGTTGGCGGCCATTGTTGACTTGTGGGTGGAGTATGGCACACGACAATAGAAGTTGAAGTTTTAGCCAGACATGGTTAATTTATATGCACTGGTGATAAATGGTGTGATACCTGTTACCCTTTACACAATTTGAATAGTTTGTAATAAGGACTAGTTAATATATTAACTATTAATTCAATGTTTTCTTCATTAATTCTCGAGCGGATGAAGATCACGTCTTATACTTTCGCGCATGAACACTCTCTTTTGTATATTAATAAATTGTACATAACACATTTTAATACACCTTTAAGTTCTCGAACAAAGGCTTAATCAGCCTTTATAATATTGGAGGTGCTGGATTTTGTCTATCCTGTAACAAACATTCTCTACAAAAAAAAAGTTTTTCTTATATCATTCACCTAAATATATCATTTTAGACCAAATTAATATTGATTTTTCATTTATGTTAAGCTTTGAGTTTGTACAGTGGAATTTTTCAAGATTCAGTCGTATTTTTCTCATATTTGTGTAACATTGCAATGCTTGTATCATTTAACCCTTAACCCACTAATCCCCGTGTGGTTGCCGGGGTAGAATACAACCACTGCAAACACACCGTCACATGCAGAGGGGTAGGACCCCCCCATTCATATTCATTTTGTCATTTTTTGTTCGTGCTCATTAAAGGTCTTCATCATGACCACTGCATTGTTTCAGGTGCCATCTCGCTCACATCACTAAGAGCAGTGGCAGAAAAACATTAAACGTGGCTCCAGCGTAAATGGAGTTTTTACGATAGAATTTGCAGCAACTCTGCAGTTCAGGGTGAGAAGGTTCTAGGCCCATTTTCCATATTTTATCTCGATGTACATGGAAGATGAGCCTGGCATATTCATGCCTGTTAGGCGCCATATAACCTGTAATGTGTTGGTGCGCCTTAAAACCCCAATTCAGTTCAATTCAATTAACCCACTAAGCACGACTATAATAGCCCTTGCGTCCATTGTAAATGGGATTACAATGTCTGGCTGCTGCTCAGTCATTTTCCCCAAAACACCGCTTTGTCACATAAATGGAATGGTGTTGATACAATGCAAGGACAGTCCATTATACATTCTCATAGCGGGCTAAGGGTTAATAATATAGGAATCTTTCATGGGTATCCAGTGAAGATAGGGAATTCCAACCCGAGGTATAAGTGTTTTTATCGGAACTGAGGCTCGACCAAGGTTCCGATTAAAACACTTATACCGAGGGTTGGAATTCCCTATCTGAACTGAATACCCATGATAGATTTTTTTCTTGCATATCAGAGACATGTTGTGCGCCGCCGCCGCCAGCTACTAACCTTTTACATGTGTTTCTGCATATTGGATGTTGGCGCGCGTGAGTTTTATCTCGACCCTAGGGTGAGATGGAAATATCTAGCCCCGATAAAATGACGGATATCCTTGTCCGGTATGCAAGAATCATGTTTATTACATTTCTTTGGGTGAAAGACAAGGCATGCTCATACAAAGAAAGAACACCCGAGTTTAGTATTAGCCAAATTATAGGTTACCTCTGCCAGACGTCTGTATTTGCTCAGGATTTTTTTAGATGCTTCCAGAATCTGAAGAAAATAAACAAAACAAATATAAACTAGAGGGTCAAATGGCCCATCGCTCACCTGATCACCTTTGGTGAAGAGGTAAACAGTGAAACAATCTGACTAAATAACTGTATGTCCTTCAAATTGGCTATAGTATGCACATCAGTAATTAGTTGTGATGAAATGAGTGGTAATTCAAAGAAAGAACAGTCCATTATATATATATATATATATATATATATATATATATATATGTAGCGAGTTAAAACATCTGCCTCCCGCACAACATCTCGGTCCTCTGGCAGCACCATGCAAATTGCCACATACAATTTCTGGCTCGATTGGATCCCGGAGGCCCCGGGTTCAATCCTCCGCGGTGCCACTGAGTTCCGTCAGTGTGTTCTTGGGCAAGACACTTTACCTTAGCCTTGTCCGTCGGATGGGGACGTAAACCGGGCGGTCCCGTGTATCGGTCTATCTTCCGAGCACGTTAAAGAACCATAGGAATCTATTCGATAATAAGAGTAGAGCAGGTTCCCGGATTCCTATGTATCCTTCCCCTCTCTCTGGGGCGGCTCTAAATAACCTATACTGTGTTGAGCCGTTAAACAACATTCAACTCAATTCAATTCGATTGGATCCGCAATGCCACCACGTACACCGAGGCTCAACATCCTCATCACCTGAATAATAACTAGCATTATTTCTACTGCATTTACTTTATAAATAAGGCTGACATATATACATGTATTAAAAAATAAAACAATAAGTATTAACAATAGTTACTTTCATTCATCTCGCAGTCAAAATCAAAATACATGTTTCACACATTTTGCAAATTATGTCAGAAAAATGAGAGAAATGTTTGATTGAACAAAATATTCTATAAATAGCATTTCACTGATAATCATAATGACATACATTTTTCCAATGTTTTATACATAAATTAATACACCAGCCATAGGTATATCTTCAAAAACGGTCTGCAAAGCGAACTTGACCCTGGAAGAAATATGTAAACAAACCTGAACTCGAAGTTGAGGATGTGTTATCATACACATTATCGCCTGTTGAATCATTAAGATCTGAATACTTATTACACACAAAAATATAACGATACAAGAAGAGTAAAAGATAAGTTGTCCATCCGTAAATATATCTACACTGCAGTCAGTCAATGCAGTCACTCTATGCCAGACGGGCTGGTTTGTAGCCTGTATACTGACTAAAAGGGTCTGGGTAGCGATCTCTTATCAACCAAACACAACAGTTTGGTATCACTCTTCTTACTCCTGCACCCAGTCGACCGTGATGCCACAAGGTGAACTGCCTATATGCTGCATGACGGTTTGCCTTTGTCACGTCTCTCATCAGGGAAGACCAACACTTCCCTTCTATAGAGTCGGGCCTGTGCCAGTACACCCTGATCTAAAATGTAGCATTCTATTTCCTGAAGAAAAAAAGAAATATTAATTATCAAAAACCACAGACTTGTTATAGTAAAACTTGTTTATCGAATGACTAAAAGGGTCTGGGTAGCGATCTCTTATCAACCAAACACAACAGCTTGGTATCACCCTTCTAACTCCTGCATCCAGTCGACCGTGATGCCACAAGGTGAACTGCCTATATGCTGCATGACGGTTTGCCTTTGTCATCTCTCTCATCAGGGAAGACCAACTCTTCCCTTCTATAGAGTCGGACCTGTGCCAGTACACCCTGATCTAAAATGTAGCTTTATATTTCCTGAAGAAGAAAATAAATATTAATTATCAAAAAACACAGACCATGTTAAAATGTCGTAGGAAACTATTTGATAATAAGCCAGACATTGTTTCTCAATTCCTATGAGTATTTCTTCTATTTTGGGTGTCTGAATGTTTCTTATGATCCGAATACTTATTACACACACAAAACAATAAAAATACTAAAAGAGTAAATGATAACTTGTCCATCCATAAATATATCTACACTGCAGTCAGCCAATGCAGTCACTCTGTGCCAGACGGGCTGGTTTGTATCACGTATCCGTTTAGTCGACCATTTAAGTGGTTAATTCCTATTGAAATTGATGGAATTCTTTACTGCGGCGGTGTTCTGAACAAGTAAACACAAATAGATTAACACATGTAAATACATAATTTTTTTTTTAATTAAATGTATGTTGTCTACGACAATTTTGAATGAATAAAACCACTAGCGTACATATATAATAGTATTTCAAAGCACATGAGTATTTCTTCTATTTGGGGTGGTTGAATTTTTGTTAAGATCCGAATACTAATTACAAACACAAAAATAACAATACTCTGATCAACACAACAGTCTTCTTACTCCTGCCCCCAATCGACCGTGTTGCCACAAGGTGAACTGCCTATAATTATGCCGTGTGACGGTTTGCCTTTGTCATGTCTCTCATCAGGGAAGTCTGGCCTGTGCCAGTACACCCTGATCTAAAATGTAGCTTTATATTTCCTGAAGAAGAAAAAAAGGAATATTAATTATCAAAAAACACAGACCATGTTAAAATGTCTTAGGAAACTATTTGATAATAAGCCAGACATTGTTTCTCAATTCCTATGAGTATTTCTTCTATTTTGGGTGTCTGAATGTTTCTTATGATCCGAATACTTATTACACACACAAAAAAATAAAAATACTAAAAGAGTAAATGATAACTTGTCCATCCATAAATATATCTACACTGCAGTCAGCCAATGCAGTCACTCTGTGCCAGACGGGCTGGTTTGTATCACGTATCCGTTTAGTCGACCATTTAAGTGGTTAATTCCTATTGAAATTGATGGAATTCTTTACTGCGGCGGTGTTCTGAACAAGTAAACACAAATAGATTAACACATGTAAATACATTTTTTTTTTTTTAATTAAATGTATGTTGTCTACGACAATTTTGAATGAATAAAACCACTAGCGTACATATATAATAGTATTTCAAAGCACATGAGTATTTCTTCTATTTGGGGTGGTTGAATTTTTGTTAAGATCCGAATACTAATTACAAACACAAAAATAACAATACTCTGATCAACACAACAGTCTTCTTACTCCTGCCCCCAATCGACCGTGTTGCCACGAGGTGAACTGCTTATAATTATGCCGTGTGACGGTTTGCCTTTGTCATGTCTCTCATCAGGGAAGTCTGGCCTGTGCCAGTACACCCTGATCTAAAATGTAGCTTTATATTTCCTGAAGAAGAAAAAAAGGAATATTAATTATCAAAAAACACAGACCATGTTAAAATGTCGTAGGAAACTATTTGATAATAAGCCAGACATTGTTTCTCAATTCCTATGAGTATTTCTTCTATTTTGGGTGTCTGAATGTTTCTTATGATCCGAATACTTATTACACACACAAAAAAATAAAAATACTAAAAGAATAAATGATAACTTGTCCATCCATAAATATATCTACACTGCAGTCAGCCAATGCAGTCACTCTGTGCCAGACGGGCTGGTTTGTATCACGTATCCGTTTAGTCGACCATTTAAGTGGTTAATTCCTATTGAAATTGATGGAATTCTTTACTGCGGCGGTGTTCTGAACAAGTAAACACAAATAGATTAACACATGTAAATAAAGAAGAAAAAGAGGAATATTAATTATCAAAAAACACAGACCATGTTAAAATGTCGTAGGAAACTATTTGATAATAAGCCAGACATTGTTTCTCAATTCCTACAAGTATTTCTTCTATTTTGGGTGTCTGAATGTTTGTTATGATCTGAATACTTATTACACAAAACAAAAATTACAATACAAGAAGAGTAAAACATTATTTCTACTTAAACTCTACTTGCTACGAAACTACTATTATAACGAATTAATATTTACAACATTTTAGTAATAATGATATTGTCTCTCTGACACGATTACTGATCTCTTGTATCGAGGAAAAAGCCCCGAACAAAGAAAACCCTCTCTTTTTATAAGGTCTCTTCCAAATAAGGGGTTAGCATGATCGTAAATATTAGCATGCTAACTCATCAATCTTATAGCATTTACTAACACATAAATCATATAGCATTAGCATTAACCTGAGTCATAGAGCATCTCCCAAATAAGGGATGCTAACCCATAAATTATGATCATTAGCATTAGCCTGAGTTAGCTCTGTAGGGAGATGCACATCTAGATTTATGGTGCTAACCGAAGACAGACATAGTGTCCTCATTAACCAGGCTTGAATAACCTGTACAAAATTACAACACTCCCCTCTCCCAGGCTTAATGGTCCCCATTAAAACCTTAAATCCCTCTCTGTAAACAAGAAATCAGTATGAACATTCACACTAAATGATATAATGTCAAATTACATGTTTAATAAAGTAATAATCAGAGTTGACTTGGACAGAATATTCTTACAAATTAAAGTAAGCAATATTAAGAGTAAATGAGTAAACATTTCATTTTCATTTCACAAATTCTTTGTAACATGTATTAAGCTTTACTTAAAATGAACGAACGAGATTCAGTACATGTTTAAAGATATAAAACAAAGCCTCAGGAAGCAATATAATAAATCCATGGTATACTGTGTGTTCCAATGTTCATACACAATCCTCAAGGCATAAACTTGCCACACTAGTAAACTGAGTCCTAATTCTGCACATTTAGTCCTAGACCTACACATAATTGTTCTCTGTATATTTAATACAATCACACAAGTGTTCATTTTTGGTTCCATTCTCACTATGTCCTGGTGCCATTTAAATTGAATGAAATTTGTTTAAGTAAAATAAACATGTAATTAATACACAAAATGACATTAATGATCTTATAAAGATTATATAATTTGGCACAATATTTCGTGTATTAAATTATTGTTAATGTTATCATATTCATATCTGAAAGGAAATCTGAGATCATTAGAGCACTTTTTAAATCCAATTTTTGTGAATTTTACTTTGCACAAATTAATCCAGAATATTTCTAGATATTAAATAAAGAATCTTCTAGGAATATTGGGTTTACACAATATTCCAAATCCATTTATTCACTTAATAGATCCAATTATATCTGCGAAAATAATATCCGATATTTTAAATAAGAATTTTCAACAGATCACTTGCTCCCAAAGATTTCAGCAGCACGGGTGTTAATCTTTAGTAGATCTTCCAGGAAATCGGGTGGGATATTCTTTGTCTCCCGTCTAGTGATTCACTTGCTCAAGATCTGTACTTCCATAATTAGGGCTGAAACTGACACAGAGACGTGACGTTGCTGGAA
This sequence comes from Cyrtodaria siliqua, assembly GCA_037043455.1. Lineage (NCBI taxonomy): Eukaryota > Metazoa > Mollusca > Bivalvia > Adapedonta > Hiatellidae > Cyrtodaria > Cyrtodaria siliqua. The sequence continues at coordinate 51,223 of JAWPHD010002652.1, read as the reverse complement.
TTGTGAGACCTTGTCCAATGTTTTTCCTATCTTATGGTGTAGGTTGTGCATCTCACTTAGTACCTGACGATGGTTTCTGTCCAATTTTGCCTCCAGGTGGACCAAAAGTGAGATTGATCCATCCCCGATATTCAAATTCTCTGGTAGTTTAACTCATTTTGGCAGGAACATAGACGTATTGGTTGGAGATATCGGTCTGTAGGTACACAGTATTGGTTGGAGATATCGGTCTGTAGGTGCACAGTATTGGTTGGAGATATCGGTCTGTAGGTACACAATATTGGTTGGAGATATCGGTCTGTAGGTGCACAGTATTGGTTGGAGATATCGGTCTGTAGGACCTGGTACACAATATTGGTTGGAGATATCGGTCTGTAGGTACACAGTATTGGTTGGAGATATCGGTCTGTAGGTACACAGTATTGGTCTGTAGGTACACAGTATTGGTTGGAGATATTGGTCTGTAGGTACACAGTATTGGTTGGAGATATCGGTCTGTAGGTACACAGTATTGGTCTGTAGGTACACAGTATTGGTTGGAGATATTGGTCTGTAGGTACACAGTATTGGTTGGAGATATCGGTCTGTAGGTACACAGTATTGGTTGGAGATATTGGTCTGTAGGTACACGTAGGCTGTGTTATGATCATCTGTCTGGCACTACTTGCAGAGTTTCCAATTTCGGATTCAGTGTTGGTGACAGAAGGGGTTCTGTCATCTGCAATAACTTCTAGGTGGTTGACTTCACAAGACTGCATTGTTTGTTGTGCATCAATTGTCTGCATAATTAGTAAACATTTTGAAGTGTTTGTTCTTGTGTCTACTTAAAGTTGATTTGTGTCTAAAATCCTTTTTACATAATTTACAAAAGTACATGTAATGTTACTACTGCATTAACAATCACAAAATCATGAGAGTTCAAAAATCTACATCCACTCTGTCCAAGGCTTCTTCACAAAGTGTCCCGGATTGTCTTCTGTAACAAACTTTCTTTGTCCATACTGTCTTAATGACAGAAGATTAACAGTACTCCTATCTAAAGTTGGTGTTGTTAGTATTGATATTGTTTTTGTTGGGTTTTCTGTCTTGAACTTTTACTTGGAACAAATTTACTGTTATAGCTTGTCATTAGGTGTTTGGATTTCAAGGGTGCCTTGACAGTTTTATGTTTCATGGACCAGTCTGGGAAGCTGTTCCCATGATATGGTTTTAGTCTCATGGTGCACAACCTTTGCTTTTGAAGTTGGCCCCTTTCTTATCTCAAACAAAAGGTCACTAATTTTCCTGTGAATAATGTAAGGTCCCTGCCATAAATTTGGATCAATTTTCTTACAATGCCCTTTAGTTCTAGATTTGTCTAAACATAAGACTAAATCTCCCAATTTGTACTTGTTAGCACTTATTTTAGTGTCACAATCCCGTTTTTACCGTTCTGCGTTTTTTCCCAAAGCCTGCCTTGCAGTGTCATATATTTTGCACAATTTATCTTCCATTAATTTATACCAGTAGAATTTCTGTCTAAGCCTCGAATAGTATTTGTCTATGTATGCCTAATTTTGGTAATGTGCTGAGACGAACACTTCTTTTCTCAAAACTCCAGGAAAAATTAATGCCAAAATTAACTGAACATATTCCTCTTTATTGATCATAATGTATCTCTGTATCTTTTAAATAATACACCATCAATCAATTCCAACAATTCCCAATGCAACCACATATTTCAGCACTGCTGCGGAATAACCTGCAATTGTGTCCCTTGGGGGTCGTTTACTGTCCGACTTGAGCCACTTAACAACAGGAGCAATATCAGGATCTTTGTGCTGAAATTTTGCCATTTTTTCTGGTGAATAGTTAACTATACAGAATCTTTTCAAGCTGCCTGATGACTGTGATGTTTGGGGTGCTGCATTTTCGGACAATGAGCCATCAACTTTGTCAGAATTTATGCCATTTCTATTCTGCACATTAACGTTACTTTCACGAGAATGAAATTGCTGTCATATAATAATCCTTTATTTTCAGAACACTGTCGGATACGCAATTGGCTCACGCCACAGCAACTAAATTCCTTGATTCTAAGTAATCCATTGTACAATGACACACTGCAATCCCACGCTTTTACAACAAGAAGTTGCAAAATATGGAGTATCCAACTCCATAATTCGCCTGACCGTAACTTCACTCTGGAAATCCTTTCAACTGACGATTTGTCTAAACGTTCAATTCTCTGCATACTATCCTTTTCAAACAAGGGAACAACATCGTCAAATTGCGCAAAGTCTGCACCCATTACACGGTGAATTCCCAATAATGTCCACTCAACGACCACTGTCGGAACTTGACATTTGACAATCATCTTCTCCAAGACACAGTTGACAGTACACCAACAGAAACATTTCAAAACAAAATCTTCATCAAAGAAAAATTCATTTGTGAAAACAGAATCCTCTTAGAAGGTTTGACTCCTTCGATCTAGTCTCTGATGAACATAATATTCCAAAGTACAGAAACAAATCATACATGTGTAGTCCATTGTTCATTAATCGTAAAGTTCGTTTGAATTTAGTTGTATTTACGGGTTTGTCATACTTATTGATAAACACTATACACTTTTCATTTGTGTCTCTTGTAGTCATATTGAGTGTCATAAGACCAGACATAAACATTATCAAGTTTCAAGTTCTAAACTCTTGACCTATGTTTAAATTCATGTTCTGCAAAAATCCATCTTAAATGCAAACAGAAGTTGCTTTTGTTTCAAACGAACATTCTGAAACTATACCCAAACACATCAAAAGTAACATCATGATTTTCATGGTGAGTGCTACAATTCTAATACAACTCCAATCTGCAGAGTTTTGCTAAAATAATTTCCTCTTCAGAATTGTATTAAAGTTTAGATCGCGCCGCTGCCACCAGTTTTACAATTTCTTACCCAAAAGGTAGAAAGAAATATAGTCCAATTCTATTTTCCATAACTTTATTTCAACTTAAACTCTACTTGCTACGGAACTACTATTACGACGAATTAATATAAATTTACAACATTTTAGTAATAATGATATTGTCTCTCTCACATGATTACTGATCTCTTGTATCGAGGAAAAGGCCAGGAAAAAGCCTCGAACAAAGAAAACCCTACCTTTTTATAAGGTCCCTTCCAAATAAGGGATCCAAATATTAGCATGCTAACTCATCAATCTTATAGCATCTACAAATAAGGAATGCTAACACATAAATCATATAGCATTATCATTAGCCTGGTTCATAGAGCATCTCCCAAATAAGGGATACTAACCCATAAATTATGATCATTAGCATTAGCCTGAGTTAGCCCTGTAGAGTATCAGAGAGATACACATCTAGATTTATGGTGCTAACCGAAGATGGACACAGTATCCAGGCTTGAATACTGGTACCTGTACAACAATATCTACACTGCAGTCAGTCAATGCAGTCACTCTATGCCAGACGGGCTGGTTTGTAGGCTGTTTACTGACTAAAAGGGTCTGGGTAATGATCTCTTATCAACCAAACACAACAGTTTGGTATCACCCTTCTTACTCCTCACAGCTCCCAATCGACTGTGACGCTAGATCGCGCCGCTGCCACCAGTTTTACAATTTCTTACCCAAAAGGTAGAAAGAAATCCAATTCTATTTTCTATAACTTTATTTCTACTTAATCTCTACTTGCTACGAAACTATTATGACAAATTAATATTTACAACATTTTAATAATAATGATCATGGTTACTGATCACAAGAATTATGTTCAACTTACTGAGCAGCTGAGAAATGCAGTTTTAGGCACGCTGCCCACAGCAAACTCTCCACCAAAGTGGGAATTTCCCTGCACCTGCTACAAGAGCACCAGCCTGGGGCCTGTGGTTAGCCTTGTCCTGGATGATACCCTTCAGGTTGATCCGGTTCAACTCGGTCCAGGATATCAAATATTAAGCCAGGTTGTTTGTCAACAACCGGGCAAAGAAGGTCCTTTACCTGAGGCTCTGACATGTTATCTATCAGTTCCTGCAAATATACAAGGATCTCAAATGCATGCCATTTGATATGGGGATTTACGAAACTTATCTATTTTTTAACAGAAATAAAGCCTAAAAGAGGCTTCATTTCAGTTAAAAAATAAATAAGTTTCGAATTTAAAGACTCTCACGTCTAGACAACAAAGAGTCCGAGACTAAATATTTAAGTCAGAAATAAACAATTTACAAGTCTTATCTCATATTAATGGCACAACTCTGGCCATATGGAGAGTGGTTCGCTTGACATTTTAAATGTTAGTTAATAGTTATAATAGTATGTTGTTTGTGAGCTAGCTATTGATGAAAGCATCATCAAATTCAAACAAAGGGTACATTTCCGGCAGTATTTGCCGTCAAAACCCGATCGTTGGGGTATAAAACTATACATTGTTACGGACACACAAAATTTCTAAAAATGAACCTAATTTAACTGGTATGGGAAAAGATGTTGATTCAGTAAAAAAGGGCGAAAGTGTATGCGAGATACAAAACCTACCAAAGGAAAAATACGAAATAGAAGAAAAACTTAATTTTCAGGTTTCTGTAGACTTGAACGAATAGACAACAAAGAGTCCGAGACTAAATATTGAACTGGTCTGTCCTACTCAGTATTCATGAAATTCTTCATATTTCTGACACAGATCATGGTTTAAAGAAAGACAAGAACAATATCAATGGAAAATCAATTTCTTCTAACACTCATTATTGTGACGGAACCAGATCAATCCCTGAAGAATACCAACTATTCGCTCCAGGGGCTTCAGTGGCAGTGAGGTCGCTATCGTTGCTATTTCACAGTTAATTTACATGTTTATATACAGTAAGATTAAAGGTGGTATTGGTTAAAATAATAACGAACAACAACTGCATTTTATTCTTTTCATGTTAAATTTTTAATTTTCTAAATGAACATTATATATAACTTGAAGCCATTGGCATTGGTTATTAATATTAACCTTTAAACATGTAATCATCTGTCACTAGATCTACTGTTTACAATCAAAATATCATTACTAATACACAAATTTCACAATGGTCTACAGCTCGAAATATTGTCCTATACTACTACCGATTTATTCCAAATCCCCGACCGGCTAAAGTCAGCTCATGAGCCTCGAACCCCTCAAACTCCTCTTCATCTTCGCTGTCAGGGTAGGTACATACAGGTTCTGAGTTCTCACTGCGCACCAGATGTTGTTCCGATCCGTTCAGATCATGGCTGATGCCACTAACTTTGAACGATTTGTAGATTAGCAGCGGTTTCCCTTCTAGCCAGTTGACTGCTGTCTCAATCCAAGAGACCACCATCTCCCTTGTAGCCACCTTAATTCTATCTCCAGAGATTCTTGATGCCTTGGAGGCTTCCTTCATAAACGAACCCCAACATTTCCTCAGTTTACCTTTAAAGGGCTTGTTAATACTAACATCAAGTGGCTGGATCTTTGAGGTACAGCCTCATAGATGCGAACGTTCTCTGATTGGAAAAAATAATATACTCGGCTAACGCCCATTTAACAAACAAGATAACTGGTAACAATTAAACAGTTTGTAAATAGTGCTTTAATTTTTGGCAGCAAACGCCCATTTAAAAAACAAGATACCTTGTAACAATTAATCAGTTTGTAAATAGTGTTTAAATTTCACAATGGTTCTCCTTTAAGCATGCCCAACAAGTGACGCAAGCTGCGACATAATTTCACCACTTTGGCAAAGATCAAAGAAACTACGTCGGCACGTCGGCACATCAAATGCTTGTGTTTGACTACAAAGCCGGGACGTTTTGACTGATCTTTTCATCATTTATAAACAAGTGCACCTTTAGGGAGGAATAATTACAGTGTACAAAATTATTGGTTTATTAATGGAATAAAGGGAGTACATCAGGCTTTTCATGGGGGTCTAGGTGTCCGACTTAAAATTGACAAATATTAATATTTTCTATTCTACATGGCCGAAACATAATGAATGTGCCTAAAAATTATCCCTTATTTGCAAAGAAGTTCATTCTGGACAGTAATACATGCTATCCTAGGTGACGCACCAGGGTTAATATCAGCATTTTACGTTCGTTCTGTCCTGGCTATATGGTGTTTTCAAAGTTTAGACGTTATCAAAATGGTGTTAACTTTGCAGTAAGAAATTGATATTTATAATTAGTCGATTGTTATTAATGGATTAAAGAAAACATGTTCTGCGGTAAGAAGTTAATTTGAATCACGATAGTCACGATAGTTTAATGAATTTCCACTTGACCGAAACTTAACCCCAAATTAAGTCCGTTATATTCATTGGGCCAATAAAAAAATAAAAATTTTTTTTGAACAAGTATTGTTTAGGCCACTAATTATTGTAATTAATTAATCCTGCCCCAACTTATACGGTAAATACGGCAGTTTGTTTCCCTGGGGTAATATATAATTATGTGCTGTTAACATCTACAACAACTCGGAAACCGTGAACAATGGAGCAATCAACATTGCCCTTGCTTCGTCCGTCTTGAGATTCTATAGTACTGCTCCCAGTTTACTGAAAGGAGGAAACATGTACAAATTATAGCCTGCCCAGTACAATTGTCAAAAGAGACACATCATTGGTTATATTTGTCCAATTTTGGTAAAAATCAGATATCTTCCCAGCCTTAAATGACTCTGGAGTGTTATATAACTGCTTTAAGCACAGGTTACTTACATCTGAACTAGCTTCTACTTCTGCCTTCCCACATTTCCCTTCTTGTATGGCTTCTGGTGCGGATACAGTGTCCGTGCTGGCCTCTTTTTGTCTTAATAGGACCCCTTCACCTTTTAGGCTCGGTGGTAGAGGCTTTGTTCCACTGTGGTTTCAACCATGGCTTGCTCACACCCATCTTCCATGGTCCCCTTTGTAAGACTTGTTCTTTGGTTTGCTTGGTAACAAGCTATTACCCAGCTTTCAACTTTTATCTATGTCTTTTAACTGTTTTCCTATGTCGTCCCCAAATAGCAGGCTTGCCGAAATTGATGGTGCACAGCGATCTGTATTTTTGAGATATAGCTGGTGCCAGAAGTCGCTTCCTTTGCGTGGATATGTCCCTATGCGCATATGCAAGCAGTGCGAGGTCGAGCACTTCCTCCGTGTCAACAACCTCAACCTGCAACGTTTTGTTTAATATTGTAACTAATGGTACCATACCTTTCGTTAAATAGCCCTATGCCCTCTGAAAACATTTGTCCGATTCTTTAAAATCTTTAACCGTCTGTTTACTACAGATTTCCAAACAGATTTTTCTACTTTGGGTACCTCCAAATATTCACAGTTTTCCGGGCGTATATATTTCGCCATTAGCTCTTTTACACTTTCACTTCTGTGATCGATGGCAGATTGCAGTGCTTGGTTGACTGTGCTGGCTATTTCTGATTCAACTGGGGGCCCATATGCAATCTCTTTAACAAAACCTTTTCCCCGTGACTTTAATTTCTGCGGTTTCCGATCAAAGCAGACACACTGGTAAAATTTAATTTTTACGGGACCTTTTAGGTTCCGACTGCATATCACCTTCATCAGACGATGAGGTCAAATCGTGACATTTTTGCTCTGATTCCGAATCGGTATCACCTGCAGACATTGCTGACCGATTAATGCTATCATCGGACCTTTTTTCCATCGAGTTCCACAACAGGTCAACAGTAGCCGTCAAATTAGTCATGGCCTGTTGTTGCTGAATGCACAATTGTTGCGTTTGAAGTAACAGATGGCTGCAAATACTATTTCAGTGGAACTTACTGGTTCCGTTCCGGTCCCTGCTATTAAACCACATAGACCCTAATATTTCTCCTTACATATGAAATCTTACTTGATAAAACTGCATTTTCATTAATATCGTTACATTTGTTTAAATGTATTCAAATTGGCACCACACTGCTTCACAAGTTCCTGTCTTCATTGTCTGTGAGAGGGTTTGATCACGTAGGACTGAAATACTGCCTGGCAGTTCCACATTAACTATTTATGATGGAGTTAATATCTTTTATGGTTAGCTCTGCAGCCTTTGCCTCATAGTTTTCCTGTAGGTAATCTGTACAAAATAATAATCTTTAAAGGCATAATATGCTTATTTAACACATAAACTGAAACATTTGATGAACCACTTGGAAGCGTTACAACATAATTACGCTAACAAGTAAATTGAATAAAATTAAACAGCACACTATTCCAAATAAATATTTGTTTACTAATTATGCTGTAACTGACGCTAAGCACAACACAGGAAGTGTGCAGATCCAAGTGGTTTATTTATAGCACAGGTAATGTTTATGTAAACACAAGAAGTCTTTTTAACGCAGCTTACGTTTCTAATCAGTTGTTTCTGTTAACGGCTGGGTACATCGGGGGATTTATATTTGTATTATATAAATAATTGTTTACTAATTATGCTGTAGCCCATAAAGCTGTGCTGACGCTAAGCACAACACAGGAAGTGTGCAGATCCAAGTGGTTTATTTATAGCAAAGGTAATGTTTAAGTAAACACTAGAGTTAAAAAGTCTTTTTAACGCAGCTTACGTTTCTAATCAGTTGTTTCTGTTAACAGCTGGGTACATCGGGTGATTTAATGCAAATTTGACGGTAATATTATACACAACTACTTGACACAAAGTCTCTGTCATCTCCGTTTAGGTTAACAGTAAGCATATTCTGACTTTAAGTAAAAGAAAGGAAAAAAATAGACTACAGTTTATGTTTGAGAATGATACATGTCCTGTTGAAATATATGAGCAATTTCAAATAACCACCATAAAAGGAAGGCACTTTTGAAATTGAACACCCACTCATATAGATGCAAAATTGAGTCGGAAGAACCAAATTTCAGAAAATAGGGTTCACCCATAGATGTTTATTAAAATGCCTTCCTGGGGTCCTGCATGTATTTTAATGGAATAGCCCATGGTTGGAAGTGCTATAGGCCCTTAAAAAAATGATGCATGTTGTTTTACAACATTTCTCAACACCTCATTTATTCTCTCTTTTTCTCTAGTGCTGCAGACCGATATAAATGATCTATGCGACTAATAAACAAGATGAGCATCACAACATGCTTATCAGGTTTTACACTGTTAGCTGTACATCAGTAAATTTCTGCAAAAGACCCCCTTGTAACATTAATGAAATGGCCTTCAGACTAGAGCACCTTAGGACCCTTACAGTTTTCAAAAAATACCTAGATTAAAATACCTAGATTAAAAGTTTTAACTCAATATTTTGACAATATTTATTCTTTTTTGTTTTCTTTTTTTTTTACATATTAAAGAAAGGGAGTACATCAGGCTTTTCAAAGGTGTCTAGGGGTCCGACTTAAAATTGACAAATAATGATATATTCTATTTTAAAGCGCCTAAACTTAATGAATGATCCTAAAAATGACCCCTTAGTTGCAAGGAAATTCATTCTGTACAGTAATATGTGCTATCCTAGGTTACGCACCAGGGTTAATTTCAGCATTGTATGCCCGATTCCGTCCTACTATATGGTGTATTCGAAGTTCAAACCTTAACAATATGGTTCGAACATCATATTTTGATGGATATAAGTGTTTTATCATGAATTGGAACGTTTTTATAATTTAAGATATTTCTAGAAAAATCCTGATGTACTCCCTATAAAGGGGTATTATATAAAACGTTGTCATTATTTGTTGACGTTTTATATTTAAGAAATAGAACATCGTTTACTGTGAATTATCGTTTAATATATCACGGTTCGGAGTTCAATAGTAAACATTAATTTCACAAGCCCGAAAGGCGAGTGAAATTATTGTTTACAATTGAACGACAAACCGTGATATATTATAGATAATTCACCGTAAATGATGTTCTATTTCTATTCTAATACACCTAAAATGTGAAAATAACGCACACATCTGAAATCTTTCGCATTGCTTTGCTTGCTCTCCTAACGTTGCATACATTACAATGCGTAATGCGCAATGCTTATTCTCCTAACGTTGCAAAAATTACAGTGATATTTCGTTCAATATAACGAGATATTTTAAACTAGGCTATATAGTGCGGGTGTATTAGAATATACAGTTATTAAATTCTTAAAGTGAACCATGAAATAAAATACCTATAATTGCTTGCTTAACCTCGTCAGGCATACCCATTGTCCTTCCATCATCTTTTTTGTTAGCGGACATACTGCCAAGCGTCTTTTGGTCAAAGAGCATATCTATAGTCCTGAGTATGACCTTCCTTGGGTCCGATGATGTTCATGCTGGATAGTTGTGATCGGGTGATGAAAATATCTGAGCCATTCACCAATAACACTTTTCTTTCTCCACTTTTCTGTCATAATAAAAACGAGGTCAATGACCTTGAAGCTCTACTGATTGATTTTTGATAGCCAGATTAGCGATGGGAAACACGTTTTTGTATTAGGTTATTTATATAGAGTCGATCCGGGTACAATGATGCGTATCGGTTTGAACAAAGCAGTACGGTGATCATATTATCTTAATAGCCGTGAAAAATACATCTTCAACTTTCGTTTTCTAATGCTCAATGCTGGTTGGCTATGGTATTTTAAGTAAAATACGTATTTATAGCAATATGGTATGGCCGCCTAATTCCGTAAAGAAGTCTGGTAAGTCCATACAGACATTCGGGTAATTTCGTACACATTTGATTAACGATTTTATTCCTCAGTTAGTACTACTACTGAGTACAAAAATGCGCCACCTGTGTGGTTCGATACAATACTTGAGTTTTATTAGTTTTATCTGAGCTCTGACCTTTTTAGATTGTTCATCAACTGAGCTAAAAATATTGAAATCAGTCCTTGAAATATAAAGCATTCAAACAATGTTTGTTTTTAACATCTTTTACTTGCATTTTTCACAAAGCGTTGTACATAGATATACAAGAGGTATGACATCTCGTTCTTCTTGTAAATCGCTAAATTGACATTTCATTTATAGAAATTATAAAAATGGTCCGTATATATAGATATACATATTGACCCTGAAGCACAGAGCATTAATAAATAATTTGGAAATTTATAATATTTATCAAATAACTCCGTGACAGGATGGTTTTGATTAAAAACTGAAGACCTGTATGTTCACATTTATATATATATATATTTAATTTTATTTCTTTTCTACTTTCTTTATTTCTTTTCTACTTTCTTTTTTTTGCAAGAAGACGAAGCTGCTTTCTGTCTTCCTTTTTCTTTATTTCTTGGTATTTTTTTATTTTTATTTCTGTTTTTTTCATATATCTCGTCACTTGTTAAAACTCTATGAGACTTTAATTTGCGCAAAGACGTGTTAGGGGCAACAGCCAACGAACGTGGCAACTCAAATTCCAAGCTGACTTCAGTTAGCATGTCCACCACAGGGACCTCTACCTGTATGGTACCAGTAGCATCTACCGAGTACACCCCCCCACATAACACAGAGTTAATAAATTCTGCCTCTGATAGGACCTGATAAGGTGCGATGTTATCACTCGGCCCAGCAATGGGCACCTCAGACAAATCCGCCTCAGACAGGACAGGTGCCCTGTCACCACTGGGCCCAACAATGTGCACCTCAATCAGGACAGGTGCAATATCACCACTCGGTCCAGCGATGGACTCAGAGTTTTCTCCTCATTATGCTTGTTCATCTTAAGGGGGACACTCACAGAACCTTAATCAAAAGGATGTGATGGAGCAAACGTTTGCCTGGGCACACCACTGGGACTGAGTGGAAAAATTCCACATTTCTTAAAACCACTAACTATATTTCCATGAGAAAATGCTTTAACATATATGCCTTGCTATAAAGCCTGGGCCATTCCCACTTCATAACTAGATTGTTGGGTTGTCGGCCATAAACTCTGAACTCAACCGACTGTATTCTCTGGACAACGGACCAAACACAGTCTTGTCTAGTGGACACAACCACTGAGTAGTTGAGTAGTATGCTGCGGGAACGCCAACAAAGCAATCCCATTAGCACGGGCAGCATCAATAAGACCTAGTGTCTCGTGTGACAACAGAATTATTAATTGGGGTCTTTCCTCTCCACAATACTTAAGAAAGTGGTTAGTAAACCAAAGCTCACCAAGAGCATCTTCCATCCACGCCCGCTCTTGGAACGTATAAACACTTCCGGGAACTCCCTCCTGTGTATTGTACGCATACAGACTCTTATTCGTTTTACCCTTGACAATTACAAAAAGAGGAATTTCGGAGCCAGAAGCATTTATGCATGCCAAGACGGACACATTATCCCTGTTGTTACCAACTCGACGTGGTATATTTTTAAAGCCGGTCTTGGCAATAACCTTTGATGGTTTGTGTAAAAGTGGTACACTGGTTTCATCAATGTTCCAGATCTGCTTTGGTTTGTCATCTAAATTTAGTGACTGTACAAGATCAATTAATGTTGAAAAGTAATTGCCAGTCACAGTCTCGTTTAACATCCATGCACGTACAGTAGAGCGCTGTCTGTGATCTGATTCCGCTACGTCATCAAACCGAAACTGGCTAGGAAACCCCCTGAATCAACCAATAATCCATGGTGGTGTTGGAGGGACGAGAGAGGGAGTATGCATATTTAAAAACACATTAAAACAGGGGGGAAAGTTTCAAATGTTTTAATCATTCAATCAATTGTTGAAACATTTCATATGCTTTGAGTTGCATTTCTAGCACATCTCTGAGGTTCATCGAATTGTCCAGATCATCATCATCATTGTCTGCTGATTCATCATCAACAGTTTCCACATCAGCCTCCAACATGCTTCCATCGTCCATCAAATCTTAAAGTTGTTGGACACCACCTTCACATCAGCCTCCAACATGCTTCCATCGTCCATCAAATCTTCAAGTTGTTGGACACCACCTTCACATCAGCCTCCAACATGCTTCCATCGTCCATCAAATCTTCAAGTTGTTGGACACCACCTTCACATAAGACAACCACCTGCTTAGGAGCTCTTCTACAATTCTGAAACAGAACAGAAAGTCGTGACATACTAACTTGAATCACGTTAAATAGTAAAGATAACTTTCATTTCCTTACTGATAATTATATTAATATGTGGGATAAAAAAGTTTTTGAAGATGTTAGAAATGTACCTACACATGTTTATCGATTCCCTTGTGATATTATCGTGACAATAGATAATGTCATTGATGTCTCCAGTGATGACTGGAGTATTAAATCAATCATCCCTGCATGTCATCCTTGTAGTAGGGCCTTTTAGACCTTACACCGCCCTTATACCAAAGTTGAATGGCTTCACTGGGATCATACTCTTCAATGCTTGGAGTTTCCAACAGGTCGCTCAAATTGCCATCCCCGAGTCTTGACCTTCAGTCATTTTTCACCATCTTCATGCCAAAAAGATAAACACAGATAAAGACTGTTAGGAAATCTTTTCGCTCTGCGTGCACTTATTATTTTTATGTCCCGTCAAGGTACAGGCAACCATTTTCTCATGTGTAAACACATACACCATCAGTCCTTTAACTGCCGCTGTTAAGTCTGGGCACTTAGTCTGGCGATTTTCAACAAAATCAACATTTACTCAAAGTTCTAACCATATCATTTGTTGATGTAAACATGTATCATATAAAATATGGACTTAATGGAGGGTCATATTTGGTCGCTCACACAGACACATGGGTTGTTTGGTTTCCTCCCAAATCGAGATCACATATACCTGCCAAGATTTGTATTTATCACATAGCTTACGGTGTAGGAGTTGAATAACACCATTCTGTATTTTCGATATACCACTAGTTATATAAGTATGCAAATAAGCCTAGTATGCGCTGTCAAAAAAAATATGACTGTGATCCAGTTCCCACGGTTTATGTCGGTTTCGCATGTTAAAGCGACAGGCTGAAATAAAAGTCGATATGTGAGTTATGTGATAAATAAAATGTATCATTCGTTCTCATTCATTATTGAATTTATTAAACTCGTTAGTAAAAATGATATAATGCTCCGCAGGAGCCTCGCATTATATCATTTTGCCAACTTGTTTAATAAATTCAATAACAAATGAGTACTCGTGTAAGATCTTCTATATCTTACTATTAAATAACTGCCATTTCTCAAACTATTAAATTTACCTGTTAGGAAATCTTTTCGCTCTGCATCAAATTTTGGTCTTGTAAACCTGCACTTGTTACTTTTTTGTCCCGTCCAGGTGCAGGCAACCATTTCCTCGTGTAAACACCTACACCATCAGTACAGGCAACCATTTCCTCGTGTAAACACATACACCATCAGTTCTTTAACTGCCACTGTTATGTTCGGGCATTTAGTCTGGCGATTTTCAACATCATCCTATGAAAAATAACAAAATATCACACCAGCAAATAAAGAATACTAAACAAGCATGTGGCTGTTTTAATCAACACTTACTCAATGTTCTAACCATATCAGTTGTTGATGTAAACATGTATCATATAAAATATGGGGGTATAACCTCACTCATAGTTTTTCAGCATTTCCATTTGAGGCAGAAAGATATTTACCACTACTATAAAATGTGTCACTAAATTACTAAATGTCATAAATACCTTGTATGTCATAAATACCTTGTAGGCCTGTTTCAACTGTCTGACATAGTTTCAAGCTGATTTATCTTTGCTTGTCTGCCTTTTCATAGTTCCAACTCAGCTTTAAGGCTAGTAATTTCCGTCCTAAGTGAATCCAATGCACCTGCAAACTGGCACGCCTGGTGGTAAGACTGTGGCTGATATTCTGCTTCAAAGATTGAGGTCCTTGCCCCTGCAAGGACATCTCCCAAGGAGGTTGATGTAAAGGAGGTATGGTGCTGCTGGAGAATACTGTGCTAATGGTCTTATTGGTGTGTACCTGGGCCACAAACTATCTTGAAGTGTTGGGATAGTGTGTGCCTGTTGTGTGTGATAGTGCGAGTCTGGCAACTTGGTTTGTTGGTCCGGAAATTGCGGTACATTTGGTGACTCCATTGTGTGATGATGGGCAATCTGATATGCTGGCAATGGAGATCATTGGTGGTTTTGATGGTCTGGCGTTTGTAGTGTAGTTCGTTCTTAAAAACATCTTCAGTCAGCATTTGCGAGAAGACAATTATTTCATCATTGCAAAGATCCACAGAAGATCGATACAGGGCCATCTTGGCCCTCTTCTTCATTTTTTTTACATAAAGGGACTGTCGTGGCTATGTGGATAGAGTCGTTGCCTTGAAACCAGAGGACCCAGGTTCAAGCCACAATGACGCCACTGAGTTTTGTCCAATTGATCACTGCCTCAGCCGCTCTGCTGGAAAAGGTCAGATGGTAAACATAATTTTTTTCCTGGTAATACGAGTGGATTCTGTACTTTCCAAAGCAATACGGAATTGTTCAATTGTCAACCTCCTTTTTGTTCTTGGTCATTTTTGCCATCACATTCAAAATTTGTATTAATAGTGATAATAAATTAACGTCCCTTCTGGCCATGATCTGCTTTTTAAGGGAATCTGAAACGATGGCATGGTTGACAGCATGCTCGCCAGAATTCCATTTGTATTCTTATGACGAAGCTGATCCAAGTCACTGGATATTATACCGTAGTCGGGTATACTTGTGATCATATAGTTTTCTATCTTCGCGTTGTGTTTTTCAATAAAAGAAATGAAGTCATTTCAGAATTTCAGAGTTTTAATTTTTACGACAACCCAAAGTGTTCTACTAAATCAAACTGAGACAGCGTCAAAATGCATACTGAATTGCTACTAAAGCGTATCTAACAACTTCTACAACTTATTCCGAAGTGCATGGTCAGATTTGGACTATTTATACAGTCCAGTAGAATTATACACTCATGCTCACATGCATACCATTGCTAAATTTAACATATAACTAGAAACAATCTGTCAAGATTTGATTAATGAACTAAAACATGTACTTAGCATTTGATTGTCATAATTATTAAATAAACATCCATTTAACTGGCAGATCATATAAACATTTACTAAACATAGGAAGAAATACGCAGATTCAAATACTTTTAAAATGTCAGTAAACAACATGTGACAATGCAGTCACCAGACTTCCAACAAGTGCAGGTCAGTGATTTGAATTAAAGCCAATATCAACATAATATACATGGCATTGTTTTAAAGTACAATTTAGTCAAAATGCTGAAAGTTATAGAGGTAATATTTTCAACTTGTAAAACGAATAGATTCTATGACAGGAATAATACTTAATGAACAATATATATCTCCCAGTCTTACAAACCCTTAACAATATTTCAGTGATAATGCTCTTACGTACTTTCAACATTATTTCACTCATACCAAGCATGTGTAAAGGCAACTATATTATACTGCCACTGCGAGAAATGGGATGACTGCCAGGAGGAGCAAGGCTGCTGCTGGTGAGGCTGCCACTGTTGCTGCTGCGGATGATGAGGCTGGGAGCGGACCGTGTCGTTAAGGTCCAAATACTTGTAGAGCAGCTGGCTCTGTTCCTGCTGGAACTGCCTCCACAAGCTTGGGTCCAGGTCTTCCATCACCGTTGTAGCCCAATCTCCATACGTAGCCCGTTCGTTGGGACGCGCAGCCGGCTTGATCATTTCCAGCAGCTTTTCCTGTAGCTGCATGGACTGGCGGCCCCTCTCATCTAGGGTGCTGAGCAGCCTCTCTTCCTCCGCTGTGGCCCTGGACGAGGAATGCTTTGGCCTGACATCGAGGACGACAGGCCTCTCAGGCTCTTCGGGAGCTGAAATGGGACCAGACGTCAACGGCAGCTGCTGAATGTCGTCGTCTATGTCCACGGATTCGGCATCGTCGTTTACCTGGGTCTGGGCTGCCAGCTTAGCCTTCAACTGCAAAGACACAAGGGGAAACCATGGTTAAGTTTTGACTTGTGTGACCATAATTAACTTATGTACAACATGGCATTCAATAGTAAATATAATAGTATTATTTAGTTTAGAATATGGAAATTCTATAAAGTAGAATGTTATGAAATATAGTATTATGCCTGTAATTTGTAACATATATTATACTTACACTGACGACGGTTCTTGGCTGGACCTCATGGATGTGCGACTTCAAGAAGTCGAACTTGTCAAGAACCCACAGATCACACTCGGTGCGGTCGCCAGTCCCAGCCCCAGACTTCAGCTTCGCCAGTTTTCCATACCTGGTCCAAATGGAACGGTACCACACAGTAAAGTATGCGGGCCTGCTCAGCCCAGAGCGCCTCCTTCTTGCCCTTATCCTTGTAAGCGGACAACTTCTTATTGAAGAGCAGTGGGTGTTCCCTCAGCCAGTCTACCATGGCCTCCTCTTCTTCGGGTGTCAGGTCACTGCGCACAAGCCTGTTCCTCTTTGTTTTACGGCTTGGACTGTCACGCTGTCTAAAGCTGGCAACGGACTGGTAGTCGGACTCAGCAAGATCGACGTTTGAGGCGGCCCTTTCAGGAGATGAGGATGGTACTGGAGAGTGTGAGACTGGTACTGGAGAGTGTGAGGCTGGTACTGATGAGTGTGAGGCAGTCCTGGCTGCTTTACCTCGCTTACGGCCCTTCGCTTTCGGCATCACATTGCGATAAAATATGTTAAAATACGTGTGTGTTAATTAATTGATAGATCCTCAACGGCTTACTACTCTAAGAACAGAATCACGAATGAAGTTTTCCGGAAAAACAGCGGAGGTTTATAATCGCAACGAGGACGCCTTGGGGTCGCCGTACAAGCGCCATGGACGCGGTAAGGTCGTGGTAAGGACGTGGTAAGGATGCCGTGGGGTCGCCGGTGATCGCCGTGATGCCGTACACACTCAATAGAAACCCCAAGGACGCGGTAAGGTCGTGCTGGGAACGCCGTGTACACGCACAGATCGCAGAGCACAGGACCCCTGTGAGACGGGACCGAAATCTGGATTTTTTTTAGAAAAATCATGGAGGTTCTCAATGCGACCATCGGCGTCCTCAAAATTTTGACCGTTTAGGACGCATTAAGGACGCCAGTCCGGTGTGACGGGGGTATTAACATCATTACTGCCCGTCATCTGTACTGTGGTTGAAAACGGCGGATCGAAAGTCAAGGTCATCTGGCATTACCATATGGCTCAGCTCAAACTGTTTTCGCATCTCGATTGTGAACTTCTGAAAGGCAAACAGCTTCTCCTCGAAGTCGTCGGGCATCTTCTGGGCGATGTGGGTGCAGCGTCTGACAGAGAGATGGTTACGATTGAGGAAACGATAACCCCTGGAGTCTGAAGTCGGAAAACTCAAGCTCAATCACTATCAATTTAGCCTTCAACAGGATCTCTACTGTTGATACGGCAATCCCCTGGTTCCTTTGGTCAGTGACCCATGTCAATACAGCTGCAATCCCCTGGTTCCTTTGGTCAGTGACCCATGTCAATACAGCTGCCTCCACCTCAGTGACCCATGTCAATACAGCTGCCTCCACCTCAGTGACCCATGTCAATACAGCTGCAATCCCCTGGTTCCTTTGGTCAGTGACCCATGTCAATACAGCTGCAATCCCCTGGTTCCTTTGGTCAGTGACCCATGTCAATACAGCTGCCTCCACCTCAGTGACCCATGTCAATACAGCTGCCTCCACCTCAGTGACCCATGTCAATACAGCTGCAATCCCCTGGTTCCTTTGGTCAGTGACCCATGTCAATACAGCTGCCTCCACCTCAGTGACCCATGTCAATACAGCTGCCTCCACCTCTGGATACTTCATGACTCCGGCTCTGTCAGCTCTGTTTGTCTTGGGCATCTTGGCCAGTCGAACCTTTTGTCTTCGCCAATCCAGACAGACTTCTGTTCATGCCGAATTCTCTTCCTGCAGCTCTGTTGCCATGGGCTTCTGCATAGGCGATGACAGTCAGCTTCTTCCTGGCGTTGTATGACTGGCATTGTTTCCCCATTATTAACTTTTGCTTGACAGTTTGAAGGTGTTGACAGTTTGAGAGGTTTCTCGAAATGAGATGCATTTTCTTGTGGCATAACCTATTTAAATGCATTTTCCTAACTCATTGTGTCATCACTTACTCAAACTCCTAAAAATCTCAAACCTCCCACACCGACTCAAACTTCTCAAACTTGAAGTAATCAAGGACAATTAAAAGAATTGACATTGTATTGTATTGTTACATGCTTGTTTAATAATTAATTATCATTGTTTGCGGTCAGGTAAAAAAACAAAACACTAAACCCATTTTCTCAATTGAACCCTTTATGAATAATCAAGAGTCTGCGTTGTCAAAATTCAGAAATCGACTTTAACAAATAAATAAATAAGTAAATAAATGCGGGTAGTTGTTGTTTATTTGAAATAAGTATTATATGTACATACTATTCTATTCTATTCTATTAATAAAACATGAACTAAACCAATCTGCGCTTTCAGAAAACACCAGCCTCGTTTTCATTTCAAACTTTGCCAAATGATGTAAACAATGATATGTTCAACGTTTCAGTGGTATTTTCTCAACAATAATCAACATAACAGATTGTATTAGTTGTATTGATAATAGGCTACGCATTTTATTGAAACAACAGAAACAAGCCAACTTGGGTTTGATTCATTCTCTCTAGTAAACGGCCGGTCTTGTGACTTTTTTTGAATCCCACAAAACTGCTTGCCTTGGCTGAAAAAAAAGGGTAAAACATTAGTTGTAGCATATATTGCGCACTCCTACAACCACAGAATCTTTGGTAAAAAGTGTGTTGTATGCCAAGAAATACGGTAATTTATGATTATTAGTTATTGCACTTCCTTGAAGAAAGCTTTTAGTGTTCCATTTATATCTTTAAACCATTTAACATTTAAATTGGTAACTTTCAAAGATTTTAAATTTTAAAATATATATATATACCCACTTTCTTAAAACATGCACACGCTCAAAACTCATACGGTGCACAGTCTTGTAGTCCTCCTTTAAGACAATATCTGTCTTTCTCTGTTCGACATTCTCAGAAGCAAGGATAACCAATGCCAGTACCACCAGAAGGAGAAGGTCTTCATGGACTTTTTAGTTGCTTTTGACATTTCCAATAACATCAGCTCTTCGAAGAACGACTTTGAGGTTGTACAATGTCCCTTTCTGTGCTGTTGAAATGTGCTTGTATAGTGCCTTGTATGACTTCTACAAAACATAAAACAGTATTTAAATAACCAAACATATTTGTTAAAGAAGGTCCTATATAATATGTATTTAATGAACTGAGTTGAGGATTATAATTACTTAAAAACAAACTTCTAGTCTGGAAAATGTATTGTTTAGTTACCAATACTCTCCACCCGAGATTATTTCGTGACACCTTTCTTTGTTCATTTGGTAACCATGCAGAAACAAATGTCTTTTCTCCTGCCTTATTTTGTCCATGTGGCAATCCTGCAGAAACATTTTGACTCCTGCATTTTTTTTGTCTTCTGTGTAGTTATTGTGTTTCAACCAATATTGGATGCCCATTGTGCTCTTGATGCATTCTTTGTATGATCGCTATAATCATAAATTCTTATACGCGAGCATTCTTTGTATGATTGCTATAATCGTAAATTCTTATACGCGAGCATTCTTTGTATGATCGCTATAATCATAAATTCTTATACGCGAGCATTCTTTGTATGATCGTTATAATCATAAACGAGCACTACCTGTAAATTAGAGGATTCACAAGCCCACCTGCAGTAACTACATGTAAACTGAACGGGCGAACTCTGGCCACTAATAGCTATAAAACAAATGTTAAAACAGTTCTCCCCATCTGATTATTTCACAAGCTGTTGTGAACCATGATCAATGGAAGTAATACATCCTACCTAAATGCAAACTTCAATATTGATTAGTTTCCCTTGGTTGTCCCTCTCACATGCCATAGGACTATATGGGTTTTATTGAGAGTTTCGATGTCTTTAGTGATTCATACTCAGATGGCCAGTGCATGTTCATGGACTCGAATGACCATCCAACCAACGTTAGCCTAGAATTTTCCGCCACAGCAGAATGACTTTAGGCAGTCTGTCCTCCAAAATTCTATACATATATTATTTACCACTTCAGTGTTTCTCAATACTGCTCAGTTTTATATTGTCATTGCTAAAGAATGAGGTAATGGCCTCACTGAGTGTTAAGAGATACATGTCAGTTCCTACATCCGACAAATGCACTCCCCGCCCTGTAAAGAGTCCAGGAGTATGTCGATCTATTGTACTGTGAATAATAACCCTACCAGCATGGTGCTTGAATACCTTCTGTTTGATTGCTCTATTAATTTTCTTTCTTTTAAGGTCCATGGCCTCAGCAGACTCCAGAGTATTTGGTGTCCCTACCCATTGTAATCTTGGCAGGATGTACATCCATACAATATAGGTGTCAGGACAATTTTGAAATAAGTAATTAATTTCAACTGATAAGCCTTTAATAATTTGGCAAGTATTCACGGTGGGGAATTAAAGGCACCATAACGCTATTGTTATGCGTTAATATTGTCACCGTGCATTTTCCGTTACGGTGCCCAGGCAGAAATTGTCGTCAAAAGGTGAGTGTGAAATTGTGTTTTGTTTTTTAGCAAGACGTTTTATGTCCAATTCCCCAAAATCGGGATTTGCTTTCAAAATAAAGGGTGGACATATTTGTCCGGAATGACATTCCATAAAACGTCTTGATAAAAAAAAAATAATTTCACACTCACCTTTTGACGACAATTTCTGCGCTGGGCACCGTAACGGAAAATGCACGGTGACAATTTTAACGCATAACAATGTCGTCATGGTGCCTTTGATTCCCCACCGTGGTATTCAAGCTGGTAAATGTCATTACCTTCTAAATGTAAAATAATCATATCCGGAGCTATACCAAAATTGTATCTGTGAATGCAGGTGTTCGATGTGCATGGATCTCACGCCATCCCATATAATAGCCCTGTTGAGTTGTAATGGATTTTCCTCTGTTTGAGTGCCTATCCCCAGCACAATAAACCAGTGATTCACCAATGATCCATTGGTGCAGCCAATGCAGCCATACGGTGCACAGTCTTGTAGTCCTCCTTTAAGACAATATCTCTGTCTTTCTCTGTTTCGACATTCTCAGAAGCAAGGATAACCATTGCCTGTACCACCAGAAGAAGAATGTCTTCATGGGCTTTGTAGTTGCTTTTGACATTTCCATTAACATCAGCTCTTCGAAGAACGACTTTGAGGTTGTACAATGTCTCTTTCTGTGCTGTTGAAATGGGCTTGTATAGTGCCTTGTATGATTTCTACAAAACATAAAACAGTATTTAAATAACCAAACATATTTGTTAAAGAAGGTCCTATATAATATGTATTTAATGAACTGAGTTGAGGATTATAATTACTTAAAAACAAACTTCTAGTCTGGAAAATGTATTGTTTAGTTACAAACCAAATTTGACAATCATCTGTTACATAATACTAATAAAAAATCCTAAGTTACAGTACCAACATAAGAGTAATATCAATAATATTCTCCTTGTTTTGTGTATTTCATGGTTGATTACTGATCAGGGCTTGTAATAAAAACTATATTAGATGCTGCATAGAAACATAAACTCTTACCAGTATCATTAATATATACCTTTGATTCATGCATCAGTCTGATCTGTTCTCCAATTCTGATATTCCATAACAGGTAGAAATTATCCGGTTTGAGGTTTTTCATGACCTCCTTTCTTCCAGAGACTTGCTTTACACTTTTTGTTAGATCTTCGATTGTGTTGGTCAATGTATATGTGTCTTCATCAGTGCACGGCCTTATTTTAGTTTTTCCTTTGTTTAAAATCTAAATACAAAAGGAGTTTTCATTCAACACTTAAGCAAAGATACTGCTTTATGACAAAGCCAGCCAATTTTCATTAATTTCATTTTGGTTCAAATAAAAACAAGAGGCCCATGAGGGCCTTTATCATTCTACTGGCTAAATAGGCCATGACAGTTTTAGCTAAATAAATAACAAGAAATGTGGAAATGCCATGAAAACCATTTTTTCCATTTGAGATGCCATTACAGTTCTGGTAAGTTGAAAATGGAGTATCACATGTTTTTTTACTTTACTTGAGCGAAGAACTTCACCTTGACCCTAGTGACGTCAAATACCAACCCAAGCTTCCTTTTCATATAACCTATACAGCAAATTTCGTTCCAATATCTCAGTCCTAACTGAAGTTAATGAGCTGAAACCACTTTTTCTATTTTTAGTAACAGGATCATGCTCTTGAACCCAGCTTCGTTTTTCGCTCTTCTGATCAGAGATCAGCAGAGCTTATGCCGTGGTGCGGCGTCCGTCGTCCGTCCGTCCGTCCGTCCGTCCGTCCGTCCGTCTGTCCGTAAACTTTTATTTGTAGCAAATACTCCTCTGAAACTACTGGATGGATATTCATGAAACTTTACAGAAATGTTGCCCATGAAGTCTAGTTGATCCTAGCAAAAATTCATGTTGATGTGAAATCCAAGATGGCTGCCAAAGCTAAAAATAGATTTTTAAAATACAAGTTTGTAGCGACTACTTCTTGAAAACTATATGCGATATTGATATGGGACTTTTTCTAAAATGATCAGCATGACATGATGTTGGTCGTTGTCAAAAATCGTTTTGATTCGACGTTAAACATGGCTGCCAGCGGCCATCTTTGTTTACATAGAGTTATATAGTAAAAACTTGTAGCGACTACTCCTCTGAAACTACTTGGCGGATTTTCATGAAACTTTACAGGAATGTTGCTCTTGATGTGTAATTGATCCTAGCAAAATTTCAGATCGGCCAGAAATTCAAGATGGCCGCCACAGCTAAAAATAGATTTTTAAAAAATAAGTTTGTAGCGACTACTTTTTGAAAACTAGAAGTGATATTGATATGGGACTTTTTCTTAAATGATCAGCATGACATGATGTTGGTCGTTGTCAAAAATTGTTTTGATTCGATGTTAAACATGGCTGCCAGCGGCCATCTTTGCTTACATAGAGTTATATTGTAAAAACTTGTAGCGACTACTCCTCTGAAACTACTTGACGGATGTTCATGAAACTTCACAGGAATGTTTCTCTTGATGTCTTGTTGATCCTAGCAAAATTTCAGGCTGGCCGGAAATTCAAAATGGCCGCCACCGCTAAAAATAGATTTAAAATAAATACATTTGTAGCGACTACTTCTTGAAAACTGTAAGTGATATTGATATGGGACATTTTCTAAAATGATCAGCATGACATGATGTTGATCCTTGTCGAAATTTATTTCGATGCAACTTTAAACATGGCTGCTAGCGGCCATCTTTGTTTACATAGATTTATATAGCAACAACTTGTAGCGACTACTTCTCTGAAACTACTTAACACATTTTTAGCTCTACTGATCAGAGATCAGCAGAGCTTATGCCGTGGTGCGTCGTCCGTCGTCCCTCTGTCTGTCCGTCCGTTAACTTTTATTTGTAGCGACTACTCCTCTGAAACTACTGGATGGATATTCATGAAACTTTACAGAAATGTTGCCCATTAAGTCTAGTTGATCCTAGCAAAAATTCATGTTGATGTGAAATCCAAGATGGCCGCCAAAGCTAAAATAGATTTTCAAAATACAAGTTTGTAGCGACTACTTATTGAAAACTATAAGTGATATTGATATGGGACTTTTTCTAAAATGATCAGCATGACATGATGTTGGTCCTTGTCAAAAATCGTTTTGATTCAACGTTAAACATGGCTGCCAGCGGCCATCTTTGTTTACATAGAGTTATATAGTAAAAACTTGTAGCGACTACTCCTCTGAAACTACTTGGCGAATTTTCATGAAACTTTACAGGAATGTTGCTCTTAATGTCTAATTGATCCTAGCAAAATTTCAGATCGACCAAAAATTAAAGATGGCCGCCACAGCTAAAAATAGATTTTTAAAAAATAAATTTGTAGCGACTACTTCTTGAAAACTATAAGTGATATTGATATGGGACTTCTTCTCAAATGATCAGCATGACATGATGGTTATCCGAGTCGAACATTATTTTGATTCGATGTTAAACGTGGCTGCCAGTGGCCATCTTTGTTTACATAGAGTTATATAATGAAAACTTGTAGCGACTACTCCTCTGAAACTACTTGACGGATTTTCATGAAACTTCACAGGAATGTTGCTCTTGATGTCTAATTGATCCTAGCAAAATTTCAGGTCGGCCGGAAATTTAAGATGGCCGCCATGGCTAAAAATAGATTTTCAAAATACAAGTTTGTAGCGACTACGGTACTTCTTGAAAACTATAAGTGATATTGATATGGGACATTTTCTAAAATGATCAGCATGACATGATGTTGGTCCTTGTCAAAAATCGTTTTGATTCGACGTTAAACATGGCTGTCAGTGGCCATCTTTGTTTACATAGAGTTATATAATGAAAACTTGTAGCGACTACTCCTCTGAAACTACTTGACGGATTTTCATGAAACTTCACAGGAATGTTGCTCTTGATGTCTTATTGATCCTAGCAAAATTTCAGGTCGGCCCGGAAATTCAAGATGGCCGCCACGGCTAAAAATAAATTTTCAAAAAACAAGTTTGTAGCGACTACTTCCTGAAATCAAAATCAATCAGTAGAGCTTCAAGGTCATTGACCTCTTGTTATGAAACTTCACAGGAATGTTGCTCTTGATGTCTAATTGATCCCAGATTTTTTTTAGGTCGGCCGGAAATTCAAGATGGCCGCCATGGCTAAAAACAGATTTTTTTAAAAAAAAGTTTGTAGCGACTACTTCTTGAAAACTGTAAGTGATATTGATATGGGACTTTTTCTGAAATGATCAGAATGACAAGATGTTGATCCTTGTCGAAAATTACTTTGATTCGACATTAAACATGGCTGCCAGTGGCCATCTTTGTTTACCTAGAGTTATATAGTAAAAACTTCAACTTGTAGCGACTACTCCTCTAAAACTACTTGACATTTTTTTATGAAACTTCACAGGAATGCTTATCACCTAGCTATCAAAATCTATCAGTAGAGCTTCAAGGTCATTGACCTCTTGTTATATAAGCTGCCTAAGCAGTAAATCTCATTCCTCAAGTTATTGAGCAGAAAGCATTTTTAGCTCTTCTGATCAGAGATCAGCAGAGCTTATGCCATGGTGCAGCGTCCGTCGGTCGTCTGTCTGTCCGTCCGTCTGTCCGTCCGTAAACATTTTTGTTGTAGCGACTACTCCTCTGAAACTACTGAATGGATTTTCATGAAACTTTACAGAAATGTTGCCCATGAAGTCTTGTTGATCCTAGCAAAAATTCATGTTGATGTGAAATCCAAGATGGCCACCAAATCTAAAAATAGATTTTTAAAAAACAAGTTTGTAGCGACTACTTCTTGAAAACTATAAGTGATCTTGATATTGTACTTTTTCTAAAATGATCAGCATGACATGATGATGGTCCTTGTCGAAAGTCGTTTTGATTCGACGTTAAACATGGCTGCCAGTGGCCATCTTTATTTACATAGGGTTATTTAGTAAAAACTTGTAACGACTACTCCTCTGTAACTACTCGACGGATTTTCATGAAACTTTACAGGAATGTTGCTCTTGATGTGTAATTGATACTAGCAAAATTTCAGGTCGGCCGGAAATACAAGATGGCCGCCATGGCTGAAAATAGATTTTCAAAATTCAAGTTTGTAGCGACTACTTCTTGAAAACTATAAGTGATATTGATATGGGACTTTTTCTAAAATGATCAGTAAGACATGATGTTGATCCTTGTCAAAAATTATTTTGATTTGACATTAAACATGGCTGCATCTTTGTTTACATAGAGTAATATAATGAAAACTTGTAGCGACTACTCCTATGAAACTGCGTGATGGATTTTCATGAAACTTCACAGGAATGTTGACCTAGCTATCAAAAATCTATCAGTAGAGCTTCAAGGTCCTTGACCTCTTGTTCCTATTTTTAGTAACATGACCTTGACCTTGAACCCACAGACCTGGATTGTTTGTTTGAATGGGGTTGTTTGAATGCATCATAAATGTTCTTATACCTGGCATCAAATCTCCAGTCTCAGCCTGCTTGACGTGTGGAAAATGTACCACCAATGTTCTCATATCCAGCATCACATTGGTAAAGCTTCAGTTTATTTGGTCAAGATCACCATGCCATTTTCAGGGTTGGCTAGAGGTCCACAACTTCTTGGCACCACCTTTTTCTTGTCCATGTGGCATCCCTGCAGAAGCAAATGTCTTGGCTCCTGCCTTTCTTTGTCCATTTGGCAACCATGCAGAAACGAAAATCTTGTCTCCTGCCTTATTTTGTCATGCAGAAACAACTTCTGAACTCCTGCCATTCCATGTCCATGTGGCAATCCTGCAGAAAAAATATCTTGGCTCCTGCTTTTCTTTGTCCATGGGGTTGTTTGAATATATCATAAATGTTCTCATACCTGGCATCACATCTCCAGTCTCAGCCGTCTTGACGTGTGGAAGATGTACCACCAATGTTCTCATATCCGGCATCACATTGGTAAAGCTTCAGTTTATTTGGTCAAGATCACCATGCCATTTTCAGGGTTGGCTAGAGATCCACAACTTCTTGGCACCACCTTTTTCTTGTCCATGTGGCATCCCGGCAGAAGCAAATGTCTTGGCTCCTGCCTTTCTTTGTCCATTTGGCAACCATGCAGAAATGAAAATCTTGTCTCCTGCCTTATTTTGTCCTGCAGAAACAACTTCTTGACTCCTGCCTTTTAATGTCCATGTAGCAATCCTGCAGAAAAGATATCTTGGCTCCTGCTTTTCTTTGTCCATGGGGTTGTTTGAATGTATCATAAATGTTCTCATACCTGGCATCACATCTCCAGTCTCAGCCTGCTTAATGTGTGGAAGATGTACCACCAATGTTCTCATATCCGGCATCACATTGGTAAAGCTTCAGTTTATTTGGTCAAGATCACCATGCCATTTTCAGGGTTGGCTAGAGGTCCACAACTTCTTGGCACCACCTTTTTCTTGTCCATGTGGCATCCCTGCAGAAGCAAATGTCTTGGCTCCTGCCTTTCTTTGTCCATTTGGCAACCATGCAGAAACGAAAATCTTGTCTCCTGCCTTATTTTGTCATGCAGAAACAACTTCTGAACTCCTGCCTTTCCATGTCCATGTGGCAATCCTGCAGAAAAAATATCTTGGCTCCTGCTTTTCTTTGTCCATGGGGTTGTTTGAATATATCATAAATGTTCTCATACCTGGCATCACATCTCCAGTCTCAGCCGTCTTGACGTGTGGAAGATGTACCACCAATGTTCTCATATCCGGCATCACATTGGTAAAGCTTCAGTTTATTTGGTCAAGATCACCATGCCATTTTCAGGGTTGGCTAGAGATCCACAACTTCTTGGCACCACCTTTTTCTTGTCCATGTGGCATCCCGGCAGAAGCAAATGTCTTGGCTCCTGCCTTTCTTTGTCCATTTGGCAACCATGCAGAAACGAAAATCTTGTCTCCTGCCTTATTTTGTCCTGCAGAAACAACTTCTTGACTCCTGCCTTTTAATGTCCATGTAGCAATCCTGCAGAAAAGATATCTTGGCTCCTGCTTTTCTTTGTCCATGGGGTTGTTTGAATGTATCATAAATGTTCTCATACCTGGCATCACATCTCCAGTCTCAGCCTGCTTGATGTGTGGAAGATGTACCACCAATGTTCTCATATCCGGCATCACATTGGTAAAGCTTCAGTTTATTTGGTCAAGATCACCATGCCATTTTCAGGGTTGGCTAGAGATCCACAACTTCTTGGCACCACCTTTTTCTTGTCCATGTGGCATCCCTGCAGAAGCAAATGTCTTGGCTCCTGCCTTTCTTTGTCCATTTGGCAACCATGCAGAAACGAAAATCTTGTCTCCTGCCTTATTTTGTCCTGCAGAAACAACTTCTTGACTCCTGCCTTTCAATGTCCATGTAGCAATCCTGCAGAAAAAATATCTTGGCTCCTGCTTTTCTTTGTCCATGGGGTTGTTTGAATGTATCATAAATGTTCTCATACCTGGCATCACATCTCCAGTCTCAGCCTGCTTGACGTGTGGAAGATGTACCACCAATATTCTCATATCCGGCATCACATTGGTAAAGCTTCAGTTTATTTGGTCAATATCACCATGCCATTTTCAGGGTTGACTAGAGGTCCACAACTTCTTGGCACCACCTTTTTCGTGTCCATGTGGCATCCCTGCAGAAGCAAATGTCTTGGCTCCTGCCTTTCTTTGTCCATTTGGCAACCATGCAAAAACAAATGTTTGTCTCCTGCCTTATTTTGTCCTTGTGGCAATCCTGCAGAAACAACATCTTGACTCCTGCCTTTCTTTGTCCAATTAGCAATCCTGTAGAAATAGACATCATGGCTTCAGGTGACAAACCTGCAGACACAACATCTAAGCTCCTGCCTTTCATTGTCCATGTGGCAATCCTGCAGAAAAAATATCTTGGCTCCTGCTTTTCTTTGTCCTGGTGGAAACCCTTCAGAAACAAACATCTGGGCTCTGGCCTTTCTTTGTCCAGGTGGCAACTCAGGTGAAACAAACATCTTGGTTCCTGCCTTTCTTTGTCCATGTGTAAATTCTGCAGAAACAAACATCTTGCCTTCTGCTTGTCTTTGTCCGATTGGAAACCCTTCAGAAATAAACATGTAGTTTTCTTTCTTTAGGGTGTTCAGACTAATTTTTTGTCTCATCAAAAATAAGATAAAATATAAAGAAACTGATAGAACTAAGGTAAACTAACAAACTGCATTTTATTTCATCAAGATATGTAAAATACTTTTCATTTTATAGCATTTTGAATGTTGGATATTGTCGACATTTTGGCATTTTTTCTCTCTATGTAAATACATGGTAAAAGTGGCACCGAATTTCAAGAAAAACATGTATTTTATACAGAAAATATCACTTAAAATCATTTTTACTCGAGGAAAGACTACAAAAGTATACATTTTCTTAAAGCTGACAATATAATTCAACAAGTTTAATTTAAAAAGCGCGAAAAAAATACAAACATTTTTCAAAATGGCCGCCAATATCGCGTTTCTTTTGTATTTTGCATGAAAAAATGTATTTTCTAACAATTTTTCATTTTTTATGTATTTTATTGCATAAACCATGATGAAATACTACAAATAAACAAATGTGAACTTTAAGTGGACTATTTTAATGATTTCAGCCATTTTAAAATAACGACGATTTTGAATTTTGTCCGACTAAACGACGAAAAACTTTTATTTTATGAATATAGGCTTGTAATATATCATTTTAAAGGGTTTTCAATAATGAACACATTTACATAACTCCCAATATAAAATCTTCAGTATGAAAGTAACAAAGTAAAAAAACAGTTGCCCCAACAAATGATATAGCTAGTCAAAACTACAAATGATACAGCTAGTCAAAATAAAAAATAAGCAGCTTTAGGACGCAAATAATGAAACAGAAAGCTACTTTAGCATATGCAGTTCTTTAACCATGTTAACTAATATATTCACAGCCCTAATTTACTATTATACTATTCTCTTAACTCTTAAAGTGATGAAACCGGATTTAATCATTTTTGCAAATAGCATATATCCAAATCAGATGCAGCCGAACGCGGTGTCTGATTAGGAGCTATGCTATTTGCTATTCAAATAATAATGATAATAATAATTTAACCATTCTGGTTGAATAGCAAACAACATATATCCTTATCAGATGCAGCATTCTGTTGCAGCTGAACTGGACCTATTTTGTTTGCAAAATAATTTTAAATTGTTCAGCACTGGTTTAATTACAAACAGGTATCATCACTCCACAAGCAAATCACCATTTTTCATGTCCACCAGCAATGGAAAATGCCAGAGCTCATCCGGTTCTTCCTCATATGTAATATTAAACTCTGTTTTAATCTTGTTTTCTTTCTCTGCATATATGGACTTAACAGTTGCATGAAACCAAACATGTTCATTTTCATGCACACATTTCTGTTGAATCTTCTTGCCAACCAATAATTCTGGAGATTCCACATATGTTTCAAGTTCATTTTTTTGTTGCTGAACCTTTCTCCTTTCTCGCGCTTTCATGAGATCTTTAGTTAGTTTATGTTTCCGTTCATTAATTTCATTCCTGGATGTTTCTGGCGTTTTATAGGTGAGGCCGGTTGGGAGTGTTTCTGTTTCGTCTGACATTTCGTTTTGTTCAATGACTATTTTCAAATTATGCTTAAGTTCTTCAACAGAATATTTTCTTTTATTTGTAGATTCCTGAAAGAGTTCTTTGTTTCCTTTTGATTTCAAAACCGATTTGTGAAATTTCAGTTGGATCAAGATTCCTTTCTTGTATTCTTTTCCTAAAGATTCCTCCTTGTCATCAACTTCCTGTGTGGTCCACGGTCCCCCATATTTCATGATTTCCCTACTTAAGTTAAAGTTTTTGTTGACTTCCTTCTGTTCAGCAATTTCAACCTTGGCTTTCTTCTCCTTCAGTTTATTTTCCATTTTTTTCTCAAGTTCAACTTTCTTTGCCTTAAATTCTTCTTTAACAAATTTACTCTGGCGTTTAGCGTCTTCTAAAACTTTTGCTCTGTCAGAATCTGATAACGACCTGAGCCATTGGAACGGTTTATTTTTGGAGCACATGGCAATAACCTCGAGAGTAAGTGCGGAGGCTGCTGGCTTCGTTCTCAACAGGTTGTCCAAGACGGCCATATCTCTTTCCGATATTGTGTTTGTTTTGGGCACATTCTTTGCAGATTCTCTAAACTCTGTGCTTGGGTTCCAGTACTGGCCTTCTGGCAGTTGGGTTCGGGCTTGCCTTTCTAGCAAAATGAGAAGCTGAGATGACAGCAATTCCAGTGCCATGATGGTTAAGGCATCTTCTGATGGGGAAATGGAGTCCTTAAAGAGTGACTCATATAGATCATCCTTTACAATGTCTATTGCCAAACATTCCCTCACCAGAAAATGGAATGCTGCCATCTTCGGCCCATCTTGCTAGGGTTAGCTGCATCTGCAGGAGGTCCTCGTTTAGATCCAGGATAGAGCCTTCTCGCTCCAGAATGCGCCAAAAGGGTCCGGTCACTAGTTTGTCGAAGATCCCGAGCGCCCTACATCCTGCAAAATACGCAGGTTCGCGTACATCGAACAACAGCGACTTTAACAGTCCATTTGGCTCTGGCCAATCCTTCAAGAAGTCTTCTATATCATTGTGGTGGTGGTATATTGCCGCACCTTCATGAAACGCAACATTGATTCTATGGCCGTGGAATGAAATAAGGGTGTTTTTCTTCTGCTTCCCACGAAGGTATGCCTGCCAATAGGCATGGACTCCAGCTTTGTCAGACCCGCGCTTGGTCAGCGCTTTTGCACCAGTCCGACAAAGTCTGTATGTCCCACTCTCTCCATTTTTAAATGAATACGGATTTTTTCCATCAGTAACACTGTCTTCAAATGACGACATTGCCTTATCCGCATCTGTACCAAAGTTTGCAAGAAGGTGCAAACGGCTTGCAAATTTTCCCATGTCATTTACCGCTGTTTTTTCATCGTCATTCAATTGTTCAAATTTTTCAGAAACGGCTGGTATCAGCTCTCGTCTCAACTCCTCTACCGCCTGGTTAAATACACCATTTGTTGCGCATTGGTCGCTCATGAAATGTTTTATTGAACATATCAATTTTGCCTTGTTCAGTTCTAGATCTTGAGTGCCCAACGCCGAGGCTAAATCCTGGACCATATCCTTAAATGCCTGGAAATATGTCTGCCCATCTCCTCCGGCTACATTTTTCAAACCTATGGTAAGACTTTTTCCACTCTGAAGAGTGACCTGTGCTCCCTCAAAGTGTGCATGGAATTTTGTTGTAGCATCTTGGTGCAGTACACTTCCCTGACCAGAAGTTACATCAAAATCTTTTAGCATTTCTGTTGCAACATGTTTTGATGCAACAACTTTGGCCTCCGACATCATCCAACTTAGTAAACTTTTGGAGGGTAGCCTGTCTGGTATTTTCCCTGTGAATGTTCGGAGAACTGTTCTTACAATGTCAGGAAGTTTGTTCATACTCACGTTGCATTCTGTTAGTAAAGCCATGCAACATTCGCGAATTTCATTGGAGTAACTGCCATTATAAAATGTTGTTACTGTATCCGTTTCCATCAATTCAATCGCACTTCTCAGTTCATCAATTTCTTTTTCTTTAGATTTAACATTTTGGTTCAGGTCAAATGTGTCTTGTTCGTATGTTTCCTTTTGTTGTTTAGCCTTGTCTTGTAAAGTTTTTACTTGGTTCTGTGCCTTGGAAAGAGCATTCTTTAATCTTATTTTTTCAAGTTTGCTTTGTTCATTAATGTTATTTGTTGTTGTTATTTTATCTTTCAGTTCCTCATTTTCCTCTTGTATATCCGATAGTCGTCCTTTAAGCGATGCAATATTCGAGTCCTTTCTTTTCATCCTTTTATTCACATTTCTTGTGTTGTATCTGCCAAGCTTTTCCTGCGCAGTGTTAAGTTGATCAGATAATTTATTGACCTCTGCCGATTTTTTGTCATACTTTTGTTTGCACTTCTCAATTTCTATTGTCAAACCATTTTCATTTCCTCGACACAATAATTTTCCATAATCGTTACTCGATGACTCCAGTGCCTTTATTGCACCCTGAAGAAGTTCCTTTATACAACTAACTTCTGTCTCTAATTCAAAGTTTTCTTGAACCAAGTCAACACAGTTTCTCTTTAAGGTCCTATTTTCTTGAAACACATTCCTGGTCTGATCTAGTACTTTTCTCGCTATTTGCTCCTGACTATCAGTGTTAAATTGTTCAAAAGACTTTTCAAGTTTGTCTTCCGGTGACTCAAATGCTGAAGATAGGTATGCATTTAATTGCTTAGATTTGTTCTTCTTTAGTTTCTTTACTTTTTCGGAGCATGTTCCTATTTTCCGTCTCAGACTGTCAACATTTGTAACATTGTAATTGTGTTTATGTATTAATAATTTGGCACACTCATCATCATTAGCGCAGGTTGATCTCAACTGAAGCAGCGTGTTCACATTAACCAAGTCGGAACATTTTGGGTTACATGCTGTAGTTATGCCACTATCTCCAGTGCAGGTTACATTTTTTGCTGCAGCCATGGAGAAACTGAAAAACAAAATTTCAAATATAAACACATGTATGTTTAAACTGACAAATCCTTAGCAGCATACAATAAAATCAATTAAATTAACTTGTCGGGAGTTTGCCCGACAAGAAACCGAGTACCAACAACTGGAAAAGTTCAAATTAACAGATGAGCGGTCAGACAAGACAAACTATGTCATACTCATTTTTTAGCTCAACTGATCAGAGATCAGCGGAGCTTATGCCGTGGTGCGGTGTCCGTCGTCCGTCCGTCCGTCTGTCCGTCTGTCCGTCTGTCCGTCTGTCCGTCTGTCTGTCCGTAAACTTTTATTTGTAGCGACTTCACAGCTGAAACTACTGGATGGATATTCATGAAACTTTACAGAAATGTTGCCCATAAAGTCTAGTTGATCCTAGCAAAAATTCATGTTGATGTGAAATCCAAGATGGCCGCCAAAGCTAAAAATAGAGTTTTAAAATACAAGTTTGTAGCGACTTCTTCTTGAAAACTATAAGTGATATTGATATGGGACTTTTTCTAAAATGATCAGCATGACATGATGTTGATCCTAGTCAAAAATCGTTTTGATTCAACGTTAAACATGGCTGCCAGCGGCCATCTTTGTTTACATAGAGTTATATAGTAAAAACTTGTAGCGACTACTTCTCTGAAACTACTTGGCGGATTGTCATGAAACTTTACAGGAATGTTGCTCTTGATGTCTAATTGATCCTAGAAAAATTTCAGGTCGGCCGGAAATTCAAGATGGCCGTCACAGCTAAAAATAGATTTTTAAAAAATAAGTTTGTAGCGACTACTTCTTGAAAACTATAAGTGATATTGATATGGGACTTTTTCTAAAATGATCAGCATTACATGATGTTGATCCTAGTCAAAAATCGTTTTGATTCAACGTTAAACATGGCTGCCAGCGGCCATCTTTGTTTACATAGAGTTATATAGTAAAAACTTGTAGCGACTACTCCTCTGAAACTACTTGGCGGATTGTCATGAAACTTCACAGGAATGTTGCTCTTGATGTCTAATTGATCCTATCAAAATTTCAGGTCGGCCGGAAATTCAAGATGGCCGTCACAGCTAAAAATAGATTTTTAAAAAATAAGTTTGTAGCGACTACTTCTTGAAAACTATAAGTGATATTGATATGGGACTTTTTCTAAAATGATCAGCATGACATGATGTAGATCCTTGTGGAAAATTATTTTGATTCGACGTTAAACATGGCTGCCAGTGGCCATCTTTGATTACATAGAGTTATATAGTAAAAACTTGTAGCGACTACTCCTCTGAAACTACTTGATGGATGTTCATGAAACTTCACAGGAATGTTGCTCTTGATGTCTAGTTGATCCTAGAAAAATTTCAGGTCGGCCGGAAATTCAAGATGGCCGCCACAGCTAAAAATAGATTTAAAATAAATAAATTTGTAGCGACTACTTCTTCAAAACAATAAGAGATATTGATATGGGACTTTTTCTAAAATGATCAGTATGACATGATGTTGGTCCTTGTCGAAAATCGTTTTGATTTGACCTTAAACATGGCTGCTTTGTTTACATAGAGTTATATAATGAAAACTTGTAGCGACTACTTCTTTGAAACTACCTGACGGATTTTCATGAAACTTTACAGGAATGTTGCTCTTAATGTCTTATTGATCTTAGCAAAATTTCAGGTCGGCCTGAAATTCAAGATGGCCGCCACGGTTAAAAATAGATTTTCAAAAAACAAGTCTGTAGCGACTACTTCCTGAAATCAAAATCAATCAGTAGAGCTTCAAGGTCATTGACCTCTTGTTTTAAATCGGATGTATAAAATAAATATGAATTGCAAGAAAACAGCAAAAGCTTACATTCAGTTTTAATTAAAATAAATAAAAGCATTATTCTGCTATATTGACAAAATTCAACATACTTGGTGTTATTTTTTTAAAGCAAACTTCATTTTAAACCATTCTGAGACTAAAGATTGCTCAAATGTAGATTAAACGAGTTTGAATAGTGGCTTTACAGAAGAAACACCAGTCAACCACACGGTGTTCGCCAATCAAAACCACTAGTTTACCCATTATAGGTCTTCGGTTTACAAGGCGTTCTTTTAGTGTATCCGAACAGTCTAAAATGTCCATTTGCTTTCAATGTAATATATAGCGTACATTCAATTAAAAATAATACTATGTTGTGGCAAAAGTATTAGACTGGTCAAACAATTACTAGTCGGAGTACTCCCCAGAAATCCCTTTCGGTGGATTTTTGCCAGTCACGACAGGCAAAAATTAAAAATCGGACAGGGGTGCGCCTACAGCCATGCTGTTTTACAGTTTCAAATTTCAAGACGGTAATAGACTGGTCAATTACAAGTCGAGTACCCCCGAGAAATCCCTTTTGGTAGATTTTTGCCAGTCATGACAGGCAAAATTTAAAAATCGGACAGGGGTTCGCCTACGGCCATGCCGGTTTACAGTTTCAAATTGCAAGTCGGAGTACTCGGAGAAATCCCCTTTGGTCGGTTTTTGCCAGTCATGAAAGGCAAAATTTAAAAATCGGACAGGGGTTCCCCTACGGCCATGCCGATATATAATTCCAAATTGCAAGACCCTCCCAAGATAGTTTGGAGAAGACAGAAATTATAAACAGAGCAAGCTTGGCCGGATTCCATTTATAATTTTAACATGGAATCTCACTTACTCGTAATAAAGATATGCTAAGTAATTTGTAATAAACAAATACTTACCTAGTTATGCCGAGAGAAAATCAACGACAACTTCTTGTAAATAAAACGTAACCGATAAAATAACCGTTGTAAAACGAATAAAATAAATCTTGAATTGCAAATAAAAATCAAACGGCTACACTGTCCCAAATTGTTGGCAGAATGCATAAAAATAAAAACAATGTGTTTAACTTGATATACATAACATAATATAAAAGCAGAAAGCATCATTCAGACATTTCTGATGGCGAGTGACGGAGTGTATTTAAATTTAAAGTTGTGATTTTATTGTTCAAAAATATTTGCATCCGAAAAAGTGTACACTGTCACTTCTCAAATTCTTTTTTTAACAAAAACGCATCTTTGTGCGGGGAGGAAAGTCAGAAACACACTATTTTAACATGTTATATAATAAAAGAAGTCAAACACAATCAAAAATACGAAGAAATATACCGTAGGTAACCCTAACGTCGTTTTTTTGCGTTTTGTTGTTAAAAACGGACGACTAGAATATCGTCACGTCGCCATCTTGGAAATGATCGGGCGAATGTCAAAAAGGTCACCTTGTTTATGATGCTTGCCGCTTTTACTGATAAACATAATTGAAAAAGTCAAACTGTCATTTCATGGGGGATATATATACCTTTTAAATAGGGGTTACCCAAACATTTAATTTTTGCAGCGTAACTGTTAAAATTTAGAGAACATTTTATAAACATTCATAATTTCGCCGCCGAATGACGTAAAATTTTCGGGTTACTCGGAGAATGATCTTTGATTTGTCTTCTAAACGTTGATTGGTCAGTTTCAACCAATGAAATAAGGGGGTCCCGCGGAAATCGCTATAAACAGCACAGGTAACACGAAACAATTCGCCGAAAGTGCGTCATAATCTCGTTATCGATTCAATGTATTTTTGACGCTCCGTTTATGTCACGTGACTGAACACCCTACTTTCTTTGTTCTGGTTGCAACCATGCATAAACAATTGTCTTGGCTCCTGCCTTTCTTTGTCCTGGTTGCAATCATGCAGAAACAATCATCTTGGCTCCTTACCTTTCTTTGTCTTGGTTGCAACCATGTAGAACCATGTGCGAGATATTGTTTCTCTGTCGACGTTGGCCATGATGCCATGACAATGTCGGCAGTCCGGTGATAATCCATTGTTGATGATCGTTTGCCCGACACCCAAAATACTCAGCTCAGTGCTTTCTTCCGATTCAAAAGCACATTCATCAGATTGAGCTACTGCCTTAGCAATATATTCTTGTGTTGACTGATACCCACAATGTTTCATATGTAGATACTTGGGCAGAACATCGTCGTTTCACATTTCTTCATTTATGCAGTGGGTATTAAGCAGTGGACTATTTTCTGGTTGTCATAGGATGACCTTAGTGGTTGGGCTAACTCAGGAAAGAATCAATGACGGTGAATGCATTTACATAAGTTTCATGCAACTTTTAAAATATATTAATATATATACAATTATCTAAAAAAACAAGCGATTACACAAATGAACTATGAAAAGAATGTTCTTACGAACGTTTAAGACGTTCTTAGTATTGTTATAAATACTGAATGTATAAGACACTAAAGTGTTGTTAAAGCTATAACAATGTTGATCTATGATCTAGCGCGATAACTGTGATGCGCGAGAGCTCATGAAG
The DNA here is from genome assembly GCA_037043455.1 of Cyrtodaria siliqua. NCBI lineage: Eukaryota > Metazoa > Mollusca > Bivalvia > Adapedonta > Hiatellidae > Cyrtodaria > Cyrtodaria siliqua. The sequence goes on along the minus strand of JAWPHD010002652.1, from coordinate 12,686 downwards.
ATGATGATGCGCGAATTCAATGGATGATTGTCATCAAATGCCTTCTGTAAGGGTTGATGACGCGATGTATATGATAGTTAACCTCCACTGAGATTGTGAGTGATGTTCCTCCAGTGAGGACTGATGACGGGCCCACCTTGTGTCCCGGGGGTTGTCGTTAATAAAGCCTGGCCATGCTGCGCAGGTACGGGGACCATCTCCACCGCTCGTAACGTTATCCGTGGACGCTTAGCTCCACTCCGAAATATCCCAACCTGAATGGCTTATCTCCAACCCTGGATGGCTTATATCCTGGATGGCTTAGGCTGTAATTATACATACGTTTTAGATGTCGGTTGACAAACATAACAATCTTGCATAATTATCATTACCCAAACAAATCATTATTCAATAAATATATGTAAGCTGTACTAATGATGAGTAGCAATGTATACATATTCTACAACGCCATGTATACGCCATGTACGTCGCTGTTAATCAATGCCCCTAATACATGTAATATAAACATTATCAAATTACTCATATATTACACTCACTGAGTTATGCATGCACGCATGTCAACTAATGACCACATTATACAACGCTATGCATACGCGTCAAACATTTATCCTATTTACTCATCTCATTGTTAACTAATGTTAACAATCGTGTATTACAATCACTGAGTCATACGCCAGCACGCTAATGCACCTATTATCCACTGTTATCAAATTAATATTGTTTACAATTAATGATCAATTACAATAATTACATCTAATAAAGTAACTTCAAAATCATATGCTAGTCTAAAGTTAATGTTTGAGAAACATCAATGCTAACCGGATGTCGTAACCGCCAAACAAGATGGCGCCGCCCACTGAATACAAATGTACGATAAAAGTTTGATAAAATAAATACTAACCACATGTTGCCTGTGAATTTTGCTGTCCAATCTCTGTTCCAACAAAGTAACTATCGATCATCCCGGCAAGAGCTAGAAGACAATGAGTTTTATAGCAAACATTACGCCCAAACCATTATTTCCCCCGTTCAGTCCGTGACAAACGTGGCTAAATCTGCAGTATTGAATCTACACGAGAGGCACCTTATACAATTTTGCCGTTTAAGGAAGATATACCTATACGTTTACATGCATTAGCACCAAACTAAACTTATGACACGGCCTCTCTGGCGGCCACTTAAAATGTGCACGCTTTTACGTGTTGCATGAATATATCATGAATTTGTTTCAACTCGAACAATAGATTAGGGTGTAACTGATAACTTACAAGAGCTATGTACGACCAATACGCTCTACCCGTGACATTTTGTGACAACATCTCCCCACTTAAAGAAAGTGCTACACTTTTTAAAATTCACCAAAATGATTACTTAAACTATTACTTAGTCCTAGCAAATGACATGGCTACATTATAAGTAACATTAAAATTTTAAAATCTACAATTTTACACTACACTGTCGTAACATAAACTACTATAGTACTAAACCTGTCATTATGTGCGGCGACTTAAATAGTCTGCCCCAATAGTGTGCTTCCCACAGTCTATTACACAGACTCTACTGTTACTAATAACACTACTTCCTGCCACTACAAGAACTCCAACTTTACACATTGCATCCATCGCATTACCAGTATACTGTTTGCGAAATGGAGTAGGGTCACTCGTTTCCCTGACGAAATGGAGTAGGGTCTCTCGTTTCCCTGATCGGCTTTGCTAAAGTGTGCTTAAAGCTACACTGCACTACATCTGTTGGTCTCGACTTATCGGACCGAACAGTACTACACTCAGAGTCTAAACGACTTACCTCTTGTTTCTCTGCTACACTAAGCATGCCCGATATGTCTACATCGGCTGCTGTCTCCTTACCTACACTAGTAGGAAAATACATGGGACTAGTGTCCTCACTACTGTCTTCCTCACTATCCTCAATAACTGCAACATTTACTACAGTTAACACCTCTTGTTGCACATTATCGGTTCTACTGATATACTCTTTCAGCATATTCGCATGAAAGGTCTTTAACTTTCCGTTTATCTCGATATGGTAATCCACAACGTAAAACGGACCTTTCCATTGTAATAACAACTTGTTATTGTCGGTCGGGAGTAACAGTAACACCTGGTCATCTATCTTAAATTTCCTAGCTCTAGCTGTCTGGTCATAGTACCGTTTATACTTGGTACTTGCCTTAACTAACTGACTTTGAGCTATCTTACAAGTCTCCTCTAGTTTCTCCTTCAGATCTAAAACATACTGATATGTAGTCTTAACCTCATCACTATCTACTTCACCTGCCCACATCTCTCTAAGAATCCTCATGGGACCACTAACTGATCTACCGTACAATAACTCAAACAGAGAAAATCCTAAACTCTCTTGTGGAACCTCTCTAAATGCAAAGCATTGAGATACTTGTCCCAATCTCTGGGTCTCTCTGTACACATACGCCGTAACATTTGCTTTAACGTCCCGTTAAATCGTTCGACTAACCCGTTACACATAGGGTGATATGGTGTTGTCATGATTTGACGCAAAGACAATAACCTGCTTACTTCAGCCATAAGTTCTGACGTAAACTGTGACCCACAATCAGTAAGCATTTCCTCTGGTACACCTAGCCTACTGAACATATCAACTAATGCCTCAGCTACTCTCTCAGTTTCAATTGAGGGCAATGCTACTGCCTCCGGATACCTAGTTCACGGCCGTTTAACTCACAACGAGTGTTATTTATCCTTCGGTTGAAATGTTGTGAGAAGCTTCCGTTCCTCGTTGTGAGGCCCCATATTTGATGAATGACAGAGTAAACAAGGTGAGTTTTTCCAAAATTTTGAAAAATAGAGGCCTTTGTGTAAAAATATCGAAATGCAGTTAGCTAGCTATGGGTTTTCCGAGTACGCACATGTAAAAATATTGACTGTTGGTGGACATCTTAATGGAAAAACCGTACGACGCAGTCAATCTGAAAGACTTGAAAACAGGAATGAACTTATCTCATGACCAAAAAAAACATCCGAAACGTCAATCCTGGTCGACGTTTGGTGCATTGGGATCACAAATAGATGCCCAAAAGTCGCCTGCGTAACTGTTTTCTTGAAATTCGTCATAGTAACGAAGATATACCCTTTTTTGCTTTGTTCCTCGTTGTGAGCACCATAACCTCGTGAGCTACACAAATGCAGTATTTGTTTGGTCCGGAAATTTAATTTAGATGGCAAGAATATACTTTTTGATCCACTAAAGCAATTAAAACGTGTTTACACAATTTTTTTTTATTACTTTTAATATATGCGTAAAGATACATCATACTCGGTGCTTAGCAGTTTGTAAGTTGTGTCTAATCGGTGTACAAGTTATTTTTAGCGATGTACTGTTAATAAATCTCAGTTATATTCGAAATATTCATCAATGCCAATAACTACAGAAATATATCATAGTTTTACTTTGATCCTCGTTGTGAGCGTCAAATCGATCTTCGTTGTTAGCATTATGTATATCTTCTTTGCTTGTTACTGAACATGTCTAATTAAAAAAACGACTTTGATTATTTTTTATAAGGACTGGTATGACCATCAATATTCTTTTTAAAATTAACGTTTTCACTGTGAACGGCGTCAGAAATACAGTGTCTTTTTTCGTTTTGATTTTCATGTCGAGTAATTGTTAAAAGTAAAACCCGATTAAAACGGATTATTTAATTTCTAGGTGAGTACATTGACCGTTTCCTTCGTTCAATGTATGAAGCACGTTTAACACTTGCACACTTGATACCTCGCTTCGGTTTTCCCTTGAACGATCCCATCATCCAATTCCTGATAAAAAAGTATTGAAAATCATTCTTGATATTTGCAAGTAAACAAATTAACATTAATTTTAAATTAAATAATCCGTTTTAATCGGGTTTTACTTTTAACAATTACTCGACATGAAAATCAAAACGAAAAAAGACACTGTATTTCTGACGCCGTTCACAGTGAAAACGTTAATTTTAAAAAGAATATTGATGGTCATATCAGTCCTTATAAAAAATAATCAAAGTCGTTTTTTTAATTAGACATGTTCAGTAACAAGCAAAGAAGATATACATAATGCTAACAACGAAGATCGATTTGACGCTCACAACGAGGATCAAAGTAAAACTATGATGTATTTCTGTAGTTATTGGCATTGATGAATATTTCGAATATAACTGAGATTTATTAACAGTACATCGCTAAAAATAACTTGTACACCGATTAGACACAACTTACAAACTGCTAAGCACCGAGTATGATGTATCTTTACGCATATATTAATAGTAATAAAAAAAAATCGTGTAAACACGTTTTAATTGCTTTAGTGGATCAAAAAGTATATTCTTGCCATCTAAATTAAATTTCCGGACCAAACAAATACTGCATTTGTGTAGCTCACAACGAAGTTATGGTGCTCACAACGAGGAACAAAGCAAAAAAGGGTATATCTTCGTTACTATGACGAATTTCAAGAAAACAGTTACGCAGGCGACTTTTGGGCATCTATTTGTGATCCCAATGCACCAAACGTCGACCAGGATTGACGTTTCGGATGTTTTTTTTGGTCATGAGATAAGTTCATTCCTGTTTTCAAGTCTTTCAGATTGACTGCGTCGTACGGTTTTTCCATTAAGATGTCCACCAACAGTCAATATTTTTACATGTGCGTACTCGGAAAACCCATAGCTAGCTAACTGCATTTCGATATTTTTACACAAAGGCCTCTATTTTTCAAAATTTTGGAAAAACTCACCTTGTTTACTCTGTCATTCATCAAATATGGGGCCTCACAACGAGGAACGGAAGCTTCTCACAACATTTCAACCGAAGGATAAATAACACTCGTTGTGAGTTAAACGGCCGTGTAGTTGCATAGTCTACCATGGTTAAAATGTACCTATTTTTCCTATCCGACACTGGAAAAATTGGTCCAACTATGTCTACGGCTACCCGCTTAAATGGTGTATCTATCAGTGGCATCTGACCTAAATGTACTTTGGTCACTCGACCTTTTCGTACTGTCCTTTGGCATACATCGCAGGACCTACAATACCTAGTTACATCTCCACTAATGCCTGGCCAATAAAATTCTGCCAATACTCTATCTGACGTTTTCTTTACGCCTAAATGACCTCCCATAATCGACTCATGAGCTACCTTAAGCACTCGTTCTATACTGGGTAGGTACCACTAATTGGTGAAACTGTCTACCACCACTATCTTCAAATTCTCTGTACAATAACCTATTCTTATGTACAAACTTACAACTACCGGACCCTTTACACTTCTTCACTACACCATCCTTGGCCTTCACTTTACAAGGACATAATGACTCGTCTTGAGTTTGTGCTTCTATAAACTCCGCTTTAGATATGTCACCTCCGGCTGCAGGAACCTTTAATTTTCTATAAGCTTGAGCTTGCTTCTGAACCTGCGCTCTAGTCTCTACTGCATTACTTATGCTACTCCTAAAATCGGACATTACCGGAAGTGCTGAACCTTCTATGTTTCCTATCGTTAAATCATACATCGGGTTGTCCATACATAGTGCCTCTGTAGTCCCTATAAAGAAAGGTGTATCTACATCTATTCTCGCTATTGGCACGTGCTCTACCGACTTATTTAACAACATACACGGTGACTGTTTACCTACCAACTGGTCATCCGTAACTAAACTACGCCTAACTACCACACCTGTACAACCTGTATCCCTCATAACAATTACGTCCGTGCCATTCACTCTACCATCTGCCGTTGGAAGATTTGCATACGGAAAGAGACATGTTCCGATCTTCGCCATTACACCATCCGATCTAACACAACAGCTACTACTCTCGGTTTTAATAACCGGACTATTACTACCTCTGCCTCTACCTCTACCTCGGTTTTGATTACCTCTACCTCGGTTTTGATCACCTCTACCGAAATTCAATGGGTTGTTAAAACCTTGGTTCCGACTCCCTCCATTGTTGTCCACTCTACTATTGTCACTAAAATTGTCTACGACAGCGAACACTTTCACCGCTTTCCTACACTCATGTGAAGCATGATTCCCATTACAGTGACGACAACGAATAAAAGGTCTACCTATGTTACCACTATTGCTACCTCCTCTAGCACCCATCGAACTACCTCCCCCTCTATAGTTTCCACTCTGGCCTTTCTGTTTATTACTATGATCGTCCCCTTGCCTATCTCTAAAAGTTCTGTCTTTCGACACTACATTATGAGCTCCACCTCTAGCCTCGGCAAACTTATCAGCTTGTGTTGCCATTTCTACTACACTAGTTTCTTTCTTTCAGAAATAAGAACAGATCTCTACTACAAACATTGAATAGCTGGTCCCGCAACAAGAAATCGATGAGGCCCTGATAAGTCTGCGCTACCTTCCCTAACTCATCTTTGGTCCATTCCTGTAACTCAGCATAACGTTCGAACCGTAACAAGTAACTGTCCATGTTATCTTTGTCAGCATCAAAGTATGGTAACTTCGAACCTTTTAACTTCCCAGAATAACTATCTTTCCCTTCAGTTTTGCTGTCCTTACTATGTGTCTTAGCTGCTTCCAACTCTAAAGCTAACTTATGCTCAAACTCTGATTTCTCCCTCTCCATCATTGTCTTAGCCTTAGCTAGTCTACCATCTGTTTCGAACCTCTTATGTTCTAACTCTTGCTTCTCCCTTACTATTCTACTTTCATCATCTCGCTTCTCTTTAGCTAACCGACCTTCTAATTCTAGCTTCTCCGTGGCTAGTCTACTTTCTTCATCTCGCTTCTTTTTAGCTAATCTACTTTCTTCATCTCTTTCTTGCTTTGCTAATTCTCTTTCCTTAAGTCTAAATTCCCTTTCCCTAGCCTGTTCGTCTTTAACAAAGGTTCTAAGCTCCTCTCCAGCTTACCCTAACTCCTTACCCATATCCGTAAGATCCTTTATGGACGTCATGGTTATAGACATTTCGGAATACTAACTACAATAATTACAATACACACGTCACTAATAATCCTACTCAACTAACTACTCATGGTAAGTCACTGTGTCCTCAGTAAATACCTGGGCATCATCATAGGACAAGTTACATACACATTTGTACTAGCGCTAACTACTAACGGTTATGTATAGATAGTATCAAGCTTCCACAAAACATATACACCACATAAAATATCTATATTTGATATTGGACATAAACCTTAAACAATCATCGAAATGTGTATAACATGTACATGTATATTTACTTCTCCCATCAATACACGTATACTCGAGTGTCACAACATGAGTAGAACGTCTTGTTCGCCAACCTAATTGGATACTATTGGTATATCAAGGGAGGTAAAAACAAACACCCAAATTATTGAGCAAAAAGTGCCTCAGACTCACGTGTAAACCACTGCGACCTCGCGCCAAGGAAAGAACGGACAAAACAACAGTTTGGACTCACCCTACCCTTGTCGTGTCTTGACTTGTCTTCCAAGCTGTGGCCGTGATCGTCGACAGTCGCCTTGATGGATCAGAGGGTGGTACACAATTCTAAAATAATAAGTAGAGATTTAGTATATCATAATAAAGATCACTTATTGATTCTTTCCCTCCGTAGTCGCCCAAAATCCCACTTCTGACACCAGTTGTCACAGGATGACCTTAGTGGTTGGGCTAACTCAGGAAAGAATCAATGACGATAAATGCATTTACATAAGTTTAATGCAACTTTTAAAATACGTTAATATAAATACAATTACCTAAAAAAAACAAGCGAATACACAAATGAACTATGAAAAGAATGTTCTCTCGAACGTTTAAGACGTTCTTAGTATTGTTATAAATACTGAATGTATAAGACACTAAAGTGTTGTTAAAGCTATAACAATGTTGATCTATGGTCTAGCGCGATAACTGTGATGCGCGAGAGCTCATGAAGATGATGATGCGCGAATTCAATGGATGATTGTCATCAAATGTCTTCTGTAAGGGTTGATGACGCGATGTAATAATAGTCAACCTCCACTGAGATTGTGAGTGATGTTCCTCCAGTGAGGACTGATGACGGGCCCACCTTGTGTCCCGGGGGTTGTCATTAATAAAGCCTGACCATGCTGCGCAGTTACGGGGACCGTCTCCACAGCTCGTAAAGTTATCCATGGACGCTTAGCTCCACTCCGAAATATCCCAACCTGGATGGCTTATCTCCAACCCTGGATGGCTTATATCCTGGATGGCTTAGGCTGTAATTATACATACGTTTTAGATGTCGGTTGACAAACATAACTATCTTGCATAATTATCATTACCCAAACAAATCATTATTCAATAAATATATGTAAGCTGTACTAATGATGAGTAGCATTGTATACATATTCTACTACGCCATGTATACGCCATGTACGTCGCTGTTAATCAATGCCCCTAATACATGTAATATAAACATTATCAAATTACTCATATATTACACTCACTGAGTTATGCATGCACGCATGTCAACTAATGACCACATTATACAACGCTATGCATACGCGTCGAACATTTATCCTATTTACTCATCTCATTGTTAACTAATGTTAACAATCGTGTATTACAATCACTGAGTTATACGCCAGCGTTAACTAATGCACCTATTATCCACTGTTATCAAATTAATATTGTTTACAATTAATGATCAATTACAATAATTACATCTAATAAAGTAACTTCAAAATCATATGCTAGTCTAAAGTTAATGTTTGAGAAACATCAATGCTAACCAGATGTCGTAAGCGCCAAACAAGATGGCGCAGCCCACTGAATACAAATGTACGATAAAAGTTTGATAAAATAAATACAACATGTTGCCTGTGAATTTTGCCGTCCAATCTCTGTTCCAACAAAGTAACTATCGATCATCCTGGCAAGAGCTAGAAGACAATGGGTTTTATAGCAAACATTACGCCCAAACCATTATTTCCCCCGTTCAGTCTGTGACAAACGTGGCTAAATCTGCAGTATTGAATCTACACGAGAGGCCCCTTATACAATTTTGCCGTTTAAGGTAGATATACCTATACGTTTACATGCATTAGCACCAAACTAAACTTATGACACGGCCTCTCTGGCGGCCACTTAAAATGTGCACGCTTTTACGTGTTACATGAATATATCATGAATTTGTTTCAACTCGAACAATAGATTAGGGTGTAACTGATAACTTACAAGAGCTATGTACGACCAATACGCGTTACCCGTGACATTTTGTGTCACTGGTATTCTGTATTTTGAACAAAACTTTTTCCCTCCTTCCAAATTATAGTTTCTGTTTATAGCCTTGTTAACTGTCCTGGCCAACTTTTCATCAATTTATTTCTCTTTGCTTCCTTTTCATCCCATTGCTTTTGTAAATTCTCGAGTTTTTCAAAGTTTTTGTTTTGCACAGACGTTGCGGTTTGAACCGGTGCCTCGTTCTTATTTTGTTGTGCTTGATCACCGGACACACATGACTCTTCCGTTGAATACACTGACCTAAATTCTTGATTGTCTTCATACTCGGATTCATTCAAAACTGGGTTATAAGCTGAGATTCAGCGTACCTAGCCAAGGTATCTCTCATCGACACATGTGTCGGTTCTCATCGACACTTGTATCGGTTTCTCCCTCGAAGCTCTCGAGGTAGGTTATTGCGAAATGACGTTAAAATGCCTTTTAAGCTTAGACACAGACGATGAAATGCCAATATCTGTTCATTCTGTTGCTTAAACATATCCTTAGTACATATTTTCCATTGATGGTTGCGGCCATTTTTAGCCCTACTGATCAAAGATCAGAAGAGCTTATGCCATGGTGAGTTGTTTGTCGTCGTCCGTCCGTTTGTCCATCCGTAAACTTTTTTGTAGCGACTACTCCTCTGAAACTACTGGATGGATTTCATGAAACTTTACAGGAATGTTGCCCATGATGTATAGTTGATTCTGGCACTTATTCACGTTATTGTAAAATCCAAGATGGCCACCAAAGCTAAAAATAGATTTTTTAAAAAATAAGTGTAGCGACTACTTCTTGAAAACTATATATTGATATGGGACTTTTTCTAAAATGATTATCATGACATGATGTTGATCCTTGTCGAAAATCGTTTTGATTCAACGTTAATCATGGCTGCCTACGGCCATCTTTGTTTACATAGAGTTATATAATTAAAACTTGTAGCGACTACTCATCTGAAACTACTTGATGGATTTTCATGAAACTTCACAGGAATGTTGCTCTTGATGTCTAGTAAAATTTCAGGCTGGCTGGAATTTCAAGATGGCCATGTAAAAATAGATTTAATTTTTTTTGTAGCAACTACTTCTTGAAAACTATCAGTGATATTGATATTGGACTTTCTCTAAAATGACCAGCATGACATGATGTTGGTCTGACATTAAACATGGCTGCCAGCGGCCATCTTTGTTTACAAGAGTTATATAGTAAAAACTTGTAGCGACTACTCCTGAAACAACTTGACAGTCAGATTTTCATGAAACTTCACAGGAATGCTGATCTAGCTAAAAACCTATCAGTAGTGCTTCAAGTTCATTGACCTCTTGTTGTGTCTCGTTGCTTACGAGATTTTGACCAAGTGCGTACCTCGCCAAAGCAGTGCGTGTGATGTCACATTGCCGTTGTCTAATCCATTGTCAGTAATAATGATAATGATATGACTGTTCGGGACACCAGAATCAATTGTACTCTTTTCACAACTGTTTTAGTTGGAAATGTGCCATTTGCAATTGGCCCATTGCTCCCATTTGGAGACATTTGTTCAGCAAACATCTGCCATGTTTTCCTATGTTTTGGGAACTTTTCCCAAAAATTTCATAAACTTTATTTAAAACGGCGATAAATCTGAACCATCCATTTAGAAATTGACCTCCATGTGTAAATTGTAGTTTATTGCACTATAAAATTCAAAATAAACGTCCGAACTAGTAAAAATTATTTCTCTAAAACTGATTCTGGAATCTCCATGATAACAGCCAAATTGTTCTGACCGGTCACATGTTCATCTCAGTTAATACCTATTGGCTGCTTAGTACAATAGAATGTTTATTTAATTCCCGCTTTTAAAGTGACTGCTTCTTTAAAGGTACCGACATCAGCTGTAAAATCAAGCCTAGTCTTACACCTTTGAAGCAAACTGCCATCACCTGTCTGATGAAAAGATATGATAAAAAATAAAAGAACTTCCAGATTTACCAAATAAAGACACTGCTTTATTATTCGTTATCAGAAGACAGAATAATCCTGTCGCCATTCATGACATCATCCTGCCGAGATGGCTCACTCAGTATTTTGAAGAAACATCTGACCTGTAAATGGCGTTAATATTAGTCTGTCACGTTTAAATGGTTTATCTGGAAATTCTGCATTATCTTCGCAGGACAGATAGAGCAAAATCTTGTTACATAAATCACTCTGAACAATGTTCTGAGGAATACATTTACTGACAAAGTAGTCAACACTCATATTTAAAAAACAGATATGAGGATACAATTTCTCCCATAAAACAGCTGGGTCTGTATCTGGGCATGGACCCAGTCAAACAGAAATTCCTCTTGAACAGACAAAGTGTCTCGTGAAATAATTTCAGTGACTACATTTATGGAAGAGAGTAAAAATGTTCATGGTCAAACAAAGTTGTAAACCGTGAAATAATTTCAGTGACTACATTTATGGAAGAGAGTAAAAATGTTCATGGTCAAACAAAGTTGTAAAGCGTGAATAATTTCAGTGACTACATTTATGGAAGAGAGTAAAAATGTTCATGGTCAAACAAAGTTGTAAAGCGTGAAATAATTTCAGTGACTACATTTATGGAAGAGAGTAAAAATGTTCATGGTCAAACAAAGTTGTAAAGCGTGAAATAATTTCAGTGACTACATTTATGGAAGAGAGTAAAAATGTTCATGGTCAAACAAAGTTGTAAACCGGGGTGCATGTAGCTCTATATTTTTCATAAAGTGAGTTAGGGACTTTTGCCTAGTGAGGCTTCAGATCTATTATTCACTGGATGTAGATGATGAGTTGATTACCTATTCAATAGCCGGTTAGTTTATCCGGTTATTTTATAGTAATCAGGAAAGCCGAAACCACTGTCTTATTTTAAGGGAAAGTCAGTAAACCTTTAAACCTTTATTTGGTTATATTTTGTATATTCATTATTTATATTGTTATTTCTTCTGTCAGAATAAAATCAACATGAAAGTTAAGTAAGATTCCAATTCATAATTTTTCATTTCAGAGAAGTTGAGATTTTATCTTTTTTTCAGTAGGTGATAAAATTTGTGTTACTCGGTTTTTATCCTTAGGTTCTATAGTAAAATAAAAATCTTTGCCCAAGTAAAACGATGATAATTTTCAAGATTTTGATTTTGAAAGATATGTATGTTGAATCAGTTTGCATGAATGTGCATGAAATATGAGGGTTTTAAAAGAACCACATTGTAGATACCTTAATTTTAACAGTAAACTTGGTTGAACATCAAGGATAAAGACCGAGTTTATCACCTACCAGAATGAATTAGGTAGGTCTTATTTCTGGTCACTGATTGGTCAGTTTTATTGATGATGCTCTATCAAAATTATGAATACATCATATATTATTTGATAATCGAAGCATTCATGCAAATACAATATTGCGTTTATTCTCCTTCAAGTGTCTGAG
>JAWPHD010002651.1:0-247081 GCA_037043455.1 Cyrtodaria siliqua | reverse complement strand
ATGTATTTCTCATTATGTTTGTGTAATTTAAATGTAGTTTCATGCTAAGGAATGCATTTTATATGCCTTTGATTAATTTGCATTTGTTACATACCTGTGTTATCTTGATTAGGTTCGATCACCACTTCCGTCAGCCATATTTGTAATCGTCGTTGTCTCCTTCGAGTTCACTCTTACTCCTTATAGTCACTACTTCCAAAGTGTTTTTCTCTACTTGTCTCTTGCTAAGAATCAAGTTCTCTCTCTGAAGTGATAGTGCTCGTATCTCTTGTTCTATTTTTAACTGTTGTTCTTCATCTTCTTGTATTGCGTGTCTTCTTCTCTTTCGTATCTCCCGTTCTGATAAATACTCAGCGATTCTATAAACTCACAATATCTAATAAACACAATAGGTAAACTATAGATATTTTAATCCGAAACACTTCCAATACTCAATCCACTATGGATATCCAAATCCTCAGTCCAATACACAACCAATACTCATTCACTATGAATCAACTATGATTATCCAAATCTAGTACTCAGTTCAATACACAATCCAATAATCAGTCCAATATATAATCCAATACGCAGTCCAATACATAATCCAGTTCTCAATCCACTATGGATAACCAAATCCAATATTCAGCCCAATACTCAATACAATACGCAGTCCAATACACAACCCAGTACTGAATACATTATGTATATTCAGAATCCAACATTCAGTCCAAAACACAACCCAATACTCAGTCCAATACACAATCCAATACGCAGTCCACTATGGATATTCAAATCCAATACACTTTCCAATACACAATCAAATACACGATACAATACACAATCCAATACACAATGCTATGCACAATCCAACACACAATCAAAAACAAAATTCCATATGCAATCCAATTCTATGGATACACAATCCCTAACACAATGCAATATATAATTCTTCAAAAAAAAAAAATCTCCCCAATCGGGATTGAACCTTCAACCTTTAGTTTACAAAGCCAACAGTCTTACCACTGAGCTATCGACGCTTTCTCAACGTTTGGGCACTGTTGTAAACTAATCGACAATCCTCTGTATTTCGCGTGCGCATGACAGCTTCGTGAGAATCGTAATGAGGAATAGTGGTTTGGGTCAATAATAGTCGTGGTAAATTTTCGCTAATATTTAGTATTCACCACGCGATATCAATACCGTTGTATTTTAGTATCATTGTAACTTTTACAAATCTGCAAACTGTTACGATACTCAAAAGAACGTATAAGACACGAGTCACGACACGGTTTCCGATTTTTTTTTCAAAACAAAATCACTATACGGCGACTTGTAAGCTGACGTATATATTATCTTATTATTCACAGGTACTGATTCATCTCACTTACCAGTGAGACATATCAATATAGGTGCGAATATGCAATTACTGTGCAATTGAACATAGACCTCTAGTATTATATTCAATGTTTTGTTTTTGTTTTTGAAACAAAATTTTAGCCTCAATTTTTTTTTAAAAATTTTCACATTATGGATTTGACTTTGTATAAGGATTCACGGAATATTAAATATTCCAAGCATAACTCTCTTTAATTAGCTACTCTACAGGCTACTCTACCTACTGAACTATATACTATATGTATTACCCCTGTAAGCATGTCAGTGTTATAGTGTCTGTGTAAAGGTGTCGTATTGTAACGGACACCTCGGATTGTTTAGCGTGCACGTGTGATTATATCCTATCTCAATAGCTTTTTACAGTTATGTAGTACACAGCAAGCTGACCATGTTGAACCGACCGTGTAACGTTCAAAATGTAAACAATACGCTGTGATATTAATACATATTGATTTCAAAGGTACACACAACCTTCAGCTGGTTGTATAATTTCACAAATAATATACAGTCAATAAAATATAATCAAAATTTATCTCACCAAATCCGTCACAAATTGTCAAACCCTGACAATGGCGCCCAGCATTAGCCGCCGACGACGACAGTAAACAGGCATTGCAGATGCATCGGTATATTGGTTTCATTGGATGAGATGAGAGTTATTCACAGCTGCAGCAGCGGATTCCACAAGGTGGAGTTACTTAGTGCACGCGTGGAAGCTTGATGCGCACGTTCAATTGTTTTTACCGTACGGACACAATGGTGACTTTCCGGAACTAGTGATCGTGTACCCCGGGGGAAGGAACAGTTTCTGGCCAGAACTACCCATAGAGCTCATCGGAACCACAACCTCACATATGAACTGGAGGAAGGATTACGCGAAAGGAACTTTTAATTTTGTGCCAATTTGATATGGACACTAACAGTACAATATCATTATTTCACATAGTGATTATTATTAAATGTGTTTTATTCTGCTGACGGAAGTAGTGATCGAACCTAATCAAGATAACACAGGTATGCAATAAGGCAAATTAATCAAAGGCATATAAAATGCATTCCTTAGCATGAAACTACATTTAAATTACACAAACATAATGAGAAATACATAATACACAAAATGCAATAAGAGTTACCTGTAAATATATATTGTAAACATATATATTGAATGTAAATATGATTGTGGATAACAATCGTCTACTCGCAAATCAAGTATAGGTTGTATATTTGATTTGCGATCAATCGATTGGCTCCATCAATCAGCTAATTTGCATAAGAAAGGTATGTGTATTTTATGTGTAAAAGGTGAATATGTATGTAGATCACGGGTACTAAACATTGACTCTAGCACATTTTGGAGGTATATGAAAACGAGAGTCAATGACACTTCCGAGGTAGAGACAAAGATGAAAATAAAAAAATAAAGGTGAGTTCAGCTCGTTGTTTTTCATAATATCATTAATCCAACGATTTATTACAAAAATCAGGAAATGCTATTCCAGTTGTATGTGTTCAAAGTATGTCTAAGTTGAAAAAATATTACAAATTATTGTTTAATTTCACGCCTAGGTCTTTTATAAGATTGGAAGGTGTGTGTGTTTTCTTCGACAGATCGTACTTTATCGGTGCATATTCTTATTTATTCATGAAAGTCTGGTGTTTTAATAGTGGAGATGAAAAAGCCATAATGTAATTATTAAACAGTAATGACATTTAAATCAGAAAACGGCGTATAATGGATTTATCGTAAATTTTCGGCAAGAAGTAGAGTCAATGAGCCGGAGGTAGGGTCGATGACACAGATATAGCGTCGATGCTTATGATGTACGGTGATATAATGTGTTGGCATAGTTGGTATTTTGTAGTAAATTAACTATTAAATCAACCTGCAATCGATACTATGCGATAGTTATACAGTTATATTTACATATTCGGATACACTATTAGTTCATGTTGGAGACATAATCGGAAAACGTTAAAAATATGGTCAGTTTTAGCATCACATATCCTACACCAGTTTCGAACATATTTATTTTTTTATAATCAGTAAAGATCGGATAAAAAATGAACGCCCTATCGTCTTAACGAGGCAAAATATAGCATTTTTAACTAAATCAAGGGCCATAACTCCGTCGTTACTGGTCCGATTTGACTGATTTTCGAAAATTGAAGGCCCTATTCTCTTTACGAAACACAAATTGACGACGGGCGACCCCCCCCCCCCCCTCACCGCCCTCCACACCCCCCCCATCCCCCCCCCACACCCACCACCGCCACCATCACAATCCCTAACTCCACCCACCAACCCCAAAACCCGGTAAGAATGTCGGTCCGGTGAAGTTTGTTTAAATTAATATTAAGAAACAGAGAAAAATGTGCGATTACCTTGATATTAAATCCACGTTAACATATATGTGATTATTATTTCATTAATTTAACTGACAGGAACACAGAAAGATACGATATACACAGCGCGACAAGTTCAGTTTTTATACATGATGTAATAATAGGAAACTCGCATTTACAAGCCTCTCAGCGTAGATTTTTCATTTTTGTTGCTTTTAGGTCAATCTATAATGTCATGTATTGACCTTTCACACATACCAATAACAGATACGAGATATAAAATGTAGACAGTAGTCTGTTAGATCATGGAAATATGGGTTTCGACTTAGATATAGCGAACTTATGAAAATAATTCTACGCGGAACTTGGCAATGAGACGATACTCCGCGAAGCCAAATTTTACACATTGTGACTTTAAGTTATTTTGTCTTTATTTTATGGTATGAATGAGTGTTTTTTATGCCTTTATTATGTATATGTATAAGAATTAGATATAGTGATTACAAGTACATTTTTAATGCGGTCTCTATTTAAAGCTGGTAATCATACCCCGTCTGTAGAATTTCCGATGTCCGAATCGGAATTCCGAAGATTTCCGTGGAAATATATTGGAAATTACATAAAATGTTCGGAAAATAAGTGCGAATTCGGAAAACCATACATTTCTTCGGAATATTTGTCGGACTTCGGAATTTTTTCCGCGGACAATATTCGGACATTACATATTTTTTCGGCAAATGAGAACTTAGTCGATTTATCATTCGGAAACTGCTTCAGTGTAAGGACATAGTCATTTTTTGATTCGGAAAAGAACTTTAACATTATTCATTTTCAGCATCATTTAAGTTATTTTTTCAATTGAAACATTTGCGGTGAAATTGATGTATTTTACGCGTATACACCAAATACAATTAATTTAACGCGAAATTCACTACTAGTCTAGGATTCGTGACAGGTAATATTTTAACTTAGAAATTGTTATGCAACGTGTGCTCTTCTCTAACAAGTTACTTTGAATGGTGTTTTACATCATTCTAAGCACATGTTAGGCCATATAATTATGAGTCAATTTTTTGTGGTAGTTAGAACTTTTCTTTTTGATACACAGAAATTCTACACTATCAAAGTGTTTTTATACTATAATATTAAAACCCTGACTATACTATAAACAAATAAGCACTACAATTCTTTTTAATTAAAAAAAATGTATATATTGTAAGTGCTTATTTTCAGTAAGAATTAAAAAATCTTACTCCCAGATTATTTAGTACTAACCAGAGTCTTATATATAAGGACCCTGTACTAACTTTAATATACTCATGATACACTTTGATCATGAATACTTGAGATAAGCTAATTAATACAGATATCTAGCACTCATACCAATAAATTTATGATACCCATATGCTATAATGTTACTCTGATCACATCTGATGTGTGTACATTAATTAAGACCTTAGGAGCTGACTGTGTTACAGTTAGTCATGTGAATTTTATTAGCCAATGGAACTGGTGCTACTATATTCAAACACAAGTGAGTGTGTTTATACAGAAATATCTGGCATATTTATTTGGAACAATAATAAATAATTATGAAATATTGTTTTTAAAAGTGACTTAGGATTGATACATTAACTTATAAAACAAGGATATACATGTACATTATTCATGCAGGATACCATAAAAGCATGGATATACAGCAATATGTAGATCTATGATAAAAGTTAGTATTATTATTAAAATATTATAGAATCAAGATGCCGCTAGAATTTGTGTATGATGTTTAAGCTTTCAAAGCATTATATGAGCTTAATTAATAGGAGGACCTGTTAGAGGGCCACATGGAAGATATGTTCTGCTAAGTCTGCATGAATTTTGTATATGTACATGTATAAGAATATAATTATTGTAAACCAAACATGTATTCTAAAATACATAATACAGTCTAAATTACAGTGATTCAGTACTGTACTGTATTTCCAGTTCGCTACATTTAACATTCAACAGAAACAAGTTATTTTGATTCATCAAAAAACAAGTTATTTTGAAAACTATTTGAATGTGAACTGTGCAACAAAATTTGTTTTCATTTTGTGGAAATGGCGATAATGCATATAAGGGAAGTAACTCAGGAGGCCATTTCGGACACAAACACGTTCGCCTAATGTAGAAAAAGTTACTTCAAAACTGGCAGTTACAAGGTTAATTTTTACTATATCAGTACAAATTGAAATAAACATTATATACATTTGCAGCAGGCCATTATGAACCGTTTGTCAATATGCATGACTAATATTATTAATAGATTTGCTTGTGCAGAAATTTGAAAGCGAACGATTTTCTTTGAACGATTTTCCAAAGAAAACCAGATTGTTCCGGAAATCAAGCCGCAATTGGAATAATTTCAACAACAGAATTGCGATGTTTTTCTGCTGGTAAACACAAATTAAATCTGAATATTTTCTTAACCAAATCGAAAATTGTTATTTTGTCGAATAAAATAAGAAATCAGATACATGTCCAATAAGAGAAAAGATTGATTAGTAAAAAGTGGAATTTGTTCCGCTTTTCTTTATTCAAAAATAAATTGTAATTGTTTTTTAATTTTAAAGATTATTTCTGTCCGAATATTGTTTGAATAAATGCGGATGTCCGAATAGTTTCCGAAAGCAATACCAATGTCCGAAACAAATGCCGATGTCCGAGGAAATGCCGATGTCAGCATATTTTCCGAAGAAATGCCAATGTCCGAATATTTCCGAAAGTAATACATATGTCCGAATATTTTCCGATGGAAATTCCGATGTCCGAATATTTTTCGAACTATTGCTGATGCCTGAATGTTTTCCGAAGAAATACATATTCGGACAATTTTGTCCAAAGAAATCGGAAAGCCGAAGACTTTCCGAGGAAAATGAATTTGTCCGTGGAATTTCTTTGTTATTGTTTTCTGAAGTCCGACTTATTTTCTATTAAAGCCTATATCCATTTCTCCGAAGACCGGAATTCCAAATTTATTCCGCGGCTTTTTTTCGGAATTCCGCGGAAATTATAAAGACGGGACGTGAGGTAAACTGCTCAACGTCAGGTTTCTACATGCAGTACCTCTCGGCTGGGTCACAATATCAAGTAATTATAAGACCCAGCCGTCGATTAATTTTGTTTAAAATGTTTAATTGTTTAAATATTTGTTTGTATCATTTTAAAGAGCGATTCTAATGCCTTCAGCTGCATTTGATTAGTATGCAGTTACTGTTATAAGGGGCTTCATATGCCCATTTATAAAGCGAATAACCTACGATTTTAACATTCTAACGAGTAACACAAAATGATTTCAAACGTGTTGAATCATTTTTTAAAGTTATTTTTAATTTCTTACTTTTATGGTAATTTTTTTAAATGTCAAAACAAGTACGTGTTTAGTTTCCCTCTGACTTTTCCCATCTGAAAGTATAACAAATGAAATAAATGAACACATTATGCGACAATTGTATGTTTTCAAACTGTTAAGGTGTTCATATACTTTTATTTTGAAGCACAGTGCCAAAGCACACTTTCTAAAGTACGATATTGTAATATCCGAGATTTGAAGGAATTAATTAATACAAGTACTTTTTATTACTGATTATAAAAAATTAAATATGTTCGAAACTGGTGTAGGATATGTGATGCTCATAACTGCCCACATTTTTAACGTTTTCCAATTATGTCTCCAACATGTACTAATAGTGTTTCCGAATATGTAAATATAACTGTATAACTATCGCATAGTATCGATATGCAGGTTGATTTAATAGTTAATTTACTACAAAATACCAACTATGCCAACACATTATATCACCGTACATCATAAGCATCGACGCTATCTCTGTGTCATTGACCCTACCTCTGGCTCATTGACTCTACCTCTTGCCGAACATTTACGATAAATCCATTATACTCTGTTTTCTGATTTAAAATGTCATTACTGTTTAGTAATGACATTATGGCATTTTCATCTCCACTATTAAAAAAACAGACTTTCATGAATAAATAAGAATATGCACCGAAAAAGTACGATCTGTCGAAGACAACACACACTCCTTCCGATCTTATAAAATACCTAGGCGTGAAATTAAACAATAATTTGTAATATTTGTGCAACTTAGACATACTTTGAACACATACAATTGGAATAGCATTCCCCGAGTTTTGAAATAAATCGTTGGATTAATGATATTATGAAAAACAACGAGCTGAACTCACCTTTATTTTGTTATTTTCATCTTTGTCACTACCTCGGAAGTGTCATTGACTCTCATTTTCATATACCTCCAAAATGTGCTAGAGTCAATGTTTAGTACCCGTGTAGATGGAACGATCTACTCTATATAATAGGTACATAGGTATCATACCACTAAATCTAAACTCACTAGACTGGATTCCACTCAACCTGTTTAAACCTGTATTTGTTATGTATTTGTAAACACATCGGAGATATACAACATATACTTGATTTGCGAGTAGACGATTGTTATCCACAATCATATTTACATTAAATATATATGTTTACAATATATATTTACAGTTGCTTCTGTTTACCAACGATCGGCGCAAACCCAAATAAAACAAACCCTGACAGTAGCATCAGCTTATGTTCTTCTACCAAGTTTGTTCAAATGGTGACCGTGGATCAAATTTCGCCCCGCCCCGGTGGTCAGAGTTTTACGCAGAATTATATAGGGAACAACTTAATAAGCTTCTTCTCTGAAACTTCCCTGAAACTACAAGAGCCAGAGGTTTAATATTTTGCATTTACTATAATCTTACGGTCCTCTGCCAAACTTGTTCAAATGGTGATCTTGGTGTCACATTTGCGCCTCGCCCTGGGGTCACATCTTTTAAATAGACTTATATAGGTAACATATTTAAAAAAACTTCTTCTCAGAAGAGAAAGTAGCATTCAAGGAGGACAGTCAACCTCAAAACATAGAAACAAACACGCAAACAGACAAACAAGAAGGCATAATGATGTGATTTTCAAAAAATTGTGTTGTTTTATTATTTTCTAAGCGAAGTATCAGAATTCCATTCCATATATTAAACCAGACTCACCAGACCCCTCTAACCCTGCTAACACCCCTCCTTCGCCCTTATTTATTTCCTTTAAATATCCTCTTGTTTATGTATTAATATTGCTCATGGATATATCTCTGCTATTTCCTTATATATTGTTTGTATAAAGAGCGATTCCTCTCTCCCTGATTATATATATGATAAAAAGAATAGTCGAGCTACGCTGTTCTCCGACAGCTCTTGTTATTAATGCGATATTGGTAAAAAAAACATGAGGTATATATAACGGATGTTTAAACCCATGACAATGAAAATGATAGGCGTCTCTCCTTTTAAGGTCCCAGAATAATTTATAGAATATAACTCTCCTCTTAAAATATCGTCAAATATAGTATCAGGTCATTGGTGATAGCATGGAACGAATTGTGTGCATTTAATCACAAATGGTTGACATATTACACATTACTAATATGAAATGTTGACTTGCAATATGGTATGGTAATAACAGACAATAAGTAATACCCTTTTTCAGGCCACGACCAATTAAAATAGCAGAGTTTCCAGCCTTTGTAAAAACACTTCATAAAGACAGTGGATTACTTTTCGCTGATGCCTTCAAGGTAATTGAATAATGCTCGCGTATTGGTTAATCTATTATATCACCTAGAACGTCTAATTTGCTTAACTGTATATGCGTTAGTGTTTAAAGACTGGATAGCTCACAAAACAACGTATGTTGAGCTGTATATAAGGCTAGTGGATGTGTACCTAAATGGGAGATATTTAAAGCTTGATTTATTACATGCTCGTAAACATGGCTGGAAGCTCGTATACAAGGCAGTTTTGTAGTGAACCTAATTCATTTCTTTACCTGCGATCGACACGATCACATCCAAAATACACAACTAGTCACTGAAAAAATATAATAGTCTTTGTGAGTTCCGAACCCATGATTTTCAGATTGACAATCACTACGTTTTAACAAGGGTTAATGCAATCAGTTGATCAATGACGTTATGTTTTCATCGATATACTGTTAGCAGTGTAGACGTTATCCTTGTTTACTTTGTGTGTATGATTGAATGCGTTTCTAAGTGCCCAAGTACCTTCGAAAGAAAACGCCCCACGAAATATTAGAATAGTATGTGTATGAACAACTCAAAGAAATATAAAAAGATCGGACAGGGAAAGTAGCATTCAAGGAGGACAGTCAACCACAAAACACAGAAACACAGAAACAAACACGCAAACAGACAAACAAAAAGGCAAAAGTAATAATAAATGCAAACGACATTACAAACACATCATGATCTAATCTCCCACCAACAAGGCAGCATCAATAGGGAATATAAGCAAAGAAATATAAAAAGATCGGACAGGGAAAGTAGCATTCAAGGGGGACAGTAAACCACAAAACACAGAAACAAACACGCAAACAGACAAACAAGAGGCAAAAGCAATAATAAATGCAAACGACATCACAAACACAAAAAGGGTTGACAATAGGGCTACCGCCTTGGAATGGTCAGTGGCAAAGTAGGCCACTGGGGGTTTAAACCGGTTCTAGGGTGCACCAAACCTCACACTTACCCTACTGTCATCACATTAAAACAGGACAGTGTAAATAAAGAAATCCCCGCCATGATCTAATCCCTAACCAACAAGGCAGCATCAATAGGCAATATAAGTAAAACACAAATATGCTCGTGTAAATATAATACAAAAAAAACAATAGCCTAGAAAGCCACAATGAAGGTACTCAATGACTTGGCAGAAGCCAGAGCAGTAAGAGAATAAACCATTAAGGGCACGACAAGAAAACACAAATATGTTCGTGTAAATATAATACAAAAACATCAATAGCATAGAAAGCCACAATGAAGGTATTCAATGACTTGGCAGAAGCCAGAGCAACAAGAGAATAAACCGTTAAGGGCACGACAAGACAGATCATAGACAAAGTCCTTTATCAAACAAATAGCTGAAATGAAAAGTAGTATTTCATTGTTGCTTTGGCATAATGGTTATATATACGGATTGAGCAAACTAGTGTTCAATGATTAGAATAGTGATTGTTTTTTAAAAATCTTCTTCTCAGAAACAGCTTGGTCAATTTTGATCAAACTCCACACGGAAGATCCTCAGGTGAATGTTTTTCAAATTTGTTAAAATTAGGTAAACACGACATCCAAGATGGCCGTCATAGACAAATCTTGAATTACTTCTTATACACTGGGAAGCTAGGGCCTCTGGTTCAAATCTCACTCGTGGTAATTATCTTTTTATTCTTCATTTTTATTATCGTTTCCTGTTTGGATGAGTTTTTTCTTTTGTTTAATTTTTCTAAAGAGTTTGCATGTTTTACATAAGCCATAGACCTATATAGAGAAAACTTAGAAAACCTTCTTCAACAATGTTAATACTATGACTGAGTTATTTAATACTATAGATTTTAGTCTTGTTTTAGATTTCCTGAAGAAAGTCAGACTGTATAAATCATTATAATATGTTCTTGTTTATATTTACTTCATTATATACCCGTTTTCGGTACCTCGAACACATTTTCCGGTCCCGACACAGCTCCTATGTAATTCAATGTAATTTATCTCGATTATTCTAATATTATTTCTCGAATGCCCTGGCTCGCTCGAATACTTTTTACTGTCCGAAGATCCATTTTTGTGTGAATTTAAACCTCGCTTAATCGGATGTGATGATCCGTTGCCACGCGACGTCGGCAATATTAATTGTAATTGACGCGGTTGTTTGTAGCAAGTTCGATCATAGTGCAAAAACAGGTAAAGTTGATTGTTAAAGGTGCGAACATTTATGATTGAAAAGCGATAATAGACAGATAAATTGTTGTGAAAGATGAATTGATGAAGTCGTGTGCAAAACAATCACTCATTACAAACGTTTTTAAATAAAACAACTGTACAAACAAAAACGTATGTGTAGTAAGATATATCAACAGTGAATTATGTGCTACGCAATTGTCTATTCTATTCAATTCTATGTACCGAAACCAGTCTTACCTTGTTCTCATTATTCGGACTTCCGGCATATATGTTAAAATGTATTAGTGTGATATTTCTTTAAATAAATGATAAAACAAACACATTATTGCAGTTTTTCTTGTATCTTCAGTGTAACAATTACATGTTATATATCCGTTGTGAGGTTTAAACAAAGATGCATTAACATAAAAAACATACCGAGAACGATACATCACGTAGACAAGTAACACTATTTTGGGCGGTACACAAATTCGGATAGATATTTTGTTTTTTATCGTTTCCTCGATGCCTCGAAGCCACCGATATCTCGAACATATCCATATGGTCCCGCTGACTTCGAGCTATCGAGGTTCGACTGTATAGTTTATATTACTACCATATCATCCCTTATTTGTAAATAATTTTATCTTTATATATTTACATTAATTTTTAATTAATCCTTCATTTCTTCATCTTTCATCAGTTTTTTGCGCACAATATGACCTATTTATGTGTCGACGTGCCATACAACACCATTCATTCATTCATTCTCTGAAATTACAAGAGCCAGAGGCAGCATTTCTCAATCTTCATCTCTCGATTTCAAATGATTGTATTCATACTGAAATCTATTATAAGAGAGATGATTTCAATTTTAACATCGTTAACTATCCACACCTGGATGGAGATGTACCTCGTGCTACCTCATACGGGGTATATATCTCCCAGCTAATTCGATTTGCTAGAGCGTGTAATGATATTATAGACTTCAATGATCGAAATCAAATTATTACAAGTAAACTTCTTCAGCAGAGTTTTCGTTATCACAAACTACGTAGATCTTTCTCTAAATTCTACAACACCAACCTTAAAACACTTCTGCGACTAGGCATATCACAGCCCTCATTTTATGGAGATGTGGTCTATAAACTTCGAAAGTTAAATGGGTCTGACGGGTTTCCTGACAGCTTTACAAATTTAATCAGAAAGTTCGTCAGAAAAGGATATAACCTTTTGGTTTTACAGCGCACGGCATGTTTTGTGATTGACCACTCTAGAATCAGTCATTACGCTTCACTTTTCACTTGTGCGATGACTGGACTACCTCTTGGGACTCTATGATTGTACCTACTGAAACCCCAACTAAGGGAGGTGGGTGCATGAGCTTTCGTCCCTCGGGTTTTATGGTCGTACCCTAGATTGTTTTTCTCTTTAGCTGCAACTATTATGGTTGTTCAGTACGATTCTGGATACATCCTGAAACGCTTATTATTTTGTATGTGTTTCTTTAGTTAGTTTTTCTGGATGTGCACCTTATTGTTAGAGAATTCCTTTTGATGGAATGTACACTGTCTTGTCTATTTGGGCGCTGAAGACAGGATAATATCGAGGATTGTGCTCATATAAAATCGATTCAAGCTAACCACTAGGCCTTATTGCGAACTGACCATTCCAAGTCGGTAACCCTGTCTTTACCACCCATTCTGTTGTTATTGTCTCTTTCAATGTATTATCAAGTCCTTGTTTGCAGTACAGTGCGGACCTACGATGCCATTGCGTTCGGACGCTGTGGTTTCTATAGGACACTATATCTCATTTTTTAGTTAACTTTGCTATAGACTTATGGTCCTCTACTAAGTTTGTTCAAATGGTGACCCTTGGGTCACATTTGGCCCCACCCGAGTCAAATGTTTTACATAGACTTGTTCGTTAGAGATTAGGTCATGGCAGGGATTTCTTTATTTACACTGTCCAGTTTTAATGAGATGAAGTAGGGTAAGGTTGAGGTTTGGTGCACCCTAGAACCGGTTTAAACACCCAGTGGCCTACTTTGCCAAAGACCGTTGCAAGACGGTAGCCCTATTGTCAACCCTTTTGTGTTTATGATGTCGTTTGCTTTTGTTATTACTTTTGCCTTCTTGTTTGTCTGTTTGCGTGTTTGTTTCTGTTATGGTTGACTGTCCGCCTTGAATGCTACATTTCCTGTCCGATCTTTTTATATTTCTTTGTGTAGGGAAATACTTACAAAATATTCTTCTGAAACTACAAATGCCAGAGGTTTAATATTTTGAATTGGTCCTCTACCAAGCTTGTTCAATTGGTGATCCTGGGGTCACATTTGGCCCCGCCCCGGAGGTCACATGTTTTACAAAGATTAAGATAGGGATTTTTTTTAAAAATCTTCTTCTCAATTTTGACCAAACTTCACACGGCTGATCCTTATATGAATGTTTTTCAAATTTGTTAAAATGAGTTAAACGTGACATCCATGATGGCCACCATAGAAAAATCTTTGAGTTACTTCTTGTACACTGGGAAGCTAGGGCCTTGGGTTTAAATCCCACTGGTGGTAAACTTTTTTTTACTTCATTTTTATTATTGTTTCCTGTTTGGGTGTGTTTTGCGTTAATTTTTCTAAAGTTTGTATTTAAAGATTTTGCATGTTTTACATAGACTTATATAGGGAAACTTAAAACTTCGTTTAAATTGTTAGGATGGAGTTGTGGGTTTAAATTTCGGTTGAGGGTGTTGTTGTATCAAGTTTGCTCATTTGAAGTCCCTGGGGTCATAGACGGCTGCAATACTTGGGTCCAAAGTTTGTATGTGGGTTTTTACATAGACTTACATAAACATCTTCAATTTGCGAGAGGACACATTTTTCATCAGGTTCATCAGATCCTCAGGTGATCGATTTAGGGCCATTTTGGCCCTCTTGTTTTAAATTGTTAACATGGATCATGGGTTTAAGTTTCTGTTGTGGGTGTCGTTGTGTGTTTTTGAAGTACTGAAGCCAACTTTATGACGACAATCCTTGATATAAGAGCAATTGTAGCGATTAGAGCGTCCAAAGGCCCTCTTGGGCTTTTTGTTTATGACATGCATTTCTCAAACAGTTTCTAAAGCAGTGTTCCCAAAACTTCATATGTACAAAACAAAATGATTATCTTATTTCCCTCTACATTACACATTGTTTATTGTCTAATTTATTACATAATTATGACCCTTAGTTTGACTTAGAATGTTCCACTCTAAATTGTATGATAAACTGCATTTGGCTTTTATTTCAAAAGTGGTAATGGATTGGTATAATACTTGGCATACAGTTCACATGTGATGGTATGCGTTTCTACATCAAAAATTTTCGATTCTGTAATATATTTTTTACAGATTTATTTTTTACTTAGAATTTTACAAAATTAAGCAGGTGTATTCATCTCTTTCAGTAATAGTTCTAGCTCAATCTGTTTTCAAACCTAATGAAACTCGAATTGCCCTAAACATTCGAAGAAAGACACAAATGTCATCTTGAAGTTCATGACCTATACATTAAATAATTTTAGGCATGTATGAACAGACTTTAAGGACGTGTTGTTTGTTTTACCTTATTGCTTCTATTATAAAAGATGTTGAAACACAACAGTCCCGCACACACAACGACAACAGCAGATCAGCAAAGCTGTATACTAAAGAATAGGTATACAGATATCGTAGCATGTGAGTATATTTTTAACTCGTTTTTTGTGTCATTTGTTTATACATGATTTCTCTAACTAAATATATGCGGAAAATGTGGAGTATACAGTATTTGAGAACAAGCAAGGATATAACATTCAGTACAACGACTTCTTGGGCGCATAGGTATGCTGAAGTTCACACTATCAAACAAAGGCATCTTTATAACTCCTCAAACGGAAGGTTCAACATTCCCTGTTAGAGTTGATAGGCAACATACAAGGGTAAAGCAAAAGGTTCGTGGCCTCACCAACATCTCGTACTTACTTTTTCCAGCATATAATTGTTCAACATAATGTTTAATCTTCTAAGACATCAAGACATTCATTCCAAAGATGTACTAGTGTTTTGTACAACCATCTTTACAGAGGTCTTCACCCTGGTCCTCCAAATAAGCCTCCAAAGCATCTATCATCTTATCATCGTCCACGTAATTGTGATTCATGAATGTCTTCCTACAGTTCTTTAGGTGACATTCCCGTTTTTGTAGGTACTTAATAGCTGCGCGTTTCTCCTTAGTATTCCCCAATTCGCCTGTTAGCCCTACAGCGACTTAACTATGAAGCTAATTACAAAATAACAAGTAAACATGCGAAGATGAAATGTGGTATGGTTGCTTGTGAGATAAGTTACTTGCACGTATGGTACATGAGGCCACACACTTTTCGTACATATATAAAAGCTAAGTATGGGTTAGTTCCATTTAAGGATTCAACTGCTGTATACATACATGGCCAATGACAGATTGTCAGGCAAATATAGAAAACATGTAAATACAATAATTCTGCCGATTTATTTAAACTCTTAATAGTAAATGGAAGACCGTCATTTTATATTATTATATACTAGTGTTACTTTCGGCAGTTCTTAGGGATCTCCACAGTAGTGATTATGTCAGAGTATATTGCAAATAGGTCGTATTATAATCAAGTTGCACACGCTAACGTGTGTTGGAAGATTCACATCGATTTGATTGATTAAAATGGATTTTGATAGACAACTGTCTTAACGTTACTTGAATTATATTGCAGTTGATCACTCAAGAGTTAAATTGATTCCCACGGTTGACGAGGAAGGCTCGGATTATATAAACGCCAACTACATTCCTGTAAGTACTCTACCTGGACATTAACGTTGACTCTCTAATATTGAAACGAAAGCTACATGGCTGTTAAAATTAACGTTGACCATCACTTGTATATAAATTGAGCAAAGCTAAGAACCTTTAATAGCATATTACGTTTAATGATTTTCCCCTTAAAATATGGTGCACCCTGTAACTTGGTTTGAACCCCTCAGCGGCCTTTTTGCCACTAACCTTTCCAAGGTCGTAGTCCTATTTTCATACGTTTTCATCAATCATTGCATGCGTTCCGCAATAGTCACAGTCTGGGTTCCAAAGTACACAGGACTGCAGTAAATAAACGTTACATTCACTATAACCTCAAACACACTTTTGGTCCCAAAGAGAATATGTAATATGCGACAGGGAGCTTTGCTGTATGTGACTGCTGTTGTGAAATGCAATACTGGAAATACGAGAGAAGAAAACAGAAAATAGTATTTAGTAACTTTAACCTGAGGAGAATTTATTACTTTATACAGCTCCTGTTTTTTGAATGAAAATAGGGAAGCGTGACGTTTTGTGCACTCTAGAACTGATTTAAACCCTAATCGCCCTTTTTTTGCCACTGACCTTTCCAATGAGGTACCCTTATTGTCATCATTTTGTAGTGTCGCATACAATGCTCTATTTTTCCTTTGCAATTGTTGTTTGTTTTGTACGCGTGTTTTGGTTGACTGTTTATATTACATTTCCTGTTCGGCCTTATTACCTACTTTCATTCGACGAATAGCTGCAATAAAATGAATACTCGTGTTACATACATTTTTGATGTAATTAATTGATTTAGTAACGTAAACAGTAAAAGTTATAACCTATTATACTAACTTGTTTATGTACTAATGCTATAGGCAACGTAGATATGTTTATAATATTATAATATTGCAAATAAATATTATAGTTCCTCTGTGTGCAGACACGACAAGTGATAACAATTCAACAATTGATAATATAGTTTCCTAACATTATATTGACTCTTCCGCCTAGGGTAATACGTCTCCAAGAGAGTACATTGCTACACAGGGACCAATAAAGGTAATGATTGGTGATTTTTGGAGAATGGTGTGGGACAATCATGTAGACACTATTGTCATGCTGACACAGCTGGTGGAAAATGGCCGGGTACGTCTAATCTGACAACTTTTATTATTTATATATTCTAATGTTTAAACATAACGAGTGTTTTCCTGGTGTGGCATTGTGATATTGGTAATGACAGCATTACAGTTATAGTGCTAAATGTACGTCCTTTGGGATCATGAAGCCCAATCGGTGTGGCTTTAAAGCAGAATACTGCTTAAAGGCCCAACTGCCGTATAAAAGCCATTAGATGGAGCTGGGGCAGGTTTTTCATTTAAATTTGTACATAGCTAAATCAGGGACACCTTTTTCAAAATATTGAACATTCCACCTCATAAAAAATTTCAATATTTGGCACAGAAGTAGTTTGATATTAAACAATTGTATTAGTAAAAAAGAAATTTTGAAAAAGTATCTCTTATTCCTAGTTTCAAATATTTTTTTAAACCCAACTGACAAATATTTGAAAATATAGGGGAGGAGCCTGTGGGGTTATGAACTGAAAAATACACGTGGTAGTGTTTACAGCAGACGACACACACTATGGCATGGAGATTGGCAGTAGTTTTGTGTATAAACCTCCATAGCAATACTCTGAGATGGGATGTTTGAATCTGTGACTATTCATGTGTTCCATATAACACTTCATCTTTATCATTTTCACATCAGAATCAGAAACTCACCAGAATCAGTAGCATCACAATGCACTTCTATACACCACCTATGAAAATTGAATAATCCCTCCTTAGGCTCAGAGATGTATATGTTCCTTAATCATAACTAGGCCTATATAAGATGTAATTCCTTATCTTATTATCTCCATCATGTTCAGCCATTCCTAATAATAATGTGTACAGTTATGAGTTGTTATGTTTCATTTTTGAAAATGCATTCCTACCACCATAAATGTCCAAATTATACCATATATTGTGTACTGCAGTAAATAAAGCCTGTTTCTCCAGACCAACTATAATTGGCAATTAATTTTCATTCATGAACACTGATAACTTGTGAAATATTTGCTGGCTGTTAAGTCATCACATTACATTTGTGTAAAAGTTCATAGCAGTTCTGTTTTATTTATACACGGTGCAGTGGATAGTATATAGATGACAATACAATAAAAAAATATACATGGTAAAACATGAATAAATTGTCACAGTTCCAATAAAATAAACAGAAATTATGTAGTTTGGAGTCTTGGATTAAAAAACTTTACTCCTCGCTGATATCTAACAACAGTTTCTGTCGGCTGCTTGAAGAGAGATTTGTTTACATGAGTCATTCACTATAACTGACAGGCTGCATAGCTGGTGTAATTGATAAAGACACACCTCCAATTTCTCCCCTTTAAGACGGTTATTGTTTGTGTAAACCTGCTAATTATCCTCCGCCGATATATCCATATATCAAAATCCAAGATGACCGCCATGCGAAATCCGTCCTAAAGGTTTCCGGAATTTTGTAGTAAATTATTTTTTTGTATTATTTCAAACTGAGACTGCAATATTTCGTATGTATCGTGCTCGGCCGTTTCCAAGGGTCCATTATTATACTCTTTTTTAGTATGCATCATTAGAAATGCAAATCCTCGCTAAAGCTCGATTTTGATATATATCTGTCAAAATTCACGTGTCAAAACCCAAGATGGCTGCCATGATAAATGCGTCTTAAAGGTTTCTGGACATTCGTGTTCACATTTTTTAACCTATTCCTTTCAAACTTGGTATGCCTAATATGACATGAAAAACGTCGCCTTCTTTGATTTTGAGATCCATGCATCAAAATCCACGATGACTACCACAGACATGTCGACATAAGCGGTTTTAAAAGGAATTCAGATATGTGTGGCCATACATTTTAACGAATCATTTTCAGTTAAGTATCCATCTGTATGGAAAAACTCGCTGTTCAATTATTTTGAGATCCACGTGTCAAAGTCCAAGATGGTCGCCACATGACAAATGCCAAAACTAAATTGCTTTTTAAAAATATTTCCAGACGACATATCAGGCGCGTAGCGTGCCTTACTTATTTACTCACGTGAGTAAACTTTTCAAACGAAGGCTCGAAAACTAAAAACTCGAAAAACGCAATAAAAAGGTGAGCCATAACATGCTGACCCTAAAATGCACCAGAGGTCACGTACGAGCGTTTATTTTTAAACCATCGGGAGGGGGTTCCCCCTCCCGCACCTAACCCCGTGAGTAATTGCGATTTTGGTCACGCTACGCCCCTGTGTTTGGTCACACATTAAAACATACCATTTTCGGTCTTTGTATCCATCCTTATCACTGCGAAACATTGCCTTAGTTCGATTTTAAGTTCCATACATAAAAATCCAAGATGACCGTCAAGTGACGTGCTATTTTAAAAGGTTTCCAGATATTTGCTTTGCATTCATTGTGAAATATATGTTTCTTTTTAGTATGACGAGAAGAAAAGAAATATGAGACCCTCATCATTTCCCAAATAAATAAGAGAAATTAATCCGTTTTTTAATGCTATGCAGTTGTTTCTTCATTATATGCAGTTGTTTCTTCCTTATAATGTATTCATAACATCTGTTATTGTTACAAAACACCATCCCTCCAACAATATCTGTTCTATTGAATATGACCAGAGCCGGAACTTGGTCAACTGGGCCTTTGTTATTCTACTGTGGCCATAGCATGTATAAGGTCATAGTATGTTAAGATACCAATAACGCTTCCAAAGAATGAGTAGTCTACAGCTGAATTGAACAGTTTAAATGCGTGTTTTGCATTTAACCTTCGGTTATAATAATTACTGAAGCCGTATAAATTGAAATGTACTATAAGTGGTAATCTGTAATATTGATCCGAAATTCAGTTTCTAGCTCTGTCCTCTTTTGTCCATGGGTCAAGTTCTAACAATCATTGGACATGGCTACACTGCATTTTACGCCTGTTTGTGCGACTGCATGTTAAGGTGTAAAAACTGTATATAATTTTAATTTTCTAAATTCTTTAGTGGATATAAGCATATCGGAAATACAAATGTGTTATTCTCGTGTCAAATATTTGTGTTATTATGCCGTCCACCATCCACGAAAGGTGAAAGGCACCATCGTCCGTCCGTCTGTTCATTTAGCGCGTCCGTCCCTCCGACCATCCGCCTGTATGTCCGCATGTCTATACGAACAAATATTACACTCAAGGCATTCGTTAAGCCCATTTCTCCGGCACTTCGAATCCGTATGCCAGTAGTACATTCATGCCAAAAGTATGTCAGTATGAATGCCCTTTTCGACTTAGACTTTCTGATTAAAGTGTTGTGGCAAGTCCATTTATTTCAATAGCCATTAGCCTTGCATCTGTCAGTAAATGGTTTTCTTTATAGTTTTTGAAGTAATTGATTCTTACGGATGACGGGAGGTGTACATCATTGTTTTTATTTGTTTAATTTCGATCACCAAATTAATGGTAATCCATTTATTCACGCCGTAATAGGTCTGTGAGAGTCGAGGTGGGCCACCCCTCAACAAACCGTACAAATATAGATGTAATATGCATAATATTTATTATATATAAACATTTTTCAAAATATTTAGAAGAAAAAAATGCATATCATGATTAGAAACTATATACATGGGGATTTTATTTTAAAATTTCTTTACAATATTCAAAAGAAGATTTAAAATACAATTTCAATGAAAGGTGCTCTCTGCAGTCTGAGGGTCTTTCAAAATAATTTTATTTGCAAATACACCAGATTGCTGTGTGTCCCTTTAAATCTTGAAAGCAGTAAACATTTCCAAAATGTCAAACTGTTTATTTTGTTACTTTAATACGCCTTCATTAATAATTGTATTTTTTTTTTTTCAATGTATAAAGAATTGTTTAACGTAGATAAATACAATGCTAACATAATCAACTATGAGTGTTTCAGTTTTTATATAAGATCCACATACCATCTCTGCTGAGTGTTCCTAAATAGAAATATAAAAAGATCGGACAGGGAAAGTAGCATTCAAAGAGGACAGTCAACCACAAAACACAGAAACAAACACGCAAACAGACAAACAAGGAGGCAAAAGCAATAATAAATGCAAACAAAATCACAAACACAAAAGGGTTGATAACAGGGCTACCGCCTTGAAACGCTCAGTGGCAAAGTAAGCCACGGAGGTTTAAACCGGTTCTAGGGTGCACTAAAGAAATATAAAAAGATTGGACAGGGAAAGTAGCATTCAAGGAGGACAGTAAACCACAAAACACAGAAACAGACACGCAAACCGACAAACAAGAAGGCAAAAGCAATAATAAATGCAAACGACATCACAAACACAAAAAGGGTTGACAATAGGGCTACCGCCTTGGAACGCTCTAGGGTGCACCAAACCTCACACTTACCATACTGTCATCCCATTAAAACAGGACAGTGTAAATAAAGAAATCCCCGCCATGATCTAATCTCTAACCAACAAGGCAGCATCAATAGGCAATATAAGTAAAACACAAATATGCTCGTGTAAATATAATACAAAAAAAAAACAATAGCCTAGAAAGCCACAATGAAGGTACTCAATGACTTGGCAGAAGCCAGAGCAGTAAGAGAATACAACATTAAGGGCACGACAAGAAAGATCATGAACAAAACATCAAACGCCACCGTCCCAATGGGCTTTAGGTAGGCGTCATCATAGGGTCCACAGCCTGTCCGGTCATCGTACAATTAAAGAGGAAAGCATAGTGGCGAACTGTAAAAGGGTCCACCACCAAGCAAGCAGTACGTTGCAAAATGATAGTGTCATAACCACTTTCGATAAACTTGTTAACAAGTTTAACAAAGATAGTATGAAAGTGATCATGACCAAGAATCTTACGAAGTTTATAAATCACATCACCATAGAAGTCAGGTTGTGATCATAAGTCAACCTAGGTTTTTCAAATTTATCAAATTTAAAACCTTCAACTGCTTTTATATTTTCAGTTTGATATATGTATTTAATTTGTGTTTTAAATTTACGAAAAATGGTAATCTTCCATCTATCTTGCATTTATATATGAAGTATTTTGCATGCAAAATTAGTTTATTTAGAGCACTGTCATATTCACTAGACCCAAATATTATTACTTTCGTAGTCCATTCTGGTTGGATTATTATATTATTGTCATTGCAAGTAATCTTAAAAATATTCCAAAATGATTGTTATATTTACATTTCCAAAATAAATGTGTAATGGTTTCTGGAGACTCTGTACAAAAGCTACAGGAGTTATCATTTTTTATCTTCATTTTTGTCGAAGGGATGTTTGTAGCAATAATTCTGTGGTTTATGTTTTCCTGAAACTAGTGTTATCTAGTATATTTTGTACATTTAAAAGCTATTTTGAATAAGTCATTCCAATCTGTGTCTATATTGATACCATATTGCCCCCATTTGGCTATAGATGTTGGATGTACATTTGATTTAATAAGTATATCATAAATAGAACGACATCCTTTCTGTGCACTTGTTGTTAGGGACATTATTGATGGGCAAATTGGATTTTCTAAATTGATAGCAAGATGAGCAAAATTTTGTTTCTGAAGGTAGCCCCGTATTGCTGTAGTCATACCTTCATATTCTAAAAAATGTGAATGTACAGCAAACTTTTCGATAAATAAATTAAAAGAGAGATTACCAGTGTTATCCATTATATCATTAATAAATAAAATACCTTTATCATACCATCTTTTATAAAAAACACTTGATCTTCCAATCTGAATGTTACTATTGTACCATAACGGTTATGTTAAGAACGCTTTCCATAACAATAGGTTTTTAACATCTAAGAAGATTTAAGACTTGAGTAAACATCTTTACAGAAGGGATTGCATATTTTTTGCAAATTATTTTTTGCATAGTCGTTACCGAAAAATAGCATATTGGTGGTGAATGGGTACATATGTTCATGGATTCCATACATTTTTTATTCCCAATCAAAAGTCTTCTAATCCACGTTAATTTCAGAGAATATATGAACTGTTTAATATTGATCATTCTAAGTCCACCACAATCATAATCTTCAGTTACAACAGATCTCTTTATTTTGTCTGGATGATTATTCCAGAGGAAATTAAATACATCTTTCGCAACAGTGTAACCTGGTCTTCAGGTGGATTAGGTAATGATAAAATTAAGTGATTTAACTTTGGTAAATCTAAGCTTTTTATAACAGTGATTTTTCCAAAGGGTGTGAGTATTCTTTTTGACCAGGACAGTAGTAATGATTTAATTGCGTTTCTATTTCTATCAGAATTTATTGCTATCACACTCCTCAGATGTGTTGACATAGTAATTCCTAAGATAACAAATTCCCGCTGATCCCAATTAAGGTCTGTGTCTGTGCATAATTTTACATTAGAACCTTTATTTTTCCCAAACCATATAACCCTGGTTTTATCAAAATTAAAATTAAGACCTGAAATATCTCCATATAATTTTAAAACCATTAGAGCTTGTTTAAGGGATTTTTCGGCGCCGTCGAATATAGAGGGGTGTCGTCGGCATATTGAGAAATTACATATTCAGTATCTCCTACTTTAACTCCTTTAATATCTTTATTTGTCCTGACCAGTACAGCCAATAGTTCGACACACAGAATAAAAATGTATGGGGAGAGTGAATCTCCCTGTCGGCAGCCTCGGTGAATAGAAAACCACTCCGATAGATGGCCATTAACTAAAATACATATTTAATGTTTATGTAAAATACTTTTATCCATATTCTTATATCTTGTCCAAACTGAAAAAAGGTTAAAACCCAATCAATAAAAGACCAGGAGAGGATATCAAAAGCCTTTTTAAAGTCTACAATAAGTAATAAGCCTGGTATATCATTTTTCTCAGTGTAATAGAACAAATCATAAATAGAACGTGTATTTGCACCTATATATTTCCCCGTCAAATCATCATTTATAAATAAGGGTAATACTTGTTTTAAACGCTGTGCAATGCAACCTGATGATAATTTATAAGAACAGTTTAATAAGGATATTGGTCTCCATTTTTTTAACGTCTATCTTTGTTTGTCTTTGGTATACATGTTATAATGCCCTCCTTTTGAGTGACTGGTAATTCACCTTTCAATAAACCATGGTTAATAGATCTCAAGAGGAAAATTCCTATATCTATCCAGAAAAACTTATAAAATTCCATTGTATAACCACTCAAGCCAGGGCTCTTAGGATTATTTGCCTTTTTTAAACAGAATTATAGTGAATGTAATTCTATTGGGCCTTCTAAATTTTGTTGTTGCACTCTAGTTAGCTTGGGTTTAGGAAAATCTCTAAACAATTCACTTAAATTTATATTTTTTACTGGTTTGTGTGAATACAAGGAGTGATAAAAGTTCCTAGTTTCTTTTAAAACAGAATCTTGATTTTTTATATTTCCGTCATTTGAAATGAGGGAAGGTATACATTTACTTACAAAATTCCTGTTTTCTAAATTACAAAAATATTTACTCTCTCCTTCATCTAACCATTTAGCTTTTGACCTTATCTTAAGTCCGTCCAGTTTATTTGTCTCAATTCAAACAAACGTTTCCTTTTGCTTTCTAAGCTTATTAAATCAACATCTAATTGTTTTTCCAATACCTCTATTTCTTGTCATAGTTTTGCTTCAGTTTTATCTTCTTGTTTTTTAAGAAATGACGAGTAGGATATTGTTTTGCCTCTAATCTCCATTAATAATGTTTCAAAAAAGAGATGATCTTTCTTGTCGTGTCCTTAATGTTTTTTTTCTCTTACTGCTCTGGCTTCTGCAAAGCCATTGAGTACCTTCATTGTGGCTTTCTAGGCTATTGTTTTTTTGTATTATATTTACACGAGCATATTTGTGTTTTACTTATATTGCCTATTGATGCTGCCTTGTTGGTTAGAGATTAGATCATGGCGTGGATTTCTTCATTTACACTGTCCTGTTTTAATGGGATGACAGTAGGGTAAGTGTGAGGTTTGGTGCACCCTAGAACCGGTTTAAACCCCCAGTGGCCTACTATGCCACTGACCGTTCCAAGGCGGTAGCCCTATTGTCAACCCTTTTTGTGTTTGTGATGTCGTTTGCATTTATTATTGCTTTTGCCTTCTTGTTTGTCTGTTTGCGTGTTTGTTTTTGTGTTTTGTGGTTTACTGTCCTCATTGAATGCTACTTTCCCTGTCCGATCTTTTTATATTTCTTTTGGTCATCAATGTCCAATATCAAATCTTGACAAGGAATGTCTTTAATTTGTAAATTTATATTTTGATTCTGTGCTGCATATTGATTTTTTTTTATTATCGATCACTTTTTTAATTTCATCTACATAAATAGTTTCTTTAAGGAGCGAGTTGTAAAATTCCAATAAGATCTCCCCTTTATGAACTTTCTATAAACTTACAAATGATATTATTGAATCTCGGTTCGATACCCAAGTAAAATGGTACTATCTTCAATGTCGGTAAATAAATGTTCAGGTATTAAAAAAATATGTAGTCTAGCCATTTTATTTGTATTTTTACGTCTCCATGTGAACCCCTTTTTATCAAAATGTAATTCTCTCCAGCAGTCAATCAAGCTACAGTCATCGATAATAGTTTTAACGCATTCTCTAGCTTTTGGATTATTTATATTAACATACTTATGAGTATCGACATGAGAATGTAGGGTCCTATAGAAACCACAGCGTCCGAGCGCAATGGCATCTTAGGTCCGCACTGTACTGCAAACAAGGTCTTGAAAATACAATGAAAGAGACAAAAAAACAACAGAAATCATCTCTTTTGTGAACGAGCTATCACCAGGTGGGCGAGACGAGAAAGTGGATATGGTCTTATTAAACTTGACTTCGAATAGTCGAGCGTGTTGTCCTTCCAACAGCTCTTGTTTATTAAGGCCTTTTCTCAGAGAACGAAAATGATAAAAAGGGTCCTTTAGAAATCACAGCACCCAAACGCAATGACACATCTGCACCATAAAGAAAGAGCAATTGTTTGCAATTAAAATGACAATACGCAGCACAAAGAATGGTGACGACAGCGTTACCGACGGCCAGTATGAACTAAGGTCTACCGGTTAGCTTAAACCGACTTATGTGTACACAACTTCGCTATTATCCTGGGTTTAGCGCTCAAAATAACAAGACCGTGTAAAT
Source organism: Cyrtodaria siliqua (assembly GCA_037043455.1). Classification (NCBI taxonomy): domain Eukaryota; kingdom Metazoa; phylum Mollusca; class Bivalvia; order Adapedonta; family Hiatellidae; genus Cyrtodaria; species Cyrtodaria siliqua. Next base: position 220,453 of record JAWPHD010002651.1, on the reverse strand, counting down.
AAAAGTACATCCCATCAAAACGAAATCTCAAACAATACAAGTAGATATAAAAGTCGAACAGGATTTGTATCATTCAAGGACCACAGACAACCACAAATACGCACAGAAACAAACAAACAAACAAACAACCACAAAGATGAATAAAAGGCAAGATATGACATCACACACATGAAAGGATTGACAATAGGGCTACCACCTTGGAACGGTCAGTGGTAACAAAGGCCGCTGGAGGTTTACATTAGGTTCTAAGGTGCACCAAACCTCACTCTCACCCCTATTGTCATCCCAATAAACGGGACAGTGTAAATAACAATACAAGGCTGTACATAAAACACATAAATGATCATGTATATATCACATAAATACTAAAGCATAGAAAGCCATAAGTAAGTACTGAGCATAATAGAACAAACCGTTTAGGGTATCAAACGCTACCATTCTATAAGGATTTAGATAGACGTCATCATAAGGTCCACAATCCGCCAGGTCATCGCACAATCAGAGGGGAAATAATAGTGGCAAATTGTAAATGGATCTACCACTAAGTATGCAGTGCGTTTCAAATTGATGGGTTCATAACCTTCTTATATAAACCTTTAATATAGTCATCATCCAGAGAAATTAGCAAACGATACGCATCTATGTTATTGTAAAAATATATAACAACTATATAATTAGACATACCTCAGGATTTATCCAGAATTGTACTGAACAACGTCAAAGTCGGTACGACCTGAAACCCGAGGGACGAACGTTCATGCTCCAAACTCCCCTTTCATGTTTTAGAAGGTGCAATCATAGAGTCCCACGAGGTTGTCCGGCCATCGCACAGGAAAAAATGAATCGTATTTACTTACTGTAGAGGGGTCAATCACGAAGCATAACGTGTGTTGCAATACTGAAGTGTCGTACCTTTTTCTGACCATTTTTCTGCTTAATGTTATAAAGGATTCAGGAAATTACATCTCCATAGAATATAGGTTGTGATATTACGGGTTGTGATATTCCGAATCACAGACGTGTTTTTAGGTATTTAGGTTGTTGTTGTACTTCTCCAGTATGGCTTTGTTACGGAGACAGAACTTCAAGAAAGATCTACGCAGTTTGTGATAACGAAAACCTTGCTGAAGAATTTTACTTGTAATAACTTTATTTCGATCAGTGGAATCGTTAACATCGTAACATACCCTAACAATAGCTAGAAGACAATGTAGCACGAGATACGTCACCATATACATGTGGATAGTTAACGATGTCAAAGTTAAAGTCTGTTCTCTTATCATAGATGCTAGCCTTATAAACTGGCTCCAATGCAGTTTTTAGCTCGACTATTCGAAGAATAAGAGAGCTTATGTAATCACCCCGGGGTCGGCGTCGGCGTCGGCGTCGGCGTTGGTGTCGGCGTCGGCGTCGGCGTCCCACATCAAGGTTTGCTTGTAAGCTGTGTTTACAAGTCTATATCTCTTACATTTCTTGTCCTACCACAAACAATTTTGTTCATGGACTTCCTTGTAGCATTATCTTAAGGGCTGCATAAGCAATTTTGGTTCCTGTAACTCATGGGCTCCCATGGAACCCAAATTATGATAGCCCATAAAATGTGCCCCATTTCACATCAAATTTGGCGTGTAAGCTGTGTTTACAAGTCTATATCTCTTACAATTCTTACCCTAGCACAACCAAATTTGGCCATTAGCTTCCTTATAGCATTATCGTAAGGGCTGCTTAAGTAATTTTGGTTCCTGTAACCCCTGGGCTCCCATGGAACCCAAATTCTGATAGCCCTTAAAATATGTCTGTTTCACATCAAATTTTGCGTGTACGCTGTTTTTACAGGTCTATATCTCTTACAGTTTTTGTCCTAGCTGAACTAAATTTTGGAATTGGTTTCCTTATAGTATGTTGTTAAGGGTTGAATAAGTAATTTTGTCTTCTGCAAATTCTGGGCTCCCATGGAACCCAAATTGTGATAGCGCATAAAATGTGCAATAAAGGCAGATCTAGGTTTGCATGTAAGCATGTATATATCTATAATTTTGGTTTGGGATTTGTTATAGCATTATGCATCTTATTACTTCACCCATATTGGGGCATGGGCTCCCTCCCCCCCCCACTCTACCCCCGCCCCCACTCCCCTTCACACCTTTTTTTTATTTTATTTTTTTTACATATTTCTGTGTTGTTTGAGTCAATTCTTACACATATATGTTGCAACCCTCCCCGCCCCCACCCCCACCCCCGCCTCTCACCCCATCACTCCCCCTCACCCCGCCCCAGACTTGAATTTTTTTTTTTAGTGTTGCTTTTGTCAATTCTTACACATATATGTTGCAACCCTCCCCGCCCCCGCCCCAGCCCCTGCCTCTCATCCCATCACCCCAACCACCACGCCCCACACACCACGCCCCACACTTGATTTTTTTTTATATATATTTTTTTAAATATTTCTGTGTTGTCTAGTCAATTCTTACACATATATGTTGCAACCCTCCCTGCCACCACCACCACACCCCTCCCCCGCCTCTCACCCCATCACCTCCCCCACCCCCCACCCCGCCCCAGACATGAAACTTTTTTTTTTAACATATTTCTGTGTTGCTTTTGTCAGTTCTTACACATATATATTGCAATCCTCCCCGCTCCCACCCCACCCCGCCTCTCACCCCATCACCCCACCCACCACGCCCCACACTTGAATTATATATTTTTTACATATTTCTTTGTTGTTTTAGTCAATACTTACACACATATGTTGCCCCCCAAGCCCCAACGCACTCCCGCCTCTCACCCCATCACCCCCACCCCGCCACTGACTTGAAACTTTTTTCTTTTTTTTTAACATATTTCTTTGTTGTTTTAGTCAATTTTTACACATATAAATTGCCCCATCCACCCGCAACCCAACCCACTCCTGCCTCTCACCCTCACCACACCCCACCCCACCCCAACCCCAACCCACCACACACCCACTTGAGACTATTGTATTTTTTTTTTACATATTTCTGTGTTGCTTTTGTCAATTCTTACACATATATGTTGCAACCCCCCTTCCCCCATCATCCCCCCCGCCCCACACTTGGAACTTATTTATTTTTTTACATATTTCTTTGTTGTTTAAGTCAAATCTTACACACATATGTTGCCCCCTCCCCCCTCCCCCAGCCACTCCCCCGCCTCACCCCCGCTCACCCCACCCAACTCCCACTTGAAAATCGAATTTTGTTGTTTTTGTTTTTTACATATTTTTGTGTTGTTTAGTCATTTCTTACACATATATATTGCAACCTTCACCACCCCACCCCGACCCGCCTCTCACCCCCTCACCCCACACTTGAAACATTTTTTTTTTACATATTTCTTGTTGTTTTAGTCAATTCTTACACATATATGTTGCCCCCTCCCCCCGCCCCCAACCCACTCCCGCCTCTCCCTCCGCTGTCCCCCACACCCCACACCCACTTGAAACTTTTTTTTTTACATATTTCTGTGTTGCTTTTGTCAATTCTTACACATATATGTTGCACACCTCCCCCGCCCCCAACTCATTCCCGCCTCTCCCCCCCCCGCTCCCCCCCCACTTGAATTTTTCTTTTTCTTTTTTTATTTCTTTGTTGTTTTAGTCAATTCTTACACATGTTGCACCACGCCTCTACCCCATCCCTACTCAAACTCGACTTTTTTTTCTTCATATTTTGTGATGTTTTGGTGAATTATTACATAGCTTCTTACACATATATGTTGCCCTCACCACCCCAACTCCCCCAAAATCCACCCCGCCTCTCTCCCACCCCCACCACGCACCCAACTCAAAACTGATTTTTTTTTTTTTTTTTTTTTTTTTTTACATATTTCTGTGTAGTTTTGGTCAATTCTTACACATAGTTATGTTGTGCTCCCAACCTCACCCCACATTGTTGTAGCCTTGTTTTCTGATGGTATATACTAGCTATAAATTTATTATTCTCTGAAAAATCATCGAATAGTCGAGCTGCGCTGTTCTCCGACAGCTCTTGTTTATTATTATTCTGACGTTCTATGTAACTGCATATACGCCTAATTTCCTTTGCAAAAAAAACGACTGGAAAATCCGCTCGAACACCCATGTGTCTTTCGAACGAAATTGAGCAGCTTATCAGACTCCTGTGCGTAAACCATGACAATAATCGAACAAAATAATAAGTTATTTACCATTTACTTTTGGTTTTATTTTTTTCCGAAGCATATTTTACATAATATATCGATTTTTCGTAGATCGCTATACATGTGTATTGACAATATATTGCGTGTGCGCGTCTCTCCAAACGTTGCATGCGCATGCGCATAAGTACACAAACGTCGGATATTTTCCACTATGGACAACGTGTCACGAGACTGCGTTGTGTTTAATGTACCCAGTATAAAGTTTTCAAGTATTAGGTTAACAAAAGGTAATGGGCGAAGGGTTCCTGGATATTTATTATATATTACCCCTTCAGACATTCTCCTAAAATAAAATCTCGCTCGTTTTATAGCCTAATCTGGGGGAAAAAGCATCTAACCGTAACATACTTATATGTCCATGACCTAACTTAAGCTTGTTTGTTTTGTTATGTTCATTTCATTTCGTGTGTTGTAGGGGTGGGGTGAGTTTACGGGTGGATTCAGGGGGGGGGGGGGGGGGGGGGGGCCACTAAAAAATCTGTAAAATATGGAAATTTATGTTAAACAAGATCTGTAGGAGAACAGCGCAGATCGACTATTCAGAGAATAATAAATGATATAGCCAGTATATACCATCAGAAAACAAGGCTAAAACAATGTGAGGGTGGGTTGTGGGTTGGTGGAGTGAAGGGGGCGGGATGGGTATAGAAACTCGGGCCGATATAACATTATTGTTAGAATCTCATATATACATTATAGTAAAATTTGGGGCAGGGTGTGACATTTTATTGATTTTTATCCAAAGTTGCTGTCATTTTAAAATAAATTGTGGTCGAAAGGCAACTCGGGGAGGGAGGGAATATCTGGCGAATTTTTATTGTGGCCTCATTTCAGGTTGTTTTTTATTGATATTTCATCTGTGTATCTGAATTTAATCTAAATTGTTTTATATGTAAATGATTGCGTTCAAATTAAAATTTTAATATCCAATAATGGAAGACAAAAACAATTTCCCTCCCCCTGTCCTCCATGTGAGGGGAGCCTATAAACCAATGGGGGGGGGGGCAGGGAGCAGGCGGGGTTGGGGGCATAGCAATATGTGTAAGAATTGACCAAAATAACAAAGAAATGTGAAGAAAAAAATATAGTAAAAAAATAGAGATTCGAGTCGGTGGGGGCGGGGGGAGGAGGGTGGTGGGGGCGGGGCAACATAGCTATATGTGTAAGAATTGACCAAAACAATACAGAAATATGAAGAAAAAATAAATAGTTGAGAGTCGGGGGAGGCGGGGCGCCTGGGGGTTGTGCGGGGCGGGGGCGGGAGTAGGGGCGCGGCAACATAGATATATGTGTAAGAATTGACCAAAACAACACAGAAATATGTAAACAATAAATAAACAAATTGAGTTTCGAGTGTGGGTGGGGGGAGGCAACATATATATATGTGTAAGAATTGACCAAAACAACACAGAAATATGTAAAGAATAAATAAACAAATTGAGTTTCGAGTGTGGTTTGGGGGAGGCCCGGGATGTTGAAAGGTGGGCGCGGGGGTGGGGGCAACATAGCTATATTTGTAAGAATTGACCAAAACAACACAAAAATATGTAAATAACAAATTTAAATGAGTTTCGAGTGTGGGGAGGGCTGGGGGAGGTGGGGGTGTAGCAACATAGCTATATGTGTAAGAATTGACCAAAACAACAGAAATATGTAAACAAAAAAAAGCGTAGGGGGGAGAGGGGTGTGTGTGGGGGGGGGGGGTTAGGGGCGGGGAGGAGGGAGCCCATGCCCCAATATGGGTTAATTACAAATAAGATGCATAATGATATAAGATGCCAAACCAAAAGTATAGCTACATATACACCAGCTTACATGCAAACCTAGATCTACCTTTATTGCACATTTTATGGGCCATCACAATTTGGGTTCCATGGGAGCACAGAATTTGCGGAAGACAACATTACTTAAGCAACCCTTTACAACATATTATAAGGAAACCAATTCCCAAATTTAGTTGAGCTAGGATGGGACATTGTGCTTTATAAAAAGAAATCGTTGTGTGTTTGATCTGGTGGAGCTGAACATGGTTATTTTGTTTACGGAAACAATAACTGTCACTAGTATTCAAATCCCCATCCCCCTCACCCCCAGTGTTTATGGGATGACGAGTTGACCGTTGTCAGTAGTCCGTCGCCCGTCCTCCGCTAACGTTTGCCTTGTGAACACTATTGCAACTTCATTATTATTATTCGGATCTTTACCAAACTGCTAATTTTCATATATTTGATATTCTCTTTATTAAGATTTAAGAATGAGGAAGAGTCTTGTAGAATAATAAACGAATAAAACAAGTAAATTTAACAATACTCTAAATGTAACAAAAATATTACTTTTAAATCGGCATGAAATATGTGTAGTTTAAACACACTACACAATGTTTTACGATTGTATCAATAAACGGTTCTATTCTATTCTATCGACGGGACATGGTAGATTGCGTATGCAGTGCTAATATGCGCATGGAACTCTGGGTAAGAATTTCAAACAAGACGGCGGTAACTTTCGATAATTCGGAAATGTGAGAATATATTCGTGATAAATTTGGATAATCTGAGATATTTCATCGTGGCAGGTAAATTTTGTAACACCAATCGACTCAAAAAAAATCTTCTTTCAACCTGTGCATATATAATATACAAACAATGCTGTTTAAAAGATTGAAACCTTCCCAACAGATTCCGTTGGGAAAGTCCAGTCGTAAAATGTGCAATAATCAATACACGTTGATGCTCGCCAATACGAAACATTTCAAAAGAGCATTAAGGTGTATTTTAACACACTACATACATGACATAGATGCTAGCATGTATGTAATCATTTGACCATACAGCTTTTACACTTTATTGCACTAACATAAACATGACAGCAACCTTTATGTTTATTGTTTGTTCTGGGAAGTCAATAACAAAAAAAGTCAAAGTAGTGTCGATATATGCCATATAGTGAATACTTTTGTTAAAATAATAGTCACGTAATGCAGCATGAAAGATAGTAATAAGATGTAACACATATTATTTTACGGTATAACGTAATCAAAGTTATATAATATAGAATAAAACTCTATACAAAAATCGATGTACTAAATATTATTATGTGATGTTACGTAATCAGAGTTGTTATACAATTTGTCATTAATTGGCAGTAAATGTTTTGTTATTAATACAGTAATCTTGCTTTATTCATTCGATCTTTGGAGATCGCTGAACCCGATACTTATATTTAATTATCGGTGGTACTTTTTCATTTCTTTTCGTATTCTTATCAATTTTCGATTTAGTGGTTCCACTACTTGGGCCGATTAAAGACTCTGGGTATTGTTTAACCACTTATAGGATATGTTGTCTGCTTTTTAATTTAGTCTTTTGACTGTTACTTGTGATATGCAGGCTTCATAACCGCTGCTCCCAACTAAATTCCATTATGTTTATTTCGCTCTTCGGGGCATTTAGTTTTATTAGATACTGGGACCATACACCGTACGACATGGGGAAGAAAGATATGTCCACCGCCATATTTGTATGTGTCGTTTTCGTTTCGGCCGTTTCCAAAGGTCCATTATCATACTCTTTTTTATATAATGTTACACTTACGTGCGGTTTTAATTAGCAATGGCACATTTTCGCCTGTCTCATCAGGCAATTGACTAATGAAATCACCATATGAAAAGTAAATAGCGACTGACATTGGCATATATCGAAAGTATTGCTCGGATTGTATTCTAAACATTTGAGCGAAATGCCCATTATACCTTTACATTTCTGAAATCGGTCCGACAGAAACTCCTGGTCGGATCCGGATTGTTTTATCACGAAATGAATGCTCACACTCAAAACTAAATCGTACACAATTAATTTTACTCCCAAACTTTTACGTCCATCGACTGTAAATCGACATCAAAATGTCTCTTTCACTCGCGATATATGTATTGTTAAATGGCAGTCATGACTACCTCACATGTACCCATGGTAAGGTCAACTACGCTACTATGTCAACACTACCTCGCATGAACCCATAGTATGGTCAGTTCATGGTAATGACTCAAGTTTGAATCCTCGTCCGATCCTGAAACTGTGTGATTTAAATTCCTTTGTACTGAGACATATGTTTGCTATCGATGCATTTAATGTATTTACGAAACTTGACCTGGATAGTGGGACAATATTTAAGACAAACATCAAACGCAACCACCCTATGAGGATTTGGGTAGACGTCACGTAGGGTCCACAGTATGTCCGGTCATTAAACAATCAAAGAGGAAAGCATAGTGGCGAACTGTAATTGGGTCAACCACTAAACTTGCAGTGCGTTGCAAAATGATAGGGTCATAACCTCTTTTGGTAAACTGTTTAACAAGTTTAATAACGAGTTTATGAAAGTGATTATGACCAAGGATATTACGAAGTTTGTACATCACATCACCATAGAAGTCAGGTTGTTTTAATCCTTGTCGCAGAAGAGGTCTTATATTACTTTTATATTTTAAAAGCTGATTAGGGTTACGATAATACTATATTGAATATTTCGAAGTTTAAGGTAAGGGTAGCCCTGCTGGAGTAGCTTTTTAGTTATACAAATATGACGAAGATTATAGTCCTCAACACGACCATACGCTCTCGAAAAACGAATAAGTTGAGACACATATATACATAAAACTCGAACAGGAAATGTAATATTCAAGGACGACAGCCAACCACAAACACACAAAGAACAAGTATATATAAAGATAAATAAAAGGCAAAATAAGACATCACAGACACACAAGGGTTGACAATAGGGCTAACGCCTTGGAACGGTTAGTGGTATAAAAAGGGCCGCTGGGGGATTAGATCAGGTTCTAAGTGGGAATAATTAACAATAATAAAATTAAAATTAATCTCTCTCATAGTAGTAACAAATATAAATCCAACGATCATCACTATCTTGTCAATTAGTACTTTCCAAATTTCTGTCACGTACGTGTATCAATAAATGGATAGTACTGATAATCACAAATAACTCCAAATACTACTATCAAACACTAATAATAATATTTTGCAAAGGTTTTCCGAAGTTTATGGTAACGTTAGCCCTGCTGGAGTAACGTTTAAAGAAATATAAAAAGATCGGACAGGGAAAGTAGCACTCAAGGAGGACAGTCAACCACAAAACACAGAAACAAACACGCAAACAAAAAAACAATACAAGTGTTACGAACTGAATGTTGTTTAATGGCTCATCAACACAGTATAGGTTATTTAGAGCCGCCTCAGAGAGAAGGGAAAGATACATAGGAATCCGGGAACCATGCCCTACTCTTATTATCAAATAGATTCCTATGGTTCTTTAACGTGCTCGGCGGATAGACCTATACACGGGACCGAACGGTTTACGTCCCATCCGACGGACGAGGCTAAGGGAAAGTATCTTGCCCAAGAACACACCAACGAAAATCAGCGGCACCGCGGAGGATTGAACCCGGGGCCTCCGGTTACAAATCCACCGCGCTACCGACTGCGCCACGCCACAACACGACTACAAGCACTAGAGAAACGAATAAGATACCCCACAAAAGGTAGCTCGGGAACATCTCCATCTAAGTTGGGATAATTAACAATATTACAATTATTTCGCTTGTCATAGATTTTACTAATTTCACCATTTTCAATAGAGAGATGTAAATCAAGAAATGAAGCGACAGTATCAGAACTGTTAGTTTTGTTGAGTTAAAGTTCTTCTTGATAGATATTATTAACCATAGCAGAAAAGAAAGGATTGCCAATGTTTAATATGTCATCCAGAAAGGCGTTAGTTACATCTGCCTGAGTATTTGTGTAATTCTCGACAAAAACAAATATGCGACAAGTGGTACCCGTTCCTGACAAACATATTATCTAATAGGTAAAATGAGTGCTTCAGAAACTTCATGGAAAGTCCACATAGTGTAATTGTCTAAACTGCCATAGGCATACAAACAATTTTTCTATTGTAGTTCCATACCTGACAACAAGATTATCAAATAGGCAAATGAGTGCTTCAAAATCTTCTTGGAAAGTCCACATAGTGTAATTGTATGATCTGCCGTTAGTAAAAAATGGCGTAATGTAGGCGTGAAATACTAATTAGTGGCTTTATCAGCAGGAACTAAAGAAAACGATAAGATGAGACCATTGTTTTTACGTTGTACGATTTTAAGAAGTGTTTCCATGTCAAAAGTCTTATTTCACCACCTTTGTTAGACGGACGCGGTAATATGGCTTTCTGACATTAAGCATGAGATTTATTTACGAACGAAGAAATGTACTTCCTGACAGTATTAAATTAGTGCGAAAAATGAATGTGCCAATTATTTAAGATCGCTAAGTGTGCTTTATTCTGTCGACAGATGCCAATTATTTAAGCATTCGTAGCGAACTAATTTGCCCAGAGTGAGTCTAACAACCATTAGCATGGAATCGAGCTCTTAACCCACGAACGTTAAGAGACTACATGGTATTACGTCCTTTCGTATGCCATTTTCAGCCTAATATCGGCGCAATAAACTAGGAATTTATCCAGGTAAAAGTGACCCGTTGCTCCCGTCTCTGAAATCAGTAAACAATCATCCACAATTTGCATCACTTCCGGAATGTTTAACTTCTCTTTTGCGACTCATTTGATAGCGCAGCTAAACACTTCAAAGATTTGACAAGAGGACGAGCAACCCATTGACATACAATGGTCAAAATAAAATTGATTTCCCTATTGAAAAACGAACAGACGGTATTGTTATGGCATTAGCAGAATAACACGGAATGCTGATTTTATGTCTTATTTCGATAAAAAATAATTCTCTCCGGCAATCTTTATCGCCTCTATAGCGTCGTAAATATCTGAAAAATCTATGACCCGGAATTATTTATCAATGCCGTCGTTTATTGAATGACCCTGTTGATAGATTAAATAATGGATACGCCTAAATATTATTTGCCAGTGTTGCTTCGCTTTTCGACGAACCCTATCTGTTAACTTGAACATCCGGAAAGGGCGGATTTATGAATAGGCCTAGGATCTTTCCTCATTGTGTTTCATGATCGAGGCGGGGGCTGGCGTGGCGCAGTCGGTAGCGCGGCGGATTTGTAACCGGAGGCGCCCCAGGTTCAATCCTCCGTGGTGCCACTGAGTTCCGTCGGTGTGTTCTTGGGCAAGACACTTTACCTCGCCTCGTCCGTCGGATGGGGACGTAAACCGGGCGGTCCCGTGTATCGGTCTATCCTCGGAGCACGTTAAAGAACCTCTTCGATAATAAGAGTAGGGCAGGTTCCCGGATTCCTATGTATCCTTCTCCTCTCTCTGGGGCGGCTCTAAATAACCTATACTGTGTTGATGAGCCGTTAAACAACATTCAATTCATCATCGAGGTGTGTGTCAATGATTTCGGCAGGGGTTCTATTCGCGGAACGTGTGGCTGTTTTGTTTCCACTGAACGTGTCGTTTCTGTATTGCATTAAGGGCTGTGGGTTTGAAAACCGGCTCTTGATACGAAAATAATTAGTCATGGGTCGGTTGTAATTAACCGCTGGATTAAACTTCGCAGTTAAAACATGCATGTTGAAACGAACACGAGTTCTCTTTCTTTGCACCCCAAGCCTCCATGATAGGGAATGCACACACCAGATAGCATTTGCTGACGCCTGCAGTGTGAACTTTGACCCTGGAATATGTGTTTCATGCAAGGTCGCCTTGACATAGAGCTCTAGATCAGTGCTTACCTTCGCTACTAAATCTAATGGGACTTGCTGCCAAAATGATACATCGTAAAAACACCAATCTTTGTTTTTTGCAGCTATATCGTTTACTGTTTGAAAAAGTATCGCCATTTTAGCAATCAGAATGGGATTTTGAGTTCTGCTCAACCCGGGGTTAGAGGGCGTGAGCGGTAGCTAGCATATTTCACTACCGCTCATGAACAGTCTCAATCAAACCGAGACTGCAATATTTCGTATGTGTCGTGCTCGGCCGTTTCCAAAGGTCCATTATCATACTTGTTTTTCAGACACGGGCTTTTGAGCTAGTAGAAAGCCCGTAGACGGTCGTGTCCCGCACGGGCAGTCACGACTGGTTACGGCCGCTTTGCGTACGGGTGTTCTCAAGCCCGTACGGCATCCACACGGGCCCGTACGGTGCCCGCACGTGCACCTTACGGAACCCGTAGGGTACACGTACGGGCTCTTGCGATCCCGTGGCCAAACAATCGTAAGAAAACGCAGAGAACCCGTAGAACGCCCGTAGACCGCCCGCATGCATGTGACCACAAAATCGCAGGATGGTGATTTCGTACGGACGATGATTTTTTGTGTTACATTTTCTGTTATTTCCTTTATTAAATGTGGAGATAAAACTGACACTTCCCTTCCGTTGTCTGTGTTTTCTTGATTTCGTCGCGGACGGGATATAATTGCCCTTTTTCCTATTTGGTGCCATTCTCTGAAATGGTTATTACAGCGAGAGACACCATGATCGTGATTACAAAAAGACATAGTGCACTTACCTTCTGTATGTACGAGTATTGGAGGGCAATTTAAGCCGCTCTGTAATAAGACATATAATACCTGTATGCACTTAACGTCGCTCTGTAACAAGGCACTTCAAGCCTCTATGTATTGGAGAGCATTTAACACTGCTCTGAAACAAGGCCCTTAAGGCCTCTATGTATTGGAGGGTACTTAACTCCGCTCTGTAATAAGACACTTAAAGTCTGTATGTATTGGAGGGCACTTAACGCCGCTTTGTAACTAGGTACTTCAAGCCTCTATATAATGGAGGGCATTGAACACTGCTCTGTAACAAGGCACTTAAGGCCTCTATGTATTGGAGGGTACTTAACGCCGCTCTGTAATAAGGTACTTAAGACCTTTATCTATTGTAGGGTATTTAACGCCGCTTTGTAATAAGAACTTAAGGCCTTTATGTTTTGGAATGCACTTAACACTGCTTTGTAATCCTTGAATGCTACTTTCCCTGTCCGATCTTTTTATATTTCTTTAAAGTCTATATGTATTGGAGGGCACTTAACGTCGCTCTGTAATAAGGCACTTCAAGCCTCTTTCTATTGGATGGCACTTAACACTGATCTGTAATAAGGCACTTCAATCCTCTATGTATTGGAGGGAACTTAATGCCGCTTTGTAAAAAGACACTTAAAGCCTCTATATATTGGAGGGCACTTAACGTCGCTCTGTAATACTACACTTAAGGCCTATATGTATTGGAGGGCACTTAACGCCGTTCTGTAATAAGGCACTTCAAGCCTCTATGCATTGGAGGGCACTTAACTACGTTCTGTAATAAGGCACTTTAAGCCTCTATGTATTGGAGGGCACTTCAAGAAATATAAAAAGATCGGACAGGGAAAATAGCATTCAAGGAGGACAGTCAACCACAAAACATAGAAACAAACACGCAAACAGACAAACAAGAAGGCAAAAGCAATAATAAATGCAAACGACATCACAAACACAAAAGGGTTGACAACAGGGATACCGCCTTGGAACGGTCAGTGGCAAAGTAGGCCACTGGGGGTTTAAACCGGTTCTAGGGTGCACGATCTAATATCTAACCAACAAGGCAGCATCAATAAGGAAAACACAAATATGCTCGTGTAAATATAATACAAAAGAACAATAGCCTAGAAAGCCACAATGAAGGTACTCAATGACTTGGCCGAAGCCAGAGCAACAAGAAAATAAACCATTAAGGGCACGACAATAAAGAGCATAGACAAACATCAAAAGCCACCGTCCCAATGGGCTTTAGGTAGGCGTCATCCACACTGTTCTCGTTATATGTAAATTGTAAGAAGGCACTTAAAACCTTTTTGCAGGAACATGAATACCAAACATGTAAAGGAAATATATGCACTAATAACTTAACAGGGGATAATCATGTGTTCGAGAAGGCTATTAATTACGCTTATCTTTATCGAGGGAATAAAACAAATATGTTCTGTATTTTCGAATGAACGCTTTATCATTGACAATGCACATTGTGTAGTGTGATGGTTATATGTTTGTAGAGTCCCTCTGAGACTCTTATAAAGGTAATATTGTCATTTATTCGTAAGATGTACCCCATCAGACACGTACTTGCCCTGGAACACTTTCCATATACAGGAAATGGGAATTTGCTGTTATGCGGGCAGTATAATTCTACACAAGTTCCCATCTCAAAATGGCGTTTACGATTCGAGCTTTGTGATTAAATATTTTCCAGTTTCTATGTCCCTCGAATCTGGGCAATATCTGACACAATACAACTGACCCTATACTATATCTGTGATGGAGCAACGACACAAAACTCATAAATCCGGCTGCTTTTTGTGCGGGCGAAGTGTCGAATTTTGATGGTCTTAGGTCATTGTCGCCTAACAGAAGAACGACTATACTGTCGTACTTTGCCGATAGTTCGTCTAGTAACCGAAGACAAAGTAATGTCATCTTTATCATAGAACCTTACATTCCAGGACTGCTCCACATTAAAATCCTGTCACAGCCGAGTTGTCTATGCTATTCTTTATATGATATTTATGACGCATGGGAATGTCGTTCAATGGCATTTTAATTATAAGATACTATGTTCGAAAAAATAGAATGAAGATGTATTTTAATATAGTATGCACTTACTTGATAATATTAATCCTTGATATTATCCTCGCACTTTTAGAATTTCAGAATAGCTTACTCCGAACTACCGGTTGTAAAAGAAATAGACGGTCTGATGATGGAACACAATTAAGTTCAACGATGTATGCGCAGCAGAAAAGATGGCTTATTCCGAAAGTAAAACAGGGAGCGCATGATTGGTTAAGAAATCAAGGGTTGTTCGTACAGAGAACAAACGATTTGCATAAATCTCCAATATCTTCGCAATTAGATCATGCTTGTACAAAATGGATCTCATTGAAATTGACCGTGACATAGAAACACACCTGATTAAATTGGATATGTGACTGACAGTATTAAAGCGGGGAATCCGAGTCCCATGGACATATTTTCTAGTTATACGTTTTTATGTTTGCTACCAAATTTAATAAAGATAGATGTGTTCGACTTTTATACTTACTTTTCTTATTATTCGTTTTGTTTTAGCAACAATGTGACAAATACTGGCCAGAGCCTAATGTGCCGTTATATTACGGTGGCCTCGCTGTGTCTATACAGGCGGAATTATATTCGTCCGACTATATCATCAGGAATATAGAAGTGAAAAAGGTAAGTTTTATATTTGTTGTACATTAATTATAATTCTGTCATTACGTTATTATTCAGCAAAATTCCATTACGGGACGTTACTAATAGTAGGTATAAAAGTCGAACAGGAAATGTAGCTTTCACAGAACACAGTCAGCCAAAAACACGAATTAACACAAACAACAATTACATTAAACAGAAGCAAGGCATGTGACATCACAAACACAAACGGGTTGACAATTGGAACGGTCAGTGGTAAAAATGCAAACTATAATTACATTATTAGCTGCTTTATCAGCAGGAACTAAAACAAAATTTATTATGAAGTTCTTGAATTCCCGATTATAAATTACGGAACGGAGACATAGGTCTTAGAGGAAGTTAAGAGGTGTTAGCATAATACAAGTTAATACGGGTACAATGTATCTATAATTTAAAAAATTGAGGGAGTTTGGGTCCGCATGTTTCCTACAACACCATTTTATATTAAAACCCTCAGTGAATTGAGCATGACCTAAATTAAAATCAATAATTGAAGGCAATCTGTATATTTCGGACCTTTAGAAAGCAAATGCCGAATACGTTCATTTAAAATATAAAACAAATATCAGTTATAACACGACCTGCCGGAGCATAGCAAATTTAGATACTATACACTCACATTCCTTAGGACTGTTCCTTAGAATCTCAGGGTCAGAAAAAACTATTTCTTTGTAGATCAACATTATATTTATAATATGTTTTTATACTTATAACAAATTATAGGATTTTCTGAAATTTTTAAATAATTATTTAGAAATAGAATCAACAACACGATTATCTCGAAACAAATCTGCCATGTCAATAAAATAAATACATGTACTCTTATTAAGATGTAGTATTTTTAGAAAATGCCTGATATGATCAGACTCCTTATCAATATGGGGTCGGAGAACATATTGCATGTAGCTTTGAATTATGGAAGCAGTGTTATACAAAGGATCTGTCTGAATGAACATTTCGTCTGTTTCCTCGTCGATCAACTTAAGTGACGAAATGGACAGAGAGGTGACACGTGAAAACGTAGCGTACTTTCCAGATTGTTTAAAACAGTATGTACACCAGCGATTGACATAGTTAATGCGACGAATGTTGCCATTACGTCTACAATCATGAGACCTAGATGTACGCTTTAGAAAATAAAATATAGAAAAAATGTCAATATTAGAATCTTTTAAAATATTTCCTTGTTGATAAAACGGCCGAACACGATAAATACGAAATATTGCAGTCTCGGTTTGAACACTTATTCTATTGGTTTACAGGTTGATGTTGATGAATCAACTGTCATCCTCTGTTCTTATCTGTATTATACATCCGAAAAATAATGGCATAATTGAAATCATAATTACAAAATCAGCACCTACCGTCAGGGTAAGTATATCTGCTGCGTAAGGAGTTGAAGGAATAACACTATTTACATTGGTTCCATCAGCAACAATGCTATATTTTGTATCTACTTTTAAACATCAACTAAACCCTTACAGAAAATAAATATAAGTCTCTTATATATTTGAGTTATAAGTGACATATAAGTCGCTTATATTTGACATAGGCCAGTAACATATATATATATATATAGATATAAACATCGAACAGGAAAAGTAGCATTCAAGGACGACAGTCAACCACAAACACACATAGAAACAAAGAACAACTTTAAAGATGAATAAAAGTCCAAATAAGACATCAAAACACAAAAGGGTTGACAATACGGATATCGCCTTGGAATTATATTGATTTTAAATGCAAATGAGATGTAAGTCATATAACTCAATAATAAGTCACTTATATGCCAAGGACTATGTCACTTATATGTGACTTATGAGCGACTTGTAAGTGATTTATATAATGCATTTACGTGACCTAGATGTGAACGTATAGGTGATATATATGTCACTTATAAGTGACATATATGTCATATGTCACTTATAAGTGACATATATCAACTAGTAAGTCAAAATGAATCCAAAAGAATGATAACAAAGGGTAAAGTGAAACGTCATAACATAAAAGAAAGCTTATTAATTTTAATTTATTTTATCAGTTGATCTAAATGAAACACAACATCAATATAGCAGTCCTGTTTGGGCAGTTTGTTTTCCAATGCTTTCTTCTGTTCTATTTCTCTTTCTGTTTTTCTGTCACTCCGAAAATATTTAATTATGAATAAATAATAAAAGTCAAGAATATATATTACTGAAGATCTTTTCCTTTAACATACTTTTGAGGATAGACAGATTATGCACCGTCTGTGAATAAATCATATGGACCCTTATTTAATTGACATGTTTAATATCACATAAATAGAAGACAGACAAGTTAATCCCTCAAACATGATGTTTGCTCTTTGGAACCATTTAACATATGTATGTATTTATACCAATGTATAAACTAACTACATAAACATAGTTAATATGATCAGTGTAGCCTAAATGGGGATTCGTTTTTGTAAAAGAATAACAGGATATATCTGTATTTTGTGGGTTCTGCCCCCCAAAACTGATATATACCATAACATGGTCAATATCTGTCAAAATCACCAAAATTCTGACCCAAAACACCATATCATGGTCAAATCTGTAAATCTGTATTTTCTGGCAAAAAACACCATATCATGGTCAATATCTATCAAAAAAAACATATCATGGTCAAAATCTGTAAAGAAAACCATATCATGGTCAAAATCTGTATTTTAGGTCCTTTAAGAAAAAAAAACATAACCTACCTGTCCATGGTCAAAATCTGTATTTTAGGTCCTTTAAGAAAAAACAACATAACCTACCTGTCCAGGGTCAAAATCTGTATTTAAGGTCCTTTAAGAAAAAAAAAACATAACCTACCAGTCAAAAACCATAGCCTACCTGTAAAAAAAAACATAGCCCACCTGTCCATGACTCAAAAATATATATATTTTAGACCAAAATATGTATCCACACTAAGACTAATAAGCGAAACTAACGATGCTCAACGTATCGTCTTACCAGCATACAGTTAAGTCTTACCAGCATGCCGGTCCCACACATATAACAAAAAAACGCCTAGGTGCTGAAATAAGCGAGGCTTCTGCCCCAGCACAGGGAAGCTGGTCATCTCGCTATAACTACAGTATGTTGGTCATTTTGTGATTAAACATGAATACGTCTAAATTTTAAGCACTCAACATTATAATCTTTAAATTTCCAATAACTTGCCATTATTCTGACTGAAACTCCACCACAATCAGCACACATTTTATGTTTTGCTCTTGTACCTTTTTTACATATTGAGCACGGCAATACATGACTTGTTTTTAATAGATACTTATTCAAACTGCAATAATTAGAATCTTTTGTAGTCTTATTTTTACATGGATTGTGTAATCCAATTTTAAGAAATTTGCAAACATTGATTTCTTTTTGATAATTGATTTCCATTATTTCTTTTTGATATAGTTATATATTTCCTTAATACATTTATATCAAAAAAATCATGCCATATGAAGAGGGGTAAATCTCGCGGTGAGCCTTTTTAAAGTAAAATTTGTATTTCTTAAGTCATTTAAAAAAACACCTAAATTAACAATTTTCCGACCTTGAATACAAAGGTGGTGGATCATACTCATACACATTACTAAAACAATTTATCACATACTTTTTAGACTTTTTTGTAAGGTTGCCATTGCTTCCTTTCTTCCCTGCTCCACTAGTTCTTTTTTTTGAACTTCGCTAATTTCAAGTTTCTTTTGTTGTTTCAAATTATAGTATCTCTCCAGTTCATCCAAAACCATCTTGAACTCTTGCTCAGATATCTGTGCATCACTCAATGCTTTTGATATTAACTGCTTTATACTATTCAACTTAGACTCTGCTAAAGTTTTTATTTTATGATGTTTTTGAGCTTTTACATTAAGCTTGCGTCTGATGAAATTAATACAAACACCTGTAGCTCCACATATTATTGCTGCTATTTCTAAAGTAACAAAATTGGAACAACAAATCCAATCCCAGCCATAATAACACCTGCAGATATTAAGGTAGTGTCGATTCCATCCGTGATATTAATACCACGTTTATATTTTTTATAAAGAGACTTGCGTGTGTCTCGCTCTGTAATTAACCTTTGTTCAATCTCTGAAATTTTTTGTAATCTATATTTCTGTACGTCCTCTGGCAACGGAGGATATAAATCTGGTGCTGTCGGTTGCTTCATTTTTAATAATAAAACATTAAATTAATTCAATTAATAATGATGCCACCGTATTTACAGCGGTAGCGTTAGCAACCTTGCATACAAAGTTAACAACAGAACCAGCATCAATCTCTAAAGGACTATCAAAGTTATCGTGTTTGCGTGGGGTGGTGTGAAGCGTTATACCATAATTGGGTTGTTCAACACCATCGACAGAAACTATTACAGTTACGTCACCAACTAATCGGTCACTTGCTAAACCTATTCCCATAATCCGACCACGGCGTGTCATTACATACCCCACATTTGTTTCTGCTCCACCGTTACCAAATGAGAGTACTCTATTCATTGCAATTGGACCCTTAGCCTCCGCACATAGTGTTATAATCCCATATTTAAGATTATCAACTCTATCTCTCAAATGATTAAACTGGTTAACAATAGGCACAACTCGCCTATATAAATCTTGAACATCATTTATCAAAGCCTCTAAGTCTTCTGTTTTTTTAGGCCCAAATATACTCTTTTTTTTTTTTATAAAAATATAATTTTTTAAATAATTTCTTAAACACAACTCATAGGCAAGCCGTGATTATCTATATTGTTGCCATGCTCATCTCTGACTTCTATTGTCAATTCAGAAATTGCACCAATCGTAAGACAGTGATATTCAGGATAAAAATGTGTATATACAATATCTCCAAACTGCTTATTTACTACAGGTACAACACCTATAATAGTGCTTGGTTTACCATTGAAATAATTACTACTTGTATTAATTTGTTCCAGATGAACATAGAGCTGTTTATAAGGAGCTAAATCAATTGGGTGAATTCCAACACGAATACCTTTTGACCATTTTCTATCATCAAATCCCAGCATTTTTGAAACACGGGTTGACATTCGTGTCTCTATTGGGGTATCTAAAATGGCTCTAGCACTTGACGCATCAACGGTTAGGATAATATTTTCATTTAGCAATTTAAAATCGTTTGCCAACTGTTGAAAGTTATAGAGCCCACCTGGTATAGGTTGCGTTTTATCTGGGTTTCTTGTCTTTATGACTTCTTGATCAACATTAAACCAACCAATAGTATATGTAAAACTTTTTAATCCAACGCGCTTATCTCCATTTCTATTATCGATATACTGTTGTAAGTTAATAGAGTTGTCTATGTTTGAAATTGTATGAAACATTTTTTTTAATATATATACATAAAAATGATTTCTAAAGAATTTAAATATAGCTCAGATGCTCATTACAATTTAAGTACTTTCAGCAAGAAAGTGATAGATATAATAAATCAAAACATAGTCATTACATCCAACGGTAAAGGCTTTAAAGCATCATTTCCCAATGTCTTTGAAAAATACAAACTCCCATACGTTAAATCAGATGCTATAGTCCAAAGCTGGGAAACAGACTGGATGTTATTTTGGCAAAACCAGTTGAATTTTGCTATTTGGTGTGCGACATCTGGATGTGGCATTGATTTCAACAACCATCTAAAAGCTGATGCCCTGGTTGGTTCGTTATTTCGATTTCATGTCTATTACCAAGTCAGAAGAATATTATTTGAGATGAGTGTAGCAATGCCACAAGACTCAAATTGGAATGCAGAAACAAAGCTGTAATCATGGTCTAGGAACAATTTATAATTACTGGACACATATTGGTTATCATCCTTTGGTAAATACTGTATACGACAACAACACGATGAGTTTTACAGTCTATGAGAGTGATAAAACATACCATATTGATTACATTGCACAAGGATCTGAGGCAGACAACAGCTGGTCTACTTTTATACTAGATTGTTCATCTGGATTTACAAGAGCTGGAGTAGAAAGAATCAATGACAGCATAAGAACATACTGCTGGGCAATCCTTGGCTCACAATCACAAACAAAAACAGATATACTTGGAACTGGAACGGCATTTGAGGCACAGAAACAATTTCTAGCAAATGTAGAGGACGCAATAAACAGCCCCATCAACTTGCCCAGTCAAATTTCAAGATATGAAAACACCCTAAAATATGCAAGAAGTAAAGTTAATTTTGTCTATGGAAGTGGATTGTACTCCGGGTGACATCGAATTAAGAATTGGAACAATACAAGACTACAATAATGAAATTGTAATAGCAACTGATGCACAAGCATTAGGATTAAATAATGATGTAAATGTAAAACCAGTGCCACCAAAAAGTGTTCAACCTTTTCAAGGCACCACAACAAAAACATTTCTGCCGGACTTTGATAAATCATTGATACATAAAACTGTGGACCCACCAGAAATACAAAAAATAGCGATTGAACATGAAGATAATAAAACAACCATAAGTGTTGGTACTATTGTAATAGGTCTTGCTGCATTACTTATCTACGAGATTTACTAAACCACTCTTTAGCTGCCACATTATTTATTTTATTAAAGTCTCATCATAGTATATACAGTCTACAATAGCATAAAACAACAACACATAATATTATACACCATGTCACTCTTGTAAGAGTTATAAGAGACTAAAAGATATATATGATATCTTCTAAAAATATACTATATTTTACAATATTAATACTCTATGTCATACAATTATCACACAATTCTTCTTTTTTTTTTTTTCACAGCAATTTACCACATTACCATATTCATTTAATTTATTTTTACAATGATAAGAATTGAGCTATAATCGTTAATCCTGAGCAGAGTGTACTTATAAGTATAATTACAAAATGCTCTAAAAAAGTATTAAAATAAACTTTATATTAAAACACTGAATTTATGAAAACTGCACCATGATGGCATTAGAAGTGCTTATTACAAAAAACATTTTAAAAAATCAATTATCATCTCAAATCAGATTTGCTATGACCTGATTAACAATCATTGCTCAAATATAAATAAAACAATTACATCTATATTAAATTAACATAAGATATCAACATACATATACAATATTAACACATTGTTCACATAGAAATATATATTTACACTTCAAACAAATTAAATCTAAATCAAGCCTACCGATAAAGATAACTTGATCTTCTTTGCAATATTTTGAAGCAGGTTTTGGCACATTTTTTAATCAGATTTACATTATTAAATAGAAAAACATACATACAACAACCCAGAAAACAACACAAGCAAAGCCCATAGATTGTTACCAAGCCAATTAATAACATTACCTGTTGCAGATAAAAGCCATGATACTATTGCACCAATAAGTCCTGGTAAAGCTGCTGCAGCTTTACCAGCTAGGTTGGCAAGAAGTTTACCAAGATTACTTAGTTGTTTTTTTATCCAATCCTTGGCACTTGATGAATCAGGTTTTGGAGTTGGAGCAGCACTTGATGTAGGAATAATGGTCTCAACTAATACCCCAATAATCATACCAAAGGCAGTCAAAATACTAACAATAGTAATACTTTGCTCCCTAAACAAGGTTTTGATTCTCTCACCCAATGTTGTGTCTTCTTTTAACACCTTATTTATAGTTGTTTCTTTTATCCTGTTTTTTTGACTGCGTAATGCTTCTTTGTTTTCACTCGTCGCTTCAAGTCGTGCACTTTTTTCATCTTCTAAGTTTTATATATTCTGTCACGTGAGCGCTCTTGTTGAAACTCATCCTCCTGCCCGAGGGTGCTAACCTGTTCTAATTTTTGTTTTTCTTTTGTTATGTCTTTATCAAGCTCAGTGAGCTTTGAGAGATTATTAGTAAGTTCTCCACGAAAGCTTTGCAATCTCTTATCTAAACCTCGTATCTCTCGCAGTGTTAGATCTTCTGGTTGAACAGCAGTTTTAGAATAAGTTTCATCTATATTACTCTCAATTATAATTACAGCATCTACTGTATTTTGTACATCTTCAGTTGTTGAAAAAGTTTGCAATGGTATATTCTCTGCAGCGATGGTATCTCTTGTTTTTACCAAGGCTGCTATTTTTGCCCTACCCCGAGGAAGTCTTTCACGTGGAACTAAATAATCATACATTTTTAAAGTGTTTTTCACAAAGTCAATACCATGTTTTCTAACTAAAGTGTCCAGCACATAAAACTTGATTGGTTCGTTTGGATTATTTCCCTTATAATAGGTAAGTGGGACGTCATCCTTCCCCAACCGAACTGCATATAACATTGTTCTACCGATTTTGTCCTCAGCCACTCTAAAATCATCTTTATAATCAATTCCGCTGATCTCAGCATTAACTTCAGTACAAAATTGATCTACTAACCACTTTTTTTGTGCGAGCTGTTCTTTTATTTTATCTTCCCCTTGAAGCTGATTAATATGATTATTTTCATTTACAATTTGTCTCTGGAATTCTAAGCCAGGTTGTATAAATTCTTCATCAAGTAATTCATCTACATAAGAATCTGGATCAAACGTAGGATTGTCAAACTCATCCATTGTTTTTTTTTTTTTTTTTTTTTTTTTTTTTTTTTTAAAAAAAAAATATATATATTTAAAAAATGGTAGCAAGTATTGACGTAAAACAAATTGTAAATATGATGTATCACGCTGGATTGGAAACACTTTTAACTGTTGGATATTATGAGATTGGCAGAAAACTACTAAAAAGACCAGCACCTAAAGTGGATTTTAATATGGCAGATGTTGGGATGCTGTCTGTGGATATAATGTTAGCAATGGCAACAAAGGATATGTTGATTAAGCAAGGTATTATTCCTGCGGATATTATGAAATAAAAAAATATATATAAAAAAATGGCAAGCGCAGTAGCAATGATGATCGGTGGCGCATTAACAAACGCATTGGCATTTAGCGGTTCAAATTATTTCTTTTCAAAAATGGGAAGTCATTCAGATGAGGAAAGACAAAGGCATCACAAAGCCGTAGAACAATTGGAAGCAGTACAAGCGGCGTGGAATAAAAAAAGAACAGAGAGATTAGATTTTATTAACAAGCAACTACAAAAAGAGCATCATGCAGGGCAGACTTTTGATGATGTGGACCAAGCTATGAAACAGTATTATTACATAACTGGCAAACATTTGCTTTTGGAACCGGACCCTAAGTTGAGTGCTTTTTATACACCATCTCCGGATCAACAGAATAGAGAAATTACGTTTATTGTGGTGGGCATGGCTGCAACTGGATTTGTAGCGTACAAATTGAGTTCATAGTTTAAAACTATAAAAAAATTGTTTTAAACTCTAAGTATGTTATTAGCATTACTCATTTTGCTATTAGCATTACTCATTTGCTATGAGCAATGCTATAAGCATTACTCATTTGCTATGAGCAATGCTATATTTCCCGTCAGCTGGCTGCTTTTGTTGCTGCTGCTGCTGATGTAGCGGTGTTTCACCGCCGCGCGCGCGCGCCGCGCGGGGGGCTGCTGCTGCTGAAGACGTCCTCGTGTCGTCATCGTTTTGATCCACCCAACTAGTCTGATATTAACATTGCTTTATTGCTATTATTCAACCCAATAACCAGTTGGTTGGTCAGTCCTCAAAATTAACTTGGAATATTTAGTCTTTGCTAAAGTTTTTCTTATTCTGGTTCTCTCTTCCAGCGTCGGAATAACATCATTTTCTCTCAAACAATTTTCATAACTATCTCTGTCCTTGGTGTAAAACAAACACAACCATTTTGCTTGCTCCCGCAAATCTTTCAATACAGAATTATATCTCTGTGAAATGACCCATACTGATTGTTTGGCGTGACGACCGGAGAATGCCAACTCTGATAACATATCTTTTTTCTTTGTTAATTCTTTTGTGGCGGAGCAATCATCAATGATGTATAATGTCGGCTTGCCAGCATATTGTTTGAAAAATAAACGCAACAGTTCTTGTAGCATTTCTTTGTCGTTGCTAACGGGATTGACAATTATTATTATTTTTATCTTTTGGGTGTCTTACATCTCCTATCCAGGATCTATTTTTATAAGCCTCGTTCCACTCTATGGTTGGACACAATATAATTATATGTTCAAAAACTCCAACATACTCTTGTTCAAGTATGTCAAGAACAAACTCTGTTTTGCCGCAGCCTGTCTGACCGCAGATAATGGCACTGTGTGGATATTTAGGATATTTAGTATCGTACTTCTTTGAATCTTCCATCTTCGAAATTGATTTGCGCATCTTGTATTATATATAGATAAATATTTAAAAGTTGATCTGCATCTGCTTTTTTATTTATGAGTATCGTTATGCCTTCACTGCCGTTTTCTATTCTTCTTCCACTGCCGTGTAATAAATTGTAATCACATGTTCTAAGGTCAAGCCACAAAGCATATGCTTTTGTTAGATAGGTCTCAAGAGAAACTTGGCTTAAGTATAAGTCCCTCGCTACTACGTCTGTCTCTTTGTTTCTTTTTGATGTTAAAGCAAAATATTTGTTGATTTCATCCCAATGTTGATATGCCCTCATGCCCTGACTATACAACTGATTTGGTACGCCCTCTATTGTCATTTCAACCTTTTCAATCTTTGGGTTGTAAAAGGATTCCGTGTCTGTTCTTTCTGGGTCTTCAAACAGCATTAAAATACCTTTCATGCTCCGTGCTGGTAGATTAATGTTGATATTCCAAAGGGTATCAGATTTGTTTGCTATTATTTTTCTATGTCGCAAGATACGATCATACATAAATACTATCTTACCATTGGTTTGCTGTCTTATTTGTCTGGCTAATTCAACATCACTAACCATATCAAATTCCATGCAGATATTTTTTATTAGATAAGATGCATCAGCATCACTGCTTTTGATAACTTTGTTATAATCGTTAAACGTTAATTCATATTCTAACCTTTCACCAAGCCCCGCTTGATAAAATGGCATATGACTTTCTAACATTTCAAAGTCCAGTGGAATACAAAATCTATTTCCATAAGCTGCTGCTACAGCTTCATCTTCGATGTCCGAGGAAGCATCTCCCGCACCAATTCTATGTGTTAACATGTTTGCTTTACCAACAATACCTTGGTAAGCCATGTTTAATCGTTCGGTAGGGCTTTTCCATAAATCTACATAACAATGATATATATCACTGTCACCTATTGACATGACTTCATTACCACTTATTCTGATTGTCATTTTTTTCACAATTGTTCTACCCAGATTCTGGTATAGAGTAGCGTTGGCGTCTGTTCTGCTTTTAAGTTCTATTTCAAAGGCAAGACGAGCAGTACGTGGAACTATCACATCATTAGTATTAGATTGGGAAATCTCACAAGCAATTGCTGGTTTTGGTCTATCGTTGAAGGGTTATTAGTAATAACTACACGTGTGCGGATGCCCTTGGCACCATGAGGTTCTCTTAGTTTTCTATGAGGGTTGAGTTTGTTTCCGTAAGCTGACATTTTTAAATATGAAAAAAAAATCAATAAAAAAAATCAAACGGGTCGTTTGGTGCAACATGAACAGATTGCACAGCTACAGGTGGTGCTATCGATTTCTTGTTATAAATATACAAACCCAACCCAGCAAAGCCTACTAATAAAATCTGTGGAATATAATTTTTGTATACATTTATTTTGATTTTTTCTGGTTCCTCTTCACCTCTTGGTACTTTTGTTATCTGTCCTGCATCTTGTGCATCCTGTGCATCTTGCTCTATCTGAAGCAAACGCTTTGTCTTCCTTGCTGCTGCTCCTTTTTTCCCAGCTTCTACTCGTTTTGGATTTTGTTGTTTAACAGATTGTGTATCAACTTCACTCTCTTGGTTCTCCACTTGGTTCTTCATTTTTATTATCGACATTTTTATTTTTATTAAAATCAATATGTCGAACAGTTGTCAGCATTGCTGTAAATGGCGCTAAGTACATTCCATACTTGTAATACAACTCACAACACGCACTTGTTAAAGCATGTTTAATAAATGGGTCTTCCTCCAAATCTTCTATCAGTTTTGGAGGATTGGTTACATTAAAATATTTTGATACTCCCATCACATACAAGTTAATAAAAGAATTGCCTAAAGTCTTAGCGATGCTTGCCCCAAGTCTTGCTTCATATCTGCAGTAAAGTTTATTAATTTCATCTGGGGGCATGCTATCTATAGTCGTGAGTTGTATGTCTTTACCCAAATATTGACGACTACCGCCGCCAGCCACTATGGCTGATAATCTTTCTCTTTTTGTTTCTTGTTGATTTGATTCATCTGTGTGTTCCGTAAAACCTTCCGGTATGATACCTTGTAATAGTTCTTCCGCATTCATTTTTATAGTAGTAATTTTATTTTTTATCTTGAAATAAATATAAAATACAGTTGCGATATTCACCACGCAACTAGTAATGGTTAGTATTATTAATAGCATTGTTTACTTTGGAATGACTAAGTCATATGCATGATACTTATTATTTTTGTTGTTCTTAGGTGGTTTCAATCCAAGTGGTCGCACATAATATGGTAGTTCAGCATTTGTCTTCTCTATTTTATCTTTGAGATGACCAGGCGCCCATACTTCACCGTTGTCTAATAATGTTAATACCATGGATGAACCATATTGAGTATCCACTATTTTTGTATTTGTAATAGTGTATATTTTATTCTTTTCCAAGTCTATCCATTTCTTTGTGCTATATTGATTTAGCTCTTGAAGCAGTTCATCAAATCGTGCATTTGTGATTTCCATTTGTATATAGTATATATATTTTCTTTAATACATTTAAAAATGGAAAAGATTTATTACAGCCCACAAGGATTTTGGAGAGGTTACACAGCAGTTAAAAAATTAGCAAAAGAGGCTGGTGTCAGTGAAAAAAAGGCCTTAGAATTTTTAAAGAAACAAGCTGTGTGGCAGATTTATTTACCTGCGCCGAAGAAAATACTTAGACCCAGGTTTGATGTTTCTGCTAAGAATGGAGTGCATCAAGCTGATTTGTTATTTCTGCCGCATGATACTTTTGGCTTTGGCCGTGGCCGCAAGACATATAAATATGCATTGACTGTGGTTGATATTGCGAGTAGATACAAAGAAGCAGAGCCGCTGACTTCCAAGAATAGCAAAGAAGTTGCCAAAGCATTTGAAAATATATACAGTCGGCATCTAAAATATCCAAAATTATTACAAGTGGATCCAGGCAGAGAATTCATGGGTGCAGTATCACAATTAATGGTCAAACACAAAGTAAATATCAGACGGGGCAGAACAGAGATACACAGAGACCAAGCTTTAGTGGAAAGATTTAACAGAACATTAGCTGAAAGATTGTTTGGTTATCAGTATGTTAAGGAAATGGATTCGCAAAAACGCAACAGAGAGTGGGTAAAGAGATTACCAGAAGTTGTTAAATAAGGATAAAAATATCGGACAGGAAAAGCAGCATTCAAGGACGATAGTCAACCACAAAACACAAAAACAAACACGCAAACAGACAAACGAAAAGGCAAAAGTAATAAAAAATGCAAACGACATCACAAACACAAAAGGGTTGACAAAGCCATAAATGTGGAGACAAAAAAGCCCCCTCCTGTTGAAACAAAAATATTAAAAGGTGATCCTATCTGTATGAATGCAAGTGTAAGATATTTATATCAACCCGGGGAACAAGAAGGTGGAAGACGCAGAGCAACTGATCCAATGTGGAGTGTAGATATTCACAAGATTAATAGTTATATGGTGACGCAAGGTATAAGAGTATATTATTTAAAAGCACCAGCGCCTCAAAGAGGATTTGTCAAAGAAGAATTACTTATTGTTCCTGCTGATACCCAAATTCATAAGTTTTTATAAAAACCATATGCATCAGTTGTAATTCCATCTTCTCGAATGTATCTTTTAGTGTAAAATGGTGATAGTGTTACTTTGTTTACTGTTATGCCATATATTTGATGCTTTTTTGATCGTATCATATTCATTTCATGGATGTATTTTTTCTTGTTAAATAATGCATCTTTGTAGTTCTCAAAGTTGATATGTTTTTGGATTACATATTATTTTACTCCCTTTGCTTTCTTAATAATCTGCTCATCCGCTCTCAAAATAGAATATAGCTTGGGTCTTAATCCAATATACTCAACTATAGGAACACCAGCACATTCATCTTTCATTTTACCTAATACTTTTTTGTTTGTATCATCATGCATTGGGTGATTTTGAGGATAATCACTTAGATCATACTCATCTTTCATTTCAGTCATGTCTTTGTATGCATCATCTGTTTTGATGTCTACCAGTAGGCTGTCAGTGTCTGTGTATAATAAAGTACAGCCATCTCCGTACCTTTTCTTCAGGGTATTATAGTACCAGTCATACATCATGTACTTTGATAAATCCAATACTGCCATCCCAACATAAATTGGTTTGTTTAATGTTAATTTCGTTTTGTTTACATGTAATACCGGCAATTCATCTGAAAATGTTATCTACCTGTTAAAGTTGGGTTTAGCTGTTATTCTTCTTATCTTTTCATTTTCAGAGTCGTCAGTTTTGACTAGTTTTATATCAGTTCGCTTGCGTATATTTTCCATTGTTTTGCCAAACACAGAGTTGTTTATAAGTTTGTAAAAATCTTTTTCAAAGGTTGATTTAGCTTTTTTCCTAAGTTCTGTGTTTAGGTTTATGTATGATGCCATCCATGGTTTTTCATTAAATTCTAATACTCTGTCGATTTTTGTTAATTTCATGCCTAATGATAAATACAACTCTAAATTTTTGTAATGTAACACATATTTTTCTTTGTCCATAAGATTGGGGACTAGTTGTTCTGTCATAACGTTATTTTCTAACAGATCTGTCTGGTATTCAGACAACCATACTTTTTTCACTGCTAATCTTTCCGGTGCAAGTGGATTATCATTGTGAGCTTCATGAACTTCTTTTGGATATTCCAAATCCACTTCTAGAAAATGTCCTTTTCCTTCTTTTGACTTTGGCAATGTTTCTGTTTCCACCCACTTAAAGCCAGAATATGGAAGTGACTGACTCATTGTCCACCCATAAAGATTATTTGCATCATAATACATTAAAAAGTTGTTTTCCTCGTTAGGGTTATAATCAGCTACGTGTGGATTGTTTGCTTTTGCATATCGTTTTGATACCATACTAATTCCACCACGCATACCTTTTTCTGCAAACAAGTGCTGGTCAATGTCTGTCAAAAGTTCTAAATTTATTTTAGAATGTTTAAGTAAAGCATCCCAAGATAATCCAGGTGCTGTGTAGTAATGCAAGGGATCGAGTTTATATGCATTCATGCATGTTTTTCTGAAAGTTTGAAATACATCTGCTAACAAAGTTACATCCGTTTTTAGATATAAATCATGATAGTCTCCAAGAGTTTTACAGTTAAACTCTTTCCATATCTTTTGAGCATGCTCGTAATCTTCGGGACTTATACTTTCATCTGAGAGACTAGTGTAAAACTTTTCTATAGGTGGTAATTGCGTTTCCTCAAATCTTTCCACACTGTCCATATATTCGTATGGATAAACACCTTTTCGCAGAAGTAAATTTGTTTGTCCTCCAAACTGATTTTTAGTCATTTTGAAATCAGATTTGTCTGTTGCATCAACCAATTTTTCCAGAGACGAAGCCATAAACTGAAAGCTATCCAAGAATCTAAGTTGTCCGACACTAAATGAAATATTCTTTTCAGCGTTGTTTGGGATGCATGTAATACTACCTGTCATTTTATGTATTTTTTGCATGATGAGATGGCTATCATATCCTTTGAGGTTATGAAATACAACAGGGATGATTGTTTTGTCTGATTTTATACTCAGTTTCAGGTTACAGTTTTTATGTGCTGCGCCTCTGTATTCACCTGTAAAATGGCAGTGGTCTCTTACTTTACCGCTTCCTATTTCATTCTCATATATCCAACAGTGTGTTGCTTTTTCATGATCTTCCTCATTTTGCTGCGTCATGATTAATGGGTTTGGGTGATCAAATATGTTATTAATTTATTTTTTTCACATTCTAAGTGATTTAAAAACTTTTCAACAAGATCTTTACCTCTGTAAATAACAGGTTCTTCAGCTTTGCCATCATATCTGACAACCTGGTATCCAAATCCACAAGCTTCGTGTACATTTTGAATTGCAGATTTCTTTCCAAATTTGGTTGATTGCGGCTGGATTGTACTCTCAAAATCAGCATATATTGCATAAGGCATAGACATCTGATTTTGATGATTTTTAAATTGTGTGTGATTTTCTTGCGGCATTTCTATTCTGCAAGAATTTTTGTTGATACCTTCACAGTCTTCTCTGTGTTTGGTAAGTAGTCCTTTTCCAGAAAAGCCGTGAAGGCAACGATCACAGAAGTAAGTTTGACCTTTATGTTTGTTTTGGTCACAGAGTAGTCTATTCAGATTTTTTATCCAACAATAGTGATATTTTGTTATTTTTGTTGTTGGTTTGTCATCTATGATTCCTTCTTCATTATTTGGATCATTCTCTGATTCTTCTTCAACCTCAACGTCTTTAGATATTAAAAGCAGATTAATTCGCTCAATATCTTTTGGTTGTTCTGATATTTTATATGGGAAAACAGTTACCTTTTTACTGTTTTCTGATATGGTGTATCCTTCAACATTAATAGCAAGATTGTTTTGTTTTTCTACTTTGGAAATTTGAGAAAGTGGTGTAGGAAAGTCAATGCCCTTTTTCTTTAAGAACTCTATACTAGGATATTTTGACAACCTGTCGGTGTGATCTGCGGCTGGATTTAAAGCAGAATTTATTGCATGAAACAAACATTGATCATCATTATTTTTTACATTGATAATCGCTTTCTTATTAGCTACTGCTTTAGGCAAAGGAATATATAAAGAACCTTTTAACGGCTCGTACTTTGCAATATTTAAGTAAAGATTAACACAGTGGTCAATTTCCAATCCTGATGCTGTGTTTGTAAATCTTTCCAGGCTCTGTGGTATGTTTTCGGATGCTTCATCGAAAAACTCATTTATTTTTTCAGAGTTTAAAATTGCATATTGGTTGCTGTGTAATGCTGTTGTGATGTATGTTTTGGTAGCACCATTATCTTTGAAGAGCTTTACAGTGAGACCTAATTGAAACTTTAATCCATTCATCTTTGTCAGCTCTTTGCTGATTTGTTTTGTAATAATGGATTTCTTATCATGAAATAGTTTTTGAGGGTCTTTGTATTGCTTAACAGACATCTCGTATGCTTTGAAATAACCACATTTTGGTTTGTCAACCAGTTTTAATTCTTCTTTAGATTTTCTATCATTAAGCTCTTTCAATGTAGTGAAGGTCTTCGGTACTCATTTTTGGAGCTGGGATTGGTTTAACTCTTGGAGCTGGGATTGGTTTAACTCTTGGAGCTGGGATTGGTTTAACTCGTGGTGCTGGGATTGGAATTCTTGATTTAACTCTTGGAGCTGGGATTGGTTTTACACTTTCCAGCACTTTAGACTCAACTGGTTGAATAGTCATAAGGCTATGTTCTAGTGCGTCTTTGCTTATCACTCCTGTATCAAACAGGCGTATTAAATCTTCTAAAACAGTATTCATTATTTCTTTTTTATATATATTATTTTCCTTAAGAGAGTTTCAAAAATTTATATAAAAAAGAAATAATGAACTAGAACCCACCTCAATGAGCAAAAAATAAAATTTGTGCTGATTGTGGTGGAGTTTCAGTCAGAATAATGGCAAGTTATTGGAAATTTAAAGATTATAATGTTGAGTGCTTAACATTTAGACGTATTCATGTTTAATCACAAAATGACCAACATACTGTAGTTATAGCGAGATGACCAGCTTCCCTTGCTGGGGCAGAAGCCTCGCTTATTTCAGCACCTAGGCGTTTTTTTGTTATATGTGTGGGACCGGCATGCTGGTAAGACTTAACTGTATGCTGGTAAGACGATACGTTGAGCATCGTTAGTTTCGCTTATTAGTCTTAGTGTGTATTTTGGTCTAAAATATATATTTTTTTGAGTCATGGACAGGTGGGCTATGTTTTTTTTGACAGGTAGGCTATGGTTTTTGACAGGTAGGTTATGTTTTGTTTTTCTTAAAGGACCTAAAATACAGGTTTTGACCATGGACAGGTAGGTTATGTTTTTTTCCTTAAAGGACCTAAAATACAGATTTTGACCATGGACAGGTAGGTTATGTTTTTTTTTCTTAAAGGACCTAAAATACAGATTTTGACCATGATATGGTTTTTTTACAGATTTTGACCATGATATGGTTTTTTTGATAGATATTGACCATGATATGGTGTTTTGGGCCAGGAAATACAGATTTACAGATTTGACCATGATATGGTGTTTTGGGTCAGAATTTTGGTGATTTTGACAGATATTGACCATGTTATGGTATATATCTGTTTTGGGGGGCAGAACCCCCAAAATACAGATATAATAAGCATAATGTACTTACCAGCCAATTATCCCATTCTATGTGTCTTCTGTTGACAGTATCCTTAGCAGAGGTTTGTTTCACATTTCAATATATTTAGAATTTCAATTAAATCCTTTCCACATTTCAAAATGATAAAAATGTCTTTCTAATAAATCCGTTAAGCAACTCATAAAATGAATATGTGCTTTTCATAGTATTTTATGTTTATTCCTTTAAGCCTTTTTCCATTAAAATTTTACCGCATAAATGCAATTTCTATTCCAGTTGATAATGTTTCTGACTAAATTCAAATCCTCAAAATGAGGCATTTCCGTTAAAAAGTCATCGCACTGACCTAAGGGAATATCTTATTACAGATCAGAAGGACTCAACATATTTCATAATGAGGAAATAGGCACTTTCATATAACTAGCTTATAAATGCTCCTCAGTATCAGCTTCACATATAATTGGCATATAAGTTACTTCGGGGCGTGAACGGTAGCACTACCGTTCATTCAAACCCATACTGCAATATTTCCTATTTATCGTGTTCGGCCGTTTCCAAAGATCTACTCTCATACTCTTTTATATGTCTCCATGATCTGGACATATAAGCCACTTACACGTATAACTCAGTTAGACAATATATTAAGTGATATATGTGACATATAAGTTACATATAAGATGCATATAAGTTGCATATAAGTTGCATATAAGTCACTTATATGTTTGTATATGTAGATTCGGTAAAGGAAGGGCTTCAGGAGTTATTTTGTTTCCTATAATATAGGATTGTGATAGCCAGTAAATAAGCGATTTCCCATTTTACATCTATTTTAACGGTTTGGCTTCTGCCAAGTCATTGAAAACCTGCTTTGTGGCTTTCCAGGCATTTTTATGTTGTATATACATGATTATTTATGTGTTACATTTCCTGTTAATTCTGCCTTAAGATTGACATACTTTCAAATCCAATGAAATCCCTGCTTTCAATTCAAAAACGGAAAAATAATTCACATAAAATATCCCTGGTAACTCGGCCTACCATGTACGTGTTATGTGTTATAATGCAATCGAATCGGCGTAACACATGCGTTGCATTTGAAGAGTTTGATTAACGGGCGGATACAGAAGTGGGGGCTCGTGTATTTCCCCTACTTGAATGACCTAATTTGTTTTTTAAATATGAAAGCAAAGAGAATATGCAGTTTGCTTGATATTTTAGTTTCCTCCCAATTGGAGAGCATATATATATATATATATATATATATAACAATACAGAAACAAACGGTAATTACAAATTCAAGGTCAACACATACACACATATATATGTACAAAGCATGAGACATAATTAATATGGCATCTGACAAAATAGTGACTACATACTATGTACATTATTTACCATAGTAGGATACTTACATAATAGTTTTACCAGAAACACAAAATCATATAACATTACGAAAGGTAATAGCGTAACATTTAATATACATAAACAATGATATTAATTATTAATGTACATATTATATAAAGTTAAATCACACAACTATGATACGCGGTTTCAAGTCATAACCACTTATGCAGAATGTGAAAGATCATGACCGTAATCACAGTTTGTCACAGTTAATACTATGATAATCACACCCATTGAGTATATTTCGAATCACTATTTGTTTTCTTATAGAATGCGAAAAAGAATGGAATATTACTGCTAATGTTGTGATGATCCACACCATATAGTACTCAGTACAACCCACATCACACACTCTTGCAGAATGTGAAAGATAGTGGAATATTAATGCTAATGTTGTGGTGATCAAACCATGTAGTACTCAGTACAATCCACATCACACATTCTTACAGATTATGAACGATAGTGGAATATTACTGCTAATTATGTGGTGATCACACCATATAGTACTCAGTACAACACATTTCACACACTCTTGCAGAATGTGAAAGAGAGTGGAATATTACTGGTAATGTTGTGATGATCAACACCATAAAGTACTTAGTACAACCCAAATCACACACTCTTACACAATGTGAAAGATAGTTGAATATTAATGCTAATGTTGTTGTGATCACACAATATAGAACTCAGTACAACTCACACCAAACACTCCTGCAGAAAGTGAAAGATTGTGAAATATTACTGCTAATGTTGTGATGATCACACCATATGGTTCTCAGTACAGAACCACATCAAACAATTTTTACAGATTGTGAAAGATAGCGCGAATATTAATGCTAATGTTGTGGTGATCACAACATATAGTACTCAGTACAACCCACATCAAACACTCTTGCAGAAAGTGAAAGACAGTGGAATATTACTGCTAATTATGTGACGATTACACCATATAGTACTCAGTACAATACACATCACACACTCTTGCAGAACGTGAAAAATAGTGGAATATTAATGCTGATGTTGTGATGATCACACCATATGGTGCTCAGTACAAACCACATCACACACTCTTACAGAATGTGAACGATAGTGAAATATTAGTGCCAATCGTTGTGATGATCACACCATATAGTACTCAGTACAACACCACATCACACACTCCTGCAGAAAGTGAAAGATATTGGAATATTACTTTAATGTTGTGATGATCACACCATATAGTATTCAGTACAACCCACACTCACACACTCTTACATAATGTGAAATATAGTGGAATACTTACTGCTAATTATGTGACGATCACAACATATAGTACTCAGTACAACCCACATCACACACACTCTTGCAGAAAGTGAAAGATAGTGAAATAATAATGACAATGTTGTTGTGATCACACCATATAGTACTCAGTAAAACCCACATCACACACTCTTACAGAATGTGAAAGATAGTGGAATATTACTGCTAATGTTGTGGTGAACACACCATGTAGTACTCAGTACAACCCACAATATACACTCTTACAGAATGTGAAATATAGTGGAATATTACTCGCTAATTATGTGACGATCACATCATATAGTACTCAGTACAACCCACATCACACACTCTTGCAGAAAGTGAAAGATAGTGGAATATTAATGCTAATGTTGTGGAGATCACACCATATAGTACTCAGTACAACCCACATCACACACTCTTACATAAGGTGAAAGATAGTGGAATACTACTGGTAATGGTATGGTGATTGCACCATATAGTACTCAGTACAGCCCACATTACACACTCTTACATAATGTGAAAGAAAGTGGAATATTACTGCTAATTATGTGATGATCACACCAAGTAGGACTCAGTACAACTCACATCATCACTCTTGCAAAAAGTGAAAAATAGTGGAATATTAATGCTAATGTTGTGGTGATCAACCATATATGTACTTAGTACAACCCACAGGCCCAAACTGTTACATAATGTGAAAGATAGTAGAATATTACTGCTAATTATGTGACGATCACATCATATAGTAATCAGTACAACACACGTCACACACACTTACAGAATGTGAAAGATAGTGGAATATTACTGTAATGTTTATGGTGATTAAACCATATAGTACTCAGTACAGCCCATATCACACACTCTTACAGAATGGTGTAATATAGTGGAATATTACTGCTAATTATGTGATGATCACACCACATAGGACACAGTACAACCCACATCACACACTCATACAGAATGTGAAAGAAGTGGAATGTTACTGCTAATTTTTTGATTACTCACACCATCTAGTAATCAGTACAACCAACATCACACACTCTTACAAAAAGTAAAAGAGATAGTGGAATATTACTGCTAATGTGCTGATCATACCATATAGTACTCAGTACAACCCACAATACACACTCTTACAGAATGTGAAAGATAGTTGAATATTACTGCTAATTATGTGACGATCACATCATATAGTACTCAGGTACAACCCACATCACACACTCTTGCAGAAAGTGAAAGATAGTGGTATATTAGAGGCTAATGTTGTGGTGATCACACCATATAGTTCTCAGTACAACCTAACAGTCACACACTCTTGCAAAATGTGAAAGATAGTGAAATATTAATGCCAATGTTGTGATGATCTCACCATATAGTAATCAGTACAACCCACATCAAACACCCTTACAGAATGTGAAAGATAGTGGAATATTGCTGTTGATGTTGTGATGATGACACCATATAGTACTCAGTACAACCCATATCACACATTCTTGCAGAATATGAATGAAGAGTGGAATATTACTGCAAATGGTCCGATGATCACACCATATAGTACTCAGTACAACTCACATCACACACTCTTGCAGAATGTGAAGAAGATAGTGGAATATTACTGCTAATTATGTGATAATCACACCACATAGGACTCAGTACAACCCACATCACACTCATACAGAATGTGAAAGAAAGTAGAATGTTACTGCTAATGTTTTGATTATCACACCATATAGTACTCAGTACAACCAAACATCACACACTCTTGCAGAAAGTAAAAGCTAGTGGAATACTTACTGCTAATGTGCTGATCATACCATATAGTACTCAGTACAACCCACAATATACACTCTTACAGGAATGTGAAAGATTAGTGGAATATTACTGCTTAATCTATCGTGACGACGATCACATCATATAGTACTCAGAACCACCCACATCACACACTTCTTGCAGTAAGTGAAAGATAGTGATATATTAATGCTAATGTTGTGGTGATCACACCTTATAGTTCTCAGTACAACCCACATCACACACTCTTGCACATTTGACAGATAGTGAATATTACTGCTAATGTTGTGATGATCTCACCATATAGTAATCAGTACAACCCACCATCAAACATCCCTTACAGAATGTGAATGATAGTGGAATATTGCTGCTGATGTTGTGATCTGAGCCACCATATAGTACTCCAGTACAACCCACATCTACACATTCTTGCAGAATACTGAATGATCGTGGAATATTACTCGCAAATGGTCCGATGATCACACCATATAGTACTCAGTACAACCACATCACACACTCTTGCTGGAATGTGAAATTAGTGCGATATTACTGCCAATGTTGTGATGACCCACACCATCTTGTACTCAGTACAACCAACACATCACACTCTTGCAGAATGTGAAAGATTGTAGAATATTACTGCTAAGGTTGTGATGATCACACCATACTAGCACTCAGTACATACCCAGCATCACACACACTTGCAGAACTTGAAAGATAGTGAAATATTACTTTCTAATGTGCTGATCGTACCATATAGTACTCAGTACACACCCACAATACACACCCTTACAGAATGTGAAAGATAGTGGAATATTGCTGCTGATGTTGATGATGATGACACATATATAGTACTCAGTACAACCCACATCACACATTCATGCAGAATATGAATGATAGTGGATCATACTTACTGCAAATGGTCCGATGATCACACCATATAGTACTCAGTACAACCCTCATCACACACTCTTGCAGAATGTGAAAGACTATGGAATATTACTGCCAATGTCGTGAAGAGTCACACCAGTTGTACTCAGTACAGACCAACTTCACAAC
The DNA here is from genome assembly GCA_037043455.1 of Cyrtodaria siliqua. Taxonomy (NCBI): domain Eukaryota; kingdom Metazoa; phylum Mollusca; class Bivalvia; order Adapedonta; family Hiatellidae; genus Cyrtodaria; species Cyrtodaria siliqua. Next base: position 181,003 of record JAWPHD010002651.1, on the reverse strand, counting down.
ACTCTTGCAGAAATGTGAAAGAGAATAGATACTTACTGTTAATGTTGTGATGATCACATCATATAGTACTCAGACAACCCACATCACAAACTCTTGCAGAACTTGAAAGATAGTGAAATATTACTGCTAATGAGTTGATGATCACACCATATAGTACTCCGTACAACCCACATCACACACTCTTGCAGAATGTGAAAAATAATGGAATATTACTGCTAACGTTGTAATGATCACACCTATAGTACTCAGTCCAACCCACATCACACACTACTCTTGCAAAAATGTGAAAGATATTGAGAATATTACTGCTAAATGTTTTGATGATCGCACTATTTAGTACTCAGTATAAAGTCCACATCACACACTCATTGCACGAATGTGAAAGATAATGCGAGTATTACAGCTAATGTTGTGGTGATCACACATATTGTACTCAATACGCCCCACATCACACACTCTCTACAGAATGTGAAATAAAGTGCAAAACTTACTGCTAATGTTTTGAAGTACTCAGTACAACCCACATCACACACTCTTGCAGAATATGAAAGTAAGTGGAATATTACTGCTAATGTTGCTGATGATCCACCCATATAGTACTCAATACAGCCCACATCACACACTCTTGACAGAATGTGAAAGAAAGTGGAATGTTACTGCTAATGTTTTGATTATCACACCATATAGTAATCAGTACAACCAACATCACACACTCTTGCAGAAAGTAAAAGCATAGTGGAAATATTACTGCTAATGTGCTGATCATACCAAATAGTACTCAGTACAACCCACATCACACACTCTTGACAAAATTTGAAAGATAGTGAAATATTAATGCTAATGTTGTGATGATCTCACCATATAGTAATTCAGTACAACCCACATCAAACACCCTTACAGAATGTGAAGAGATAGTGGAATATTTGCTCGCTGATGTTGTGACTGATGACACAATATAGTACTCTCAGTATAACCCCACATCTACACAATTCTTGCATGAATATGAATGATAGTGGACTACTTACTGCAAATGGTCCGATGATCACACCCATATAGTACTCAGTACAACCCACATCACACACTCTTGCATAATGTGAAAGATAGTGGATATTACTAGCCAATGTTGTGCATGATACACACCCCATATTGTACTCAGTACAACCAACATGCACACACTCTTGCAGAATGTGAAAAGATAGTAGAATATTAGTGCTAACTGTTGTGATGATCACACCATAAGAAGTACTCAGTACAACCCACATCACACACTCTTGCAGAACTTGAAAGATAGTGAAATTATTACTGCTATATTAGTTGATGGTCACACCATATAGTACTCAGTACAACCCACATCACACACTCTTGCAGAATGAGAAAATAATGAATATTACTGCTAACGTTGTGATGATCACAACCATATAGTACTCAGTCCAACCCACCATCACACACTCTTGCAAAATGTGAAAGATATTGGGAATATTACTGCTAATGTTTTGATGGATCGCACCATTATCGTACTCAGTATAATCCACATCACTCACACTCTTGCAGAATGTGAAAGATTATGGAGTATTACTGCTAATGTTGTGGTGATCACACCATATAGTACTCAATACAACACACATCACACACTCTTACAGAATGTGACAGAATGTGGAATATTACTGCTAATGTTTTGATGATCGCACCATACATAGTATTCAGTACAACCAACATCACCACACTCCTTACAGAATGTGAAATAAAGTGCAATATTACTGCTAATGCTTTGAAGTACTCCAGTAACAACCCACATCACACGACTCTTCGCAGAATATGAAAGTTAGGGAATATTACTGCTAATTTCTGTGATGATCACACCATATGGTCTCTCAGGACAGCCTATATCACACACTCTTGCAGAATGTGAAATGAATTTGGAATATTACTGCCAATGTTCGTGATGATCTCTCCATATAGTACTCAGTACTACCCACATCACAAACTCTTGCAGAATATGAAAGTTAGTGAAATCATTACTGCTAATGTTGTGATGATCACACCATATGGTTCTCAGGACAGCCTATATCACACACTCTTGCAGAATGTGAAATGAATTTGGAATATTACTGCCAATGTTGTGATGATCTCTCCATATAGTACTCAGTACAACCCGCATCACACACACTCTTGTAGAATGTGACTGATAGCGGAATATTACTGCTAATGTTGGGATGATAACACCAAATAGTACTCAATACAGACCCACATCATACCACTTTTATAGAGATGTGAAAGATAGTGGAATATTACTGCTAATATTCCTCAGTACAACCCATAACACACACTCTTACATAATGTGATAGTGGATAATTACTGCTAATGCTGTGATGATCACACCATATAGTACTCAGTATATAATACTCAGTACAACCCACATCACACACTGTTATAGAATGTGAAAGATAGTGGAATATAACTGCTAATGTTGTGACGATAACACCATATAGTACTCAGTACAACCCACATCACACACTCTTGCAGAATGTGAAAGATAGTGGAATATAACTGCTAATGTTGTTATGATCACACCAGTATTCAGTACAACCCACTTCACAAATCGTCCTGAAAATATTGAATACGTCACTGTGTAAATAGTGTCCACGGTGGTAAAATAATAATAACAGTAATTTAAGAACTCTTCTGCGACAAGTACTATCAGAACCTGACTTCGATGGTGACCTGATTTACAAACATTGATCATGATCACTTTCATACTAGCTTTGTTAAACTTGTTAAAAGTTTATCAAACGAGGTTATGACCCTATCATTTTACATCTCACTGCGTGCTTGGTGGTGGACCAATTTACAGTTCGCCACTATGCCTTCCTCTTTAATTTTGCGATGACCGGACAGGCTTTGGACCCTATGATGACGACTACATAAAGCCCAAAAGGACGGTGACCGTTTGATGTTTGTCTGCAATCTTGTCTTGTCGTGCCCTGAATGGTTTGTTCTCTTGTTACTGTGGCTTCTGCCAAGGTCACTGAGTGCCTTTGTGGCTTTCAATGCTATTGTTTGTTTGTATCTATATATACACAGGCATCTTTGTGTTTTACTTATATTGTCTATTAATAATGCCTTGTTGGTTAGAGAATAGTTCATGCCCGGGAATGTCTTTATTAACATTGTCCCGTATATTTGGATGAAGTAGGGTAAATGTGAGGTTTGGTGCACCCTAGAACCTGGCCTTTTTTGCAACTGACCGTTCCAAGGCGGTAGCTCTATTTTCTTTTGTGTTTGTGATGTCTTATTTGCACTTTTATTCATCTTTAAAGTTGTTTTTTGTTTTTGTGTGTGTTTGTGGTTGACTGTCGTCCTTGAATCTACTTTTCCTGTTCGATGTTTATATCTACTTACCACTATTGTTGATATACTCTGTAGATAGTTTTCCGTTATGTCCTTTGTTTTATTTGTAAAGGATGTTAGGCTTGTGAAAATAGACATGCGATCAATCGGTTTAATAGTTATATATGCTGCTATCGATGATCCGTCCCGTTTGGTCTGGCCTGAAATAACTTTATAAAGCTGAGTACTATGGGGTTGATGAATTGTGTCCATTGAACAAAAGACGGTATGCCGAGTGCATTTGTCTACCCTGAAGCTTAGTGTTAGTATTTGAAAAACTGAGGGCTTAAATACTGTATATTGGTGTAATATAATATTCTGAATGCACTTATACTCGTATATCTGAAAACTGAGCACTGCGTTGTTTTATGAGCTGTATGCTTAAACAGTGAACATGGAAGTTAGAGTAATATGCTAAATGTACCCTAGAAACTAAGTAAAACGTGATAAGAATTACTTGAAAACTACATAACTTGTTGACCTGAATTTGCGGCATGCGTATTAGATATTTTACTTGATGGCATAATTGTTGTGTGTATATGTTTATGTTATTAAACATTGTAAAATTACCAGTTGTAATACAAAACATAAATAATATATTAATCGGGCTTGGAGAAATCTAACAAGAGGTGCACCTGTTTGTTTGTTTTTTCTTTAAAAAAGATACATAATGCTCACCTCAATTATCCACCTACCATCAGCCTAATTTGGGTGGAAGTGGTGTCGTACGGGTATCACCATCAGCTTCATTTTTCCTTAATAAGTATCAGTCCCCATTCAATTGTTTTAGGCACTGTGGGATTGTACGGCTCGGGTGAATATAATTTCCAGGCAGGTAATGTGAGCCCATGTCGCCTGTGAAGAATCCAAATAACTAATAGTATTCACGGCGACAAGAGTAAACACCATTGAGAGTAGACTGAACAAGCACTAATGAAAATTGCTTATACACTCAGTATATTTGAAAACGAAATACGTGGAATTTTTTGAACTTCTAGAGAGGAATTGTTCTCGTGCGAATTGTGTTTAAACTGAAAGACGCAGAGCAAATCTTATGCAACACTTTATCGCCCTATGTTAACCTTTTGGACAAAGAGACTTGTGTACTAACATACAATACAATCTGGTTTTGAACAAAAAAACAACGGACTGAAAATTATCGAAAATCAAAAATGTTGCTTTTTTAAATGTACTAAGTATAATAAATATAAACACAATCTCATCTGCTGAATGTTTCACAGATGCTAACATAGTAAGGAGCCACTCTCCTTTTAACTGGCATTCCTGTACGTAAATAGTATATTTCATAAAGCTTCTCTATGTCCAATATTGCAGGATCAATACGTATACATTCACGAATGTCTGAAGCACTTCATCACTATGGACAAAAAAGAAGAGGAGTATATAGATGGACGTAAGAATGTTACTATTTCATTTTTACTCCAAATATAACCGTTAGCAATAATTCTCAATATTTTGATCTTATATAACCTTTATTAGGATCAATATGTAATCTCAATTGTAAATATGCTAATACGTCTGTATTCTACACAATGTTTCATACAATGGTCTTTCTGTTAGTGGAGTGTTTTTGATTATGATTCAATTGTCTGACTGCTCTTTGCAGTCTGGTCAGGCATCACTGATTGATTTGTATCTGCAGAAATGTCCATTCTAGCTTTCTTGTAAGTTAAATATCCTTGAATTCTTCTTCCTTCTTCTTCTTCTTCTTCTTCTTCTTCTTCTTCTTCTTCTTCTTCTTCTTCTTCTTCTTCTTCTTCTTCTTCTATGGTGACATGATTTACAAACTTCATAAGATCCTTGGCCATGATCACTTTCATACTATCATTTTTAAACTTATAAAAAGGTTTATCAATAAAGGATATGAACCTATCATTTTGCAACGCACTGCATGCTTCGTGGTGGACCCATTTACAGTTCGTCACAATGCTTTAATCTTTAATTGTGCGATGAACTGACAGGCTGTGGACTGTATTTTCTTGTCGTGCCCTCAATGGTTTATTCTCTTGTTGCTCTGGCTTCTGCCATTGAGTACCTTCTTTGTGGCTTTCTAGGCTATTACTTTTTTTATTTATATATACTCGAGCATCTTTGTGTTTTAATTATATTGCCTATTAATGCTGCCTTGTTGGTAGAGAATAATTCATGGCGGTGATTTCTTTATTTACACTGTCCCATTTTATTGGGTTGACGGTAGGATAAGTGTGAAGTTTGGTGCACCCTAGAACCTGGTTTAAACCCCCAGCGGCCTTTTTTTGCCACTGACCGTTCCAAGGCAGTAGCCATATTGTCAACCCTTTTGTGTTTGTGATGTCTTATTGGCCGTTTATTCATCTTTAACTTTGTTCTTTGTTTCTTTGTGTGTTTGTGTTTGACTGTCGTCCTTGAATGCTGCGTTTCCGATTTTTGTATCTATATTTACCAGATTGTTAATATCAATGAAAGCACGCACAAGTTCGAAAACCAGCCAGATCAGACCGGTAACAGACCAGTAACAGCGGAGTTCTGGCCTTTGATTTAGTTAAAAATGCTATATTTTGCCCCGTTAAGACGATAGGGCCCTCATTTTTCATTCGATCTTTACCAAACTTTACGAGATTGTTACTATCATTGAAAGCTCGGGAAATTCGGTAACCAGCGAGATCGGACCAGTAACTGCGGAGTTATGGCCATTGGTATAGTTAAACATGTTATATTTTGGCTCATTAGGACGATAGGCACTTCATTTTTTATGCGATCTTTATCAGTGAAAGCTCGGACAAGTTCGAAAACCAGCCAGATCGAACTAGTAACAGCGGAGTCATGGCCCTTGATTTAGTTATATTTTGCCTCATTAAGACGAAAGGTCCTTCATTTTTAATCCGATCTTTACCAAGATTTACCAGATTGTTACTATCAATAAAAGCTCAGACAGGTATATAAACAAGCCAGATCAGACCAGTTACAGTGGGGTTATGGCCCTTGATTTAGTAAAATTGTTATATTTTTCCTCGTTTATATGATAGGGCCTTCATTTTTCATTCGATTTATACTGTACCAGATTGTTAATATTGATAACTGCTCAGACAAGTTCGAAAACCAGCCAGATCAAACCTCTAATAGCGGAGTTATTGCCCTTGATTACCAGATTGTTACTATCAATGAAAGCTCAGAAAAGTTCGTAAACCAGCCAGATCGGACCATTAAAACCGGAGTTATGGACCTTGATTTCTTAAAAATGATATATGTTTGCCTCATTAAGACGAAAGAGCCTTCATTTGACCGTATTACAGTCAAACTTTGCAGGGATGATCAGTACTAAGCCTAGTTGTACATATCGTCACCGTTTTCCAGTTCAATGATTTTGACGCAGTTATGGCCCTTTAAAGGATTTAATATATGAACTGTGTCTCGACTAGTTCTCCTGAACCTCTGGCCGGATTTAAAACGTTTAAGGAACGATCAGTTCCAGGTCTAGTTGTGTAAATCATCTATGTGTTCTGGTTGAATGATTTTTGGCAGAGTTATGGCCCTTTAAAGGTTTTATTACACAAACTTTGTCCAGATTACTCTCTTCTGAACTCCTTGCCGGATTTCAGCAAATGTTAGCAGGTATGATCAGTACCAAGCCTAGTTGCACCTGTCATTGCCGTGTTCTTTGGCAGAGTTATGACCCCTTAAAGGTTTTAATACACTAACTTTGTACAGACTATTTATCCTGAACCTCTGGCATGATTTCAACGAAACTTGGCAGGGATGATCAGTACCAAGCCTAGTTGTATATGTGCTGGTTGAATGATCTATGAGAAAGAGTTATTTCCCCTTATACATCAACTTAGCCAGTAGAGCGCCTACATGCCCTCTTTGGGCCTCTGCATGCCCTCTTTGGGCCTCTTGTTAGCTCTACTGGCCGAAGGTCAGCAGAGCTGTGGGATGGCGAGTTGTCCGTCGTCCGTCGTCGTCAGTCGTCGTCCGTCCTCCGTTAACGTTTTGCCACGTTAAGACGATAGGAACTTCATTTTTCTTCCTGATTGTTAATATCAATGAAAGCTTGTTCGAAAACCAGCCTGATCGGACCAGTAACACCAGAGTTATGGCCCTTGATTTATTTAAAAATTCTGAAAATTGCCTCGTTAACACGATAGAGCCTTCATTTTTCATCCGATCTTTATCAAACTTGGCCAGAGAGTGAATATCAATAAAAGTTCGAACAAGTTTGAAAACCAGCCAGATCGAACCATTAGCACTAGAGTTATGGCCCTTGATTGTTTTAAATATGCTATGGTTTGCCAGTTAACACTATAGACCCTTCATTTTCCATCCGATATTTACCAAACTTGGACAGATTATGGATACATGTATTAATGAAAGCTCGGAAGAGTTAAAAAATCATCCAAATCGGATTAGTAATAACAAACCCTTTTTTTGCTGGAAAATGCCGTATTCTGCCTTGAGCACCTTCATTTATTATTTGCAATATTGTTAATATTAATGAAACTCGAAAGTGTTCGAACATCAGCCAGATCGGATCAATAACATCAGAGTTATAATCCTTGTTTTGTTGAAAAAAAAGCCATATTCTGCCTTGTAAACTCCCTAGATTATTTAACATACCTTCATTTATAATATGTATTTGATCTTTAACAATCTTGCACATATTGTTAATACCAATGAAAGCTTGGATGAGTTTGAAAAGCAGCTAAATCGGATCAGTAGCATCGGAGTTGTGGGTCTTGTTTTGCTGAAAAATGCAATGTTCTGCCTTGTGAACACTCAGCAACTTTATTTATTATTTGTTCATTACCAAACTTTGTCGTTATGTCAATACAATCTCAGAAAAGCTCGGAAACCAGCCAGATCGGATTAATACCACCAGAATTATGGTCCCTGTTTCCTTTTGAGAAAAATAGGATGGCTTTTAAACACACTAGTACATCCATTTAGTACTTGATATTTTACCAAATTTGCCACATTGTTTATATCTATAAAAGCTCGGACATGTTTGAAAACCAGCCGGATAGGACTTATGGCAAAAGGTCCATTATCATACTTTTTTTATAGCACAGTGGCGTTGCTTGTGCAGTGTGGCGGCAGTAAAACGTCTCCCCGCGCTTGCAATCAGTACTGTTATTCATTCGATCGTTGGAGATCACTGAGCCCGATACTTATATTTAGTTATCGGTGGTACATTTTCAATTTCTTTTGTTTTCTTACTTAATTTTTGATTAGGTGGTTCCACTACTCCGGCCGATAAAAGGCTCTGGGTATTGTTTAACCACTTATAGGATATGTTGTCTGCTTTTTAATTTAGTCTTTTGGCTGTTCCTTGTGATACGCAGGCTTCATAACCGCTGCTCCCAACTAAATTCCATTATGTTTATTTCGATCTTCGGGGCATTTAATTTTATTAGATACTGGGACCATACGCCGTACGACATGGGGAAGCAAATAACTCTATGTCCACCGCCGTATGCATGCCATCTTCGGGATGGTTAAAATTGTGTACTATTGATTTTATAAATATTGAGTTCTGCTCAACCCGGGGCTAGAGGGCGTGGGCGGTAGCCAGCATATTTCACTACCGCTCATGAACAGTCTCAATCAAACCGAGACTGCAATATTTCGTATGTGTCATGCTCGGCCGTTTCCAAAGGTCCATTATCATACTTTTTTTATGGCCCTTGCTTTTCTCAAATATGTAAAATGCCTATTGGCAACCTGGAGTCGTGGGTTCAAATCCCACTGGAGCTATTTTCTTTACTTATTTTTTTACACAAAGGGGTGCAGCAAAGTCTTGGATTTGGGCTTCGCCTACTAGAGGCACAATATATACAACCTGGGGCTAGAGGGCGTGAACGGTAATCAAGACTGCAATATTTGTTGTATTTAACGACGATTTTCAAATTTCTCCTTTCATACTTATTGTCCGCTTGCATGTAGGGCCACCTCTACAGGGGTAAACTTTGGTGAGCTTGCAGTAGTTTACTATTTCAGAGTTTCGGCCTTGGGACGCCTTCGCTACCCTTTGAGATCTCAAGTTCATATGTGGTGTATTTCTTAGGATGTGTCGATGCGGAGTAAGGTCTCGGATTTTGCCCACTGGGGCCCCCTGGGTCAACACAATCTGGTCAAAGCTCACAAAGAGATTGTATATCTTGTCCAAATGTGAATGGTTACGAATTCTAGTTTGGTATAGTCATTTATAATCTCGAGGCACAACCTATATAAAACGGGATTTGACACTACTGATTTATAGGTAATGTAAAGTGCATCACATCTCATGACTTAAGCGATATTCTACTTTAAAGCCACACATATTGGTATTGATGGTCCCAAAGGACCAGAAAGTAATAACACTACTGATGTGTAGTCGGGGTCTTCTAATCCATACCTAAGTGTTACCATATAATCAGAAGTCTCAACTGCAGTACCCATATAATTAACAGTTATGTATTCCCTCAGTAGAACTGAAAACATTGTCCGCATCAATTCAGGAAGATGAAATACATCGTAACTGTAAGAGCTACATTGGAGTATGTTTCAACTACTTGTGACCCCTACCTCCTAAGGATATTAACGCATTAGAGAAGATCTGTTGCTCAATTGTACAAAAGGACATAAGTGCATGTGATGAAGGCTGCATCTCAAGAATGCTGCATGAGCTCGGGACGGAGACGAGAGTTCAATCGACATAATGTGCTACTAAAGATCGTGGGATGTATGGCACCAGAAATAAACACACTTGATGTTCTAGTTCACATAAACAATATCGATTTATTAAAGCCAAACAATAATCATACTTTTAAGCGAACATATCAAAAAGCAAGTCACAAATAACTGTATAAAAACTCAATTTGTTATACAAAATGTGATTAAATGGAACCATCTGGATGAACCATATGGACGACAAGCGTCCACCATTAGTACTCAAACAGTCGACCTTCCAAAGCTGTAACTAAAACAGCCCGCACATTCTCGCCGGTCATAAACGAGTCTGACCGGACAGGCTGTGGACCCTATGATGACGCCTACCTAAAGCCCAATTGGACGGTGGCGTTTGATGCTTGTCTATGATCTTTCCTGTCGTGCCCTTAATGGTTTATTAGCTTGTTGCCCTGGCTTCTGCCAAGTCATTGAGTACCTTCATTGTGGCTTTCTAGGCTTTTGTTGTTTTTTTGTATTATATTTACACGAGCATATTTGTGTTTTACTTATATTGCCTATTGCTGCTGCCTTGTTGGTTAGAGATTAGATCATGGCGGGGATTTCTTTATTTACACTGTCCTGTTTGAATGGGTTGACAGTAGGGTAAGTGTGAGGTTTGGTGCACCCTAGAACCGGTTTAAACCCCCAGTGGCCTTTGTTGCCACTGACCGTTCCAAGGCGGTAGCCCTATTGTCAACCCTTTTGTGTATGTGATGTCGCTTGCATTTTGTATTACTTTTGCCTTCTCGTTTGTCTGTTTGTGTGTTTGTTTTTGTGTTTTGTGGTTGACTGTCGTCCTTGAATGCTGCTTTCCCTGTCCGATATTTTTATATTTCTTGGTAACTTCTTCGTAAACCTAAAGATACATATTATAAGAATCTTTCATGGGTATCCGGTGAAGATAGGGAATTCCAACCCCAGGTACAAGTGTTTTTATCGTAACCGAGGCTCTATACACTTCTACCAAGGTTTGGAATTCCCTATCTTAACCGAATACCCATAATATATTATAAACCTTAAACGACGGTCGCTTTGCCGTAAACAAAAAACATACTATTCTAAAACGAAATTCGAAGACATACTTTTTTGGCACCGAACTGAGAAAAAGTAAATATTTATTTAGAAACGCCCTAAAGTGTACTGTCGGCTTAGTGTTTACAAAAACCTGACGCAGAAATGGATATTTATATCCGTGCTTTTTGTTGTAGTATCTTTAATTCAAAGCTACACGCAACATATACTCAGTTGCAAAAGAAAGTTGACACTGAGTTTAGTTTAAATTTAATTGTATAAAGTTTGTTTAGAATTGAATTGACAAATTCCAAAATGAATATGCCATGTTCGGTACCAAAGCTTTTATCATTCCATTGCCAATATCATGTTGTCATTTGTTCTTCAATAGGTAGAATCATTAAAGGACTGTCACTTGATAAAGAGGATATGGTGTAAAACACGTATTAAAAAAAAAAACAATTACAATATTAATAAGAAACAAGTTATGTGACATCACAAACACAAACGAATAGACCAAGGCCCCGCTACCGCCTTGGAACGATGAGTGGCAGAACAGATTGCTTGGGGTTTAAATCAGGTTTTAAGGTGCACCAAACCTCACTTTTACCTTAATATTATCTCTCAATTCCTTACCTAGAACGTGGTATTTTAAAGGTTATCTTACTTGTTATAACGATTTATTAGAACATTTTCATTTTATTTCAGGTGTCACCGACATGAACGATGAGCCTATGTATGAACAATTGCATTTTCCCCAGGACGAACCTAGTTCGAACAAATCATATGAACTGCTGCATTATGCCCATGACCAACCTAGTTCGAGCAATACGTATGAGCGGCTGCATTTTACCCAGGACCAACCGAAATCGAACAATGCGTATGAAGAACTGCATTTTATTCAAGACCAACCGAAATCGAGCAGTTAAATAGTTATCGATGAAATATATAAATAGTTTAACTATAATCACAATTCAAAATCTTCTAATATATCTGTACTGATTTAAATAATTATCTCTCATGGAATATATCTGTACTGATTTAAATAACTTTTACATTTCCTCAAGCGTGAACTTACTCGTTTGATTTGTATTAACTGACTGAAAGGTCAGGTTATAGATAAGACGTATCATATTTGGGTATTCTAATATGGACATTGGTAATATTGTCTTGTATTATAAATATGAAAATCATTTCTTAATTTCGCAATATAATAGTATAATTGTTTTTAGCTTTTAGCCTAAGGGATGGTGAGTTGCCTGTCGTCCGTCTTGTCGTCGTCCGTCGTCGCCCGTTAACTTTTGCCTTGTGAATACTCTAACACCTTCATGTATTATTTGATCTTCACCAAATGTTGCTAGATTGTTAATATTAATGAAAGCTCGAACAATTTCGAGTACCAGCTAGGTCGGATTAGTTTCACCGGAGTTATGGCCCTTGATTTGCTGAAAAATGCCATATTCTGCTTCGTGAAAACTATAGCACCTTCATTTATTATTTGATTTTTACCAAACTTGCACATTTTATTAATATTAATAAAACCTCAGACAAGTTTGAAAAGCAGCCAGATCGGATAGGTAATACTAGAGTTATGGGCCTTGTTTTTGCTGAAAAAAAGTCATTTTCTGCCTTGTGAACATTCTAGCACCTTCATTTATTATTTGATCTTTACCATACTTGCATGTATTGTTTATAGCAATAAAATCTTAGACGAGTTTGAAAAACAGCCAGATCGGATTATTTATGCCGGGGTTATGGCCGATGATTGATTGCTAAAACATACAACTAAGCTTTGATCCTTGATTTGATAAAATGTGCTATAATTTGACCTCGTTAAAACAAAAGGGCCTTCATTTTTCATCGTATCTTTTACAAACTTACCAGATTGTTGATTCCAATGAAAGCTTGGACGATGTTCGAAAACCAATCATATAGGATCGGTAACACCGGAGTTATGGCCCTTGATTAAGTTTAAAACGCTAGGGACGGTAGGGCCTAAACGATAGGGCCTTTATTTTTCATCCGATATTATCAAACTTTACCAGATTGTTAATCAATGAAAGCTCGGACAAGTTTTAAAACCAGCCAAATCGGGTTAGTAACACCGGAGTTACGGCCATTGATTTAGTTAAAAATGCTGTAGTTTGCTTCATTAAGACGACAGGGCCTTCGTTTTGGTCGGATTTAAATGTAACTTTGCAGGGATGATCAGTATCAAATCTAGTTATGCATATCGTCACTGTGTTCCGGTTGAATGCTTTTTGACGGAGTTACGACCTTTTAAAGTTTTTAATACACAATATTTGCCCGGACTATTTTTCCGGATTTGAACTAAACTTTGCAGGAATGTACAACACCAGGCCTAGAGGGTCATATTATCAGTGTTGCGTTGAACGATTTTGGCTGAGTTATGGCTTTCAGGTTTAAGTACACTAAATTTGTACAGGCTAGTTCTCCTGAACGCCTGGCTGGATTTCAACGCAACTTGGCAGGGATGATCAGTACCAAACCTAGTTGCACATATCATCACCGTGTTTTTGTTGAATGCTTTTTACACATTGCTACTTCTACACAAACTTTGTCCGGAGTAGTTTTCCTGAACTCCTGGCTGGATTTCAGTGAGACTTGGCAGGAATGATCAGTACCAAGCCTAGTTGCGCATATGTTGTCATGTTTCGGTTGAATGATTTTTGTTGGAGTTGAGGCTGTAATACAGTGGTAATAAAGGTTGTAATACACAAACTTTGTCTGGACTAGTTATCCACAATCACTAGTCGGCTTTCATGGTTATGGCTATCATTGTCGTGTTTGGTTGAATGATTTTTGGTGGAGTTATGCCCTTTAAGGGTTTTAATACACTAAATTTGTACAGACTAGTTCTCCTCAAACCATTGCCGGATTTCAACGAAACTTGGCAGGAATTATCAGTACGAAACCTCGTTGCGCATATCATCCGGTTAAATGCTTTTAGGCCTATAAAGAGTTATGGCCCCTTATACACAAACTTTCTCTCGACTATTTTTCTGAACCCCTGGCTGGATTTCAGTGAAACTTTGCAGGAATGATCATTACCAAGCCTAGTTGCGCATATTGTTGTCGTGTTTCCCATCGAAGACTCCATATAGGCAGTTGAGCGATACATGTCCTCTTGGGTCTCTTGTTTTATACGGTCGCACTTAAGCGTCACACACGAGGGTCGTCCCAGAATTAATGCGACTGTTGAATAATCGGTTAAATTAAAATTTATTATAAATAAAATTTAAGAGCAATAAATAACGACATCATCAAAAATGGGCTCGCTAGCAATGGAAGTAGATTCTCAAAACCCCAATGACCACGCTTCATGCGATATAAATATTAAACAGAGTTAATATAATTTTTAAAAAATAAATGAATAAAATAATATTAGGAAGAAATGTATGGCGCAAGCGAAATCATACAATGAATGGAACAGTTTAATGATTATATAGTCATAGCCACATTTATAAAAATAAAATTGTTTTTCACTTTTTCTTTTTACAATTTAAGCGTTTATCTGCAATAATCATTCGTAAGGCGTTGAATTAATCACATGATCCATAATACCAATTGGTAAATTATAAATTGGATAGCATGTAAAAGTATGTGTTAAAGTCGGTCGAACAGTAAGTGTAGCCTTCACACAACACAATCAATCAAAAAAACACGCATTTAGACAAAACATCAATTACAATGTTAAAATAAGCAAGGCATCTCAAACACAAACGGGTTGACAATGGGGCTACCACCTTGGAAGGGTCAATTGCAAAAAAAGCCACTGGGGTTTAAACCAGGATATAGAGTGGACCAAACCTCACCACAGTGCGTTCCAATATTTAACCTGACAGAGTAAATACAAAATGCCCGCCAGGTTATATTCTCTAACAAACATGGCAGCAATAATAGACAATAACGCATATATGATCATGTATATATGAATATTTAAAAAAAAAATATTAGACAGTCACAGTACAAGTACTCAATGACTTGGCAGAAGCCAGAATAACAAGAGAACAAACCATTAAGGGTACGGCGACAATACAAGATTTAAGACAAACATCAAACACTACCGTCCTTTGAGGATTTAGGTCGACATCATCATAGGGTCCACAGTTTGTCCGGTCATTGAAAAATCAAGGAGGAAAGCATAGTGGCGAACTGTAAAAAAGCCATACTTAAATAGGGTACATCTTTACTTAAAATGTCGTAATAGCTCATGGCAAATTCATACATAAATATACGATGCTATTGTTGGAAACAACTTCACAAAACACACAAAAAAACATGTTTTCCCCACACCCCTCAATAAATTGAACCAGTTTAAAGATATCCTTCCGACGACGACGGACTAAAGATGCGTCACAGAAGCAATGCTTTTTCTTACTTATTCTAAAAGTTTTCACCAAATACTTTAGTATTTGCTTTAAACAGTATTACCAACTGCTAAGAAACTTACACATTTCTTTAATATATATATATTGTCTGGAAATACCTAGTATGATTGGATATTTTTATGTAGGTGTTAATTTGATAACCTGAGTATTTTAAAATATTCAAATAATATGTAACTTCTGTGATCATCTTAAACAAACACGTTTTTAATACATAAACTGGTTAATGTCTATTCGATATCGCATGCATATTCGGATATTAATTTATTGCCTTGTAAATCTTGTAAATAACTCGGAATCGAATTAATTATATCGGGCATGTGCAAAGTAAATGAAAACAGCGGTTCTTAATATTTGTACACAGGTTTTGCAAAACAAAATAGTTATATACTAATCCAGTTAGTACGGACAGAACTAGTAGAATATTTTTAGGATAACGTGTTTCTTCTTCATGAAATGTTTCCATTACACACAACCAATTATAAAGTCCATTCATCCTTTGTTGTCCACACACTTACTCTTTTCAAAATATTTAACTTTTACTGAGCAATGGACGTTGTATACTTGTATTGCCATACTAATTTTGTGTTCATCAAAAATGCATATTGAGAAAGATAACGTGTGCTTTTATGAACCTAATATGGATTTATTTCGATATATTTTCTCTCTGCTAAATAAAGAGATATGTAAATATTTAATTTGCTAATTCTGTGTAAGATACATAGACATGTGTTAGTTCCATAACTTTGCATATCCCCATACAATTCAATGTGATTTACAAAGTCAATCCATAAATCTTCACAATAAATAGTTTGCTTTTTCAATAAATACTGAAAAGGGGATCCCTTGGAGGCATAAACATGAGAGAAACGTTAGCTCCTTATGTGTTGCCTACCGAGTCTGCTACATTGTTAGTTCGTTGGTTCAAATGAATCTCCTTTGTATTATACTGCAACTCTCAATAAAACCGCGTTTGATTATAAGGGTTGTTCCCATGCCTGTGTTTGGTTGTTCTGTCCTTGCATGCTACATTTCCTGTTCGACTTTTATATCTACTTCATTCGATGAAAAAAGCATTGATCTCATAAAAACATTTCTTATAATCGAGCACAGCAGTAAAATAATGTCTATGTCAATAAAGAATAGAGAGAAAAAAAGAAGATTATTGTGTCTTTTAATGAATGTTAATTTGTTAGTCTTGGCGACATTTACAGTCACTACGCAGCTCTAAACAAACGTAAGTTGAATAGAAATAGATACTGAAAGCGAATCGATTGAAAGCAACAAAAAGCAATCAAGAGATAAAAATAACAGACTTTAGTGAGTTAATGTACGGTACAACACCTCTTCATGCTTCGCTAGTACCGACTTAATCGGTATTCTTATTTAAGCCAAAATGATTGGAGACAAAGGACTATAAAATAACTACTGAGTCGTAGTCGGTTTCACTTTTATTTTGTCACTGGCCCTTCATAAGTGGCATCGACGGTTAGCTCAAAGTCAATGACAATTCAAACAGAATGTGTAGCCTTATCAAAACAAAGCATACACACGTTTTTAAATCAACAATCACATACAATCTATAGATAGTACAGTGGCTTACGGGAATTAAAATAAGTAAGCAAGACATGAATTAATTAGTAAACTATAAGTGGCAGCATATCAGTCGAACAGGAAATATGGCATTCACAGAAAACAGTCAACCAAAAACACGCACAGAAACAAACAAAAATGACCATGATCAACAGAAGCAAAGTATTTGCCACGACTAACATAAAATGGTTGAAAAAAAGTGTATCTACTTGGAACGGTCAGTGGCAAAATGGCTGCTGAAAGTCAATGAATAAATGTTATTAACCAAGGGATGTCGATATAAGATTAGCTTTGCTTCTCAACGGAAATTACGCCTCACCTTGACTTCATGTTCTGTTAGACGTTTATACCTACCTTTAAACAAAACTACAATAAGACGCTTTTCTCTCTGGCTAATATAGACTGAACACATTTAATATTAACATAAATAAATACTGAGTACAAGAAATGAAAACTGTACTGTAAAAATGCGTGATACCTTCCATACATTGATTTAATATTGTGTTTAACAACATACACCCATACGTAAAGCGTATTACCGGCTGTTTTCCCGAATTGTTCAGTAATGTTAAAAATCTAACTATATTGTTGAAATAAATCAGTTAAATATACAGCGTATTTTTGCTTTCTTCTTTTCCCAAACCTGGGAGATGCTTGACCTAAGGATGGAACACAAATGTTAGTAAAGACAAATAAAAGAGTAAGAAATTAATTGGTCAGTAATATTAAAAAAAAAATCTGTGACCACTTTCGGCGAGGAATGTTGTAATCCGATTACTACAGATGTTGGTTAGTGTTGGACTATCTGCAATCCGGTTGACATTCGTTCTGGAGAAAATGAATACGTAAAATTAGATATAAAAATCGAAAAGGAAAAGTAGCATTCAAGGACGACAGTCAACCACAAAGACACACAGAAACAAAGAACAACGTTCAAGATGTATAAATGGCAAAAGCACAAAAGGGTTGACAATAGGGCTACCGCCTTCGAACGGGAAAAAAAGGCAGTTGGGGGTTTAATCTCCAAAACTCACACCTACCGGTCATAACCTCATTTGATAAACCTTTTAACAAGTTTAACAAAGATAGTATGAAAGTGATCAGGACCAAGGATCTTACGAAGTTTGAAAATCACGTCACCATAGAAGTCAGGTTGTGATATTCCTTGTCGCAAAATAATTTTTATATTTGGAAAAAATATTACGAAGTTTATGGTAACGGTAGCCCTGATGGATAGCTTTTTAGTTATGCAAAGATTACGAATATTAAAGTCCTCAACTTGAATACAAGCTCTAGAAACACGAATAAGTTGAGACACATAGACCCCATAATAAGTTGTGCAAGGAACATTCCCATCTAAATGGGGATAATTAACAATATCAAAACTAAAATCATCTCTTTTGATATATATTTAGCTAATTATTTAACCATTTTCAATGGAAAGATGTAAATCGAGAAAAGAAGCGACAGTATCAGAAATATTAGCTTTGTTTAGTTGAAGTTCTTTAGGGTATATATTATTAACCATTGTGTTTTCCCGAAGTCCACATTCCAACACCACAAGTTTCCAGAAATGTGACGTCACATGAAAGTTTTGCCTTCTTCATTCTAAAGGATGCGTTTGTTTGTTTGTTTGTGTGTTTGTTTGATTGTTTGTATGGTGTTTTACGTCATTTTCAACAATATGTCATCCAAATACCGAGAGGTGTCATTAAAAGCTTCAATAACATATGGGTATCTGGTGAAAGATTCAACATTAAATCTCTTTCATAGCATTATAAAAACAAATCTGCGACAAGGGGTGCGCAGTTCGTACCCATAGGGATACCAATAATTTGTCTATAAACGGTAGTTCCCTAACTGACGAAAATATTATATAATAGGAAGATTAGTACATACGACGCCATCATACAACAACGTTATATATAGGCAGCTACACTAATTAATGTTGCTTTTGAGGCTTTTTTGAGTTATGTGATAAATAGAATCTCACATTCGTGTCTATTTACTATTGAATTTATTAAACTCGCTTCAGATAATTTTATCCAACTCGTTTAATAAATTCAATATCAAACAGCCACTCACGCAAGATCATCTAGTATTTACATTTTTAATGATTTTAAACGAATTATCATTCAGGATGACCTTGATGAAGTAACAATTTATTGATGTCATGACAGCATCACAGTTTGCTATTTTTGCATTTGGAGTAAGCAATTAGAAATGTTCTTTCACAGAGAAATTCTGATCTTTCACAAATACAATGTAATTATAATATGCAAAAACAAATTGCATTGACCTTTTCGAATAATTATTAATATTACTAATAGTGATTTTCAAATGCAAGTTTTATAGACAAACTTAGGGGAAATTGCACGTTAAAAACCTTAACAGCTGTGCTGCGGGTGCGCCAAGCCGCCGCGGAGGGATATTTACCTAAAAACGTCACGCGCAAAAAACGTAAACAAACAACATTAAAGCAGATTTCAGGATGGCGGTCAAAATGACACTAGTGATATAAATTGTATTCAGCTGACAATGTACAAAGATGACACACATAAACAAATAATGTATTCGTTTGTTACAAAGTGGATTTTAAGTTTTTACGTGTTTTGCTTATTCTATTTTATTAAAAATACGATTTCTAGACATTTACAAATCGCTGACTGTTTCGAAAATTTAAGTGAAATTTGAGCTTTTAATCAAATTGATAATTAGAATTTGTTCTTATAGCGAGAAAAAAGACGAAAGCATTAACGTCAAGAAAAAATCTTCCTCTACAAGCCTGCAAAATATCATTAAAATTTGGAAAAAGCACTTCTTTCTACCCAAAAAAACGTTTCATGACCGTCCATACAGTTTCACGCGGAAATAATGAGATTTTTTTCAACCTGGTACTTCCAACAAAACACTTTTAAAATCATTTATTTATTATTAAAATTCATACAAGCCACTTCCTTATAAAATAACCATTATTTTCATACTTTTTTTTTAAATATGTGCCGTCTAGGTTGTGTTATTGTAAAAACTATCTCCGACAAAAAAAGCATTGAAGTAGGAAAATGTCGGCTGTTTATCGATCGACTTTTTATGGAGATTTTAACAGCGAGAAAAAAGACAAGAACGATGAGTTTAATCCTTCCTCTAGCAGTATTAAATTTTTCAAGAAAACTTGTAAAAAGTACGTTTTGCTACCCAAAAAAACGTTTGGTCACTAGTTTACGAACGTTGTTTTGTGTAGTGCTGTTACACGGCATATGAGTAAACAGAGGTCAGCTCACTACGTGATAAATTCTGAAATTAGCTTATAAACGGTAATGAACAAAATGTTAATCAGCAGCTAAATGTGTATAAATAAATCGATGAACACAATATTTAGATCTTTTAAATCTAATTATATTAAAAACGTTGCAAAAATGACAATACCGTGTTTTCCCGAAGTCCACATTCCAACACCACAAGTTTCAAGAAATGTGACGTCACATGAAAGTTTTGCCTTCTTCATTCAAAAGGATGCGTTTGTTTGTTTGTTTGTGTGTTTGTTTGATTGTTTGTATGGTGTTTTACGTCATTTTCAACACATGCAAGGTTATATATTATGACGGTCGATTGTTTGTTTTGGTGGCAGACCACTCACTTTTCCTGGGTAGAACCAGTACTGTACCTAAAGGATGCGTGTGCTTATATATGTGTGCATGTTTTTGGTCGGGGAGGCCTTTAAAAAAATCACCATAGGCTATTATCCCTCCGACCCCGCTCGACCCCGCTCAACCCCGCCCCTCCCGCCTTCCCCACCTAAAAATGCGGTTATATCGATTTCAATTTTAATATCGTTAACTATCCACACCTGAATGGAGATGTACCTCGTGCTACCTCATACGGGGAGTATATCTCCCAGCTCATTCGATTTGCTAGAGCGTGTAATGATGTTATAGACTTCAATGATCGAAATCAAATTATTACAAGTACACTTCTTCAGCAGGGTTTTCGTTATCACAAACTACGTAGATCTTTCTCTAAATTCTACCGCCGTTGTTTAAACATATTTATTTTACATCAATTGCGAAACAAGTTCTTGCAACTTAGATTAATCACTCTCGATAGCTTCCTGGGTAGAACCAGTACTAAGCAATGTGGATGAATTATCTTGCTCAAGGATAAATAACGTGGCCGCGACGGAGGATCGAACCCACGACCTCTCGATCAGTAGTTCGGCGCTCTAATATATATGTATTTTAGGCGTTCTGTTGTAATTTTCGTCTCACTCTGTTTCGCCTCAAATTACAACAGAAACGCCCTAAAATACATATATAATAAATCACCATGAAATGGTGATTTACTTGATTTATTAAAACTTTTTTAGAATAGGGTAGTGAAGATTGTAAGTTTAATTTTTTTTTATAGTTATCAAAATTACACTCAAATTAATAATTTTCCAACCTTGAATACAAAGGTGGTGGATCGTACTCATACACATTACTAAAACAATTCATGACACACATTTTAGACTTTATTGTAAGGTTGCCATTGCTTCCTTTCTTCCCTGCTCCACTAGTTCTTATTTTTGAACTTCACTAATTTCAAGTTTCTTTTGTTTGATGTCCTGTTTTAAACTATAATATTTATCCAACTCATCCAAAGTAATTATAGTTTCTTAATTTTGTTTATAAAATCAATTTATACGCCACAAATCCAGTTGCAGCCATGCCCACCACAATAAACGTAATTTCTCTATTCTGTTGATCCGGAGATGGTGTATAAAAATCACTCAACTTGGGCTCCGGTTCCAAAAGCAAATGTTTGCCAGTTGTATAATAATACTGTTTCATAGCCTGGTCTGCATCATCAAAAGTCTGCTCTGCATGATGTTTCTTCTGTAGTTCAAGTTTATAATAGCTTATTTTATAATTCCCAATGAATTACGTCAAAAATCTGTTGCAGCTCCTTAAAATAAACCAAACGGGTCTGGTTCTTTCTTAAACAAACTTGGTCTAGGCGTCTCTACTGGAGCTGTTGCCTGTAGTTTAGGTGTCTTTACATTTTTCCATGTTATCCCCAAAACTGACATAGCTGTCATTATACCCATATATATGAATGCAAAATTTTTAAAACCATTTACCGTTTTCCCTATCTCTTGCATGGAATATGTTTGTTTCTTTTCTTCTTCTTGTTCGTCTTCCAAAACATCATCTTCTTGCTGTTCCAGCAACAAATCTATGTCATCTGTTTCTTCTTCTTGTTTTTCCAACAGACGGGAGAAAAGTTGTGCTGTTTGCGACTTTCTTCTGTTATGGTTTCCAGATTATACACCACATCTTCTGGTGTAGCTATTTCTTTTAATATTTTGTCACGTTCTGTGTTGTCATGTGGTATAAGTTCGTCTGCCGTATATGGTTTTTCATTCTCTTCCTCTCTTGTAATGTCCTCCCTTGTAATACGAGGGTCCTCCCTTGTAATACGAGGGTCCATATCTTCCTTAGTTTGTCATTTCCAATTCTATATCTCTTCATCGCTTGGTTCGCAGATATTTGTCCACGTAGTCCACGAAGTTCTTCTATTTGTTCTTGTGTCAAGTATCCTCTTTTGTTTTCCATGTTTTTATATTATGATATATTTTAATATTATTTTAAAATAATATTAGAACACAACCAATTTTAGTATCGTCTGTATGCAGTTAAAGACTGTTTGAAATATTTTGTATGCAGTTGATGACTGTTTGGAATCTTCTGTGTGTAGTTGAAGATTGTTTAGCATCGTCTGTATATATTTTGACATCGTCTGGGTATCGTTTGAGTATAGTCTGTATATATTTTGACATGTTCTGTAATTGTTTAACATCGTCTGTGTGTATTTTGGGGCTATATGGGACTTGTTTTGCTTGTAGCATTGATTGTAGCATTGCTTGTAGCAATTCTGTTTGATAATCATGGCTGAAAAATGGTTAAAGCAATAAATGTGGACACAAAAAAGCCCCCTCCTGTTGAAACAAAAGCATTAAAAGGTGATCTTATCTGTATGAATGCAAGTGTAAGATATTTATATCAACCCGGGGAACAAGAAGGTGGAAGACGCAGAGCCACTGATCCAATGTGGAGTGTAGATATTCACAAGATTAAAAGTTATATGGTGACGCAAGGTATAAGAGATTATTATTTGAAAGCACCAGCGCCACAGAGAGGATTTGTCAAAGAAGAATTACTTATTGTTCCTGCTGATACCCAAATTCATAAGTTTTTATAGAAACCATGTGCATCAGTTGTAATTCCATCTTCTCGTATATATCTTTTTGAGTAAAATGGCGATAATGTAGATTTGTTTACTGTTACGCCAAATATCTGATGCTTTATTGATCGTATCATATTCATTTTATGGGTGTATTTTTTCTTGTTAAACAATGCATCCTTGTAGTTCTCAAAGTTTGTTTGTTTTTCAGTTACATATTTTTTTACACCCTTTGCTTTCTTAATAATCTGCTCATTCACTTTCAAAATAGAATCTTGTTTGGATCTTAATCCAATATTTTCATCTTCCATTGCTTTCTTAACAATCTGCACAACCGCTCTCAACATCGAATATAGTTTGGGTCTTAATCCAATATTCTTAGATATATACTCAGCTGTAGAATCACCATCATCTTTTGTTTTATTTATTATTGTATTTACTACTTTCTCAATCATCTGCTCATTCGCTCCCAAAATAGAAAATAGTTCGGGTCTTGATTCAATATACTCAACTATCGAAACACCAGGACATTCATCTTTCATTTTATCTATTACTTTCTCAATCATCTGCTCATCCGCTCTCAAAATAGAATATAGTTTGGGCCTTAATCCAAAATACTCAACTATAGAAACACCAGCACATTCATCTTTCATTTTACCTAATACTTTTTTATTTGTATCATCGTGCAGTGGATGGTATTTCGGATAATCACTTAAGTCATACTCATCATTCATTTCAGCCATGTCTTTGTACACATCTTCTGTTTTGATTTCCACCAACAAGCTGTCAGTGTCTGTGTATAATAAAGTACAGTCATCTCCGTACCTTTTCTTTAGGGTATTATAGTACCAGTCATACATCATGCACTTTGATAAATCCAATACTGACATCCCAACATAGATTGGTTTGTTTAATGTTAATTTTGTTTTGTTCACATGTATTGCTGACAATTCATCTGAAAATTGTATACGCCTGTTAAAGTTGGGTTTGGCTATTATTTTTCTTATCTTTTCATTTTCGCAGCCGTCAGTTCTGACTAGTTTTATATCTGTCCGCTTGCGTAGATTTACATTGTCTTACCAAACACAGAGTTGTTCATAAGTTTGTAAAAATCTGTTTCAAATTTTGATTTAGCTTTTTTACTAAGTTTTGTGTTTAGGTTTATGTATGATGCCATCCATGGTTTTTCATTAAATTCTAATACTCTGTGTACTTTCTTTAGTTTCATGCCTAAAGATAAAATACAGTTGCAGGTTTTTGTAATGTATCACATATTTTGCTTTGTCCCTAAGATTGGGGACTAGTTGTTCTGTATTTATCATGCTATTATTTTCTAACAGATCTGTTTGGTATTTAGACAACCATTCTTTTTTCACTGCTAATCTTTCCGGTGCAAGTGGATATTCATTGTGTGCTTCATGAAGTTCTTTAGGATATTCCAAATCAACTTCAAGTATTTGTCCTTTGCCAGGTTTTGGTTTAGAAAATGTTCCACTCTTGGTTTTGGCTTTCCAACCAAAGCCAGAATATGGAAGTGGCTGACTCATTGCCCATCCATAAAGATTATTTGCATCAAAATACATTAAGAAGTTGTTTTCCTCGTTAGGGTTATAATCAACTACATGTGGATTGTTTGCTTTGGCATATCGTTTTGATACCATACTTATGCCACCTCGCATTCCTTTTTCTATAAATAAGTGCATGTTAATGTCTGTCAAAAGTTCTAATTTTATTTTTGAATGTTTGAGTAAAGCATCCCAAGATAATCCAGATACTTTATAGTAATGTAAAGCATCAAGTTCGTATGCACTCATACATGTTTTTCTAAAAGTTTGAAACACATCGGCTAACAGAGTTACATCAGTTTTTAGATATAAATCATGATAGTCTCCAAGAGTTTTACAGTTAAACTATTTCCATATGTTTTGAGCGTATTCGTAATCTTTGAACTTATACTTTCATCTGAGAGACTACTGTAAAACTTTTCTATAGGCGGTAATTGCGTTTCCTTAAATATTTCCATACTGTCCATATATGTGTATGGATAAACACCTTTTCGTAAAAGTAAATCTGTTTGTTCCCCAAACTGATTTTTGGTAATTTTGAAATCAGATTTGTCTGTTGCTTTAACCAATTTTTCCAAAGACGAAGCCATAAACTGAAAGCTATCCAAGAATCTAAGTTGTCCGACACTAAATAAAATATACTTTTCAGCGTTGTTTGGAATGCATGTAATATTACCTGTCATTTTATGTATTTTTTGCATTATAAGATGACTATCATATCCTTTGAGGTTGTGAAATACAACAGGGATGATTGTTTTATTTGGTTTTATTTTTAGTTTTAGGTTGCAGTTTTTATGTGCTGCACCTCTTTATTCTCATGTAAAATGACTGTGGTTTCTTACTTTACCGTTTTTATCATTTTTTATTTCATCCTCACATATCCAGCAATGTGTTGCTTTTTCAAGATCTTCCTCATTTTGCTGCGTCATGATTAATGGTTTTGGGTGAGCAAATATTTTATTAATGTTGCTCTTCTCACATTCTAAGTGATTTAAAAACTTTTCAACAGCATCTTCACCTCTGTAAATAACAGGTTCTTCAGCTTTGCCATCATATCTGACAACCTGGTATCCAAAACCACAAACTTCGTGTACATTTTGAATTTCAGATTTCTTTCCAAATTTGATTGATTGCGGTTTGATTATACACTCAAAATCGGCATATATTGCAAAAGGCACAGGCATCTGATTTTGATGATTTTTAAATTGTGTGTGATTTTTACCTTCTTTTGGCATTTCTATTCTGCAAGAATTTTTGTTGATACCCTCACAGTCTTCTCTGTGTTTGGTAAGTAGATCTTCTCTTGAAAAGCCGTAAAGACAACGATCGCAGAAATAAGTTTTACCGTGATATTTGTTTTGATCATAAAGTAATCTATTTAGAAGGGATATTTTGTTGTTATTGTTTTTGGTTCGTTGGGATAATCATCAGCGTTATAATTGTCATCTATAATTCCTTTTTCATTATTTGGATCATCTTCATCTTCATTTTCTAAATCAACCTCAACGTCTTCAGAAATTAAAAGCAAGTTAATTCTTTTTATTTCTTGCGGTTGCTCTGATATCCTATATGGAAATACAGATACCCTTTTTCCTGTGCATCCGTAAACATTAATAGCAAGGTTGTTTTGTTTTTCTACTTTTGAAATTTGTGAAATTGGAGTGGGAAAGTCAATACCATCCATATTCAACTTACCCATGTGTTTGTTATAACTAGATATCCTAGTTGGATTATTTTTATTAGGCCACAAAGCAGAAACCAATGCCACTTCCAAGCACTTATTATCTTCATTATTGACATTAATTATTGCTTTTTTATCAGATACTGCTTTAGACAAAGGAATATATGAAGAACCTTTTAATGGTTCATACTTTGCAATATTTAAGTAAAACGTAACACAGTGATCAATCTCCAATCCAGATGCTGTGTTTGTAAATCTTTCAAGACTCTCTTGTATATTTGCAGATGATTTATCGTAAAACTCATTTATTTTTTCAGAGGTTAAAATTGTATTTTGTTCGCTGTGTAATACTGCTGTGGTGTATTTTTTGGTATCACCATCATCTTTGAATAAATTTACAGTAAGACCTAATTGAAACTTTAATCCATTCATCTTTGTCAGCTCTTTGCTTATTTGTTTTGTAATAATGGATTTTTTATCACGAAATAGTTTTTGAGGGTCTTTGTATTTCTCGGCAGATATCTCGTATGCTTTGAAATAGCCGCACATTGGTTTGTCAACCAGTTTTAATTTTTTATCTTGAAAAACTTGTTTTAGTTCATTTATAACATTTTCTTGTAATTTGGCATATTTCTGCTTTTGTTCATTTATAACATTTTCTTGTAATTTATCATATTTCTGCTTTTCTCGTTTCCTTTGGAACTTCTTTAAGAGGTTTTAATGCATTTATACCGTTAGATAGTGTTTGCTTATCTATTACACCTGTATCAAACAGGCATATTAAATTTTCTATAATCTCTTCAGTCTTCATGATTTCTTTTTGATATATTTATATATATTTTTTTTTTAATATAAAAAAATATATCAAAAAGAAACAATGGAAATTAATGTTTGCAAATTTCTTAAAATTGGATTACACAATCCGTGTAAAAATAAGACTACAACAGATTCTAATTATTGCAGTTTGCATAAGTATAGATTAAAAACAAGTCATGTATTACCGTGCTCAATATGTAAAAAAGGCACAAAAGCAAAAAATAAAATTTGTGCTGATTGTGGTGGAGTTTCAGTCAGAATAATGGCAAGTTACTGGAAATTTAAAGATTATAATGCTGAGTGCTTAAAATGTAGACGTATTGATGTTTAACCATATAAAAAAAATATGTTGTAATTTTGATAACTTATTAAAAAACTTACAATCTTCACTACCCTATTCTAAAAAGGTTTTAATAAATCAAGTAAATCACCATTTCATGGTGATTTATTATATATGTATTTTAGGGCGTTTCTGTTGTAATTTGAGGCGAAACAGAGTGAGACAAAAATTACAACAGAACGCCTAAAATACATATATATCTCTACCACTGGACCACGCACTCCACGCACTCTACCGCCGTAACGAGGGCATGCTGGAAAAGTACAACACCAACCTTAAAACACTTCTGCGACTAGGCATATCACAACCCTCATTTTAAGGAGACTTGGTCTATAAACTTCGAAAGTTAAAGGGGTCTGACGGGTTTCCTGACCGCTTTACAAATTTAATCAGGAAGTTCGTCTGAAAAGGATATAACCCTTTGGTTTTACAGCGCACTGCATGTTTAGTGATTGACCCCTCTTTAGTCAGTCATTACGCTTCACTTTTCACTTGTGCGATGCCTGAACTACCTCTAGGACTGCACCTACTGAAACCCAAACTAAGGGAGGTGGGTGCATGAGCGTTCGTCCCTCGGGTTTTATGGTCGTACCCTAGATTGGTTTTATCTTTAGCTGCAACTACTATGGCTGTTCAGTACGATTCTGGATACATCCTGAGATGTTTATTATTTTGTATGTGTTTCTTTAGTTAGTTTCTCTGGATGTGGACTTTATTGTTAGATAAATCCTTTCGATGGGATGTAGTTTTGTTTACACTGTCTTGTCTATTTGGGCGGTAAAGACAGGATAATAGCGAGGATTGTGCGCATATAAAAAAAAATTAAGCTAACCAGTAGGCCTTATTGCCTACTGACCGTTCCATGTCGGTAGCCCTGTCTTCACCACCCTTTCTGTTGTTTTTTGTCTCTTTCATTGTATTATCGTCCTTGTTTGCAGTACATTGTGGACCTACGATGCCATTGCGTTCGGACGCTGTGGTTTCTATAGGACCATATATCTAATTTTTACATATGACTGACAGTCTGTAAGGTCATTTGGATTATAGACTCAAACAATAAGAACTATGGGTTTATTGATTAAAACAATAACCTCAGATGGAGAGGAGATGGAAAAACTATTCCCATCCCACATGCCATCACCAGGGGTCGATCCCAGCTTTTAGGTGCAACACCTTATCCACTGTATTTCCGAGGCCTCTGACTCAAATCAATTGCATGTAGTATCATCATTGTGCTTAAGAAAAAACCCATCAGTATACGTGTTACCGTGCCAGCGCCTTACAGTAACCTCTGAGCTAAGATGAAAGCAGTATTGGTAATCGTGTACCCTCCTAAATACTGTCACACTCCTTTACCCCCTACCATGAATGCCCTGAATGTCCACAGACATATTAATAAACAGATAGGAAACTTCTTATCTTAACCTATGAAGTAACCGAAATATCACGTGGCACCTCAACTTTGCCTTATATCTTCTCACTCAATTATTCACTCATTTTGATGAGAATACATTCAAAAGAATCGTAGTGAATAGCAAAATAAGATTATAATAATTTATGTTTATTTTCAAAATAAGAAATTGTAAAAAAAGAAGTTTAAAGTTTAAAATGTCATCATTTTTCGCCTTTCTCTTAAATTTTGACATAGTGAAAGTTTCCGTCAAACATATTCTCCAGTTTAAGATTGCTGGTTGTGTTGAATGGTGTTTACGTCATTTTCAGTACGTTTTTTTGGGTATGTAATTATGACAGTCGATGTTTGTTTTTTTGTTGTTGTTTTTTATTGTTTTTTTGTGTGTGTCCTGAGTAGAATCAGTACTGTATGCAAGCATCGGTACATGTCGAGCGTGTGTGTGTAAGTAATTCTAAGGTTTATAGTCCCTCCACCAACAAACTCGATAAGCCATAATGGTATCTTAAAGAGATGGGTACAGTAGAGTCTGGACTTAAAGTGTAATTTTGAATTTTGAAACATGTCGAGCTCTCAGTGGGATTACAATTATAGGAGAGGGTCCAGTTATAGGAAGGGTTACCATGTACATATCGGCGAACACATACCTGTCTCACGCATTGGCCACTGAGCATGGGACACATGCATGTTTGTGTTAAATCACGCTCACACGCATACGTTCTAGGTTATCACGCATTCTTTTTATAAAATGTAGTTCACTATTCAATTTCTATCCAGTTTCTCCACCCAAAAATGCTCAATTATCTTTTTTTCTGTGACGTTGAAATGTGTGTTTAAATGTGTGTTAAAAAATAAGATAAATAATTATTTGTGACTTAAATAAATTCTATTAAATTGTATGATCATTCCTACCACAGGCCATCTCGGGCTTCCTGCGCCCCGCAAACCATGACGCCCAACCCAAGAAACCCCATCTAATTCTTGACATCCACTGGGTTTTGACAGTTATGCGAACAGTCACCGGGGGTAGCAAAATATATCCAGTTCGTCCCTTTTAAGTTAAATATAATTTACATTTGAGTTTTTCATTATTTTCTATCGGTAAGCTCTTGAACAAACAAATCAGTAAATATCAGTAAATATCAGTAAAATGTACATTTGTTCGAAGGGTAGTTATTTGAAAAAAAAGTATAGGCATCAATCCAATTATGAAAGATTGAATCAAAGCTTAATAATTTAATTATGATATTAAAGAAAAAAAATAAACTAAAATCATAATGCATACCATACATTTAATACACAATTACGGTACTCCTGTATTAATTTAATAACTTTATTCTATCTAATCTCACAGCTCCGTCAACTCCATCAACACCAGGATGTGTAAGTCCCTGTCGGCCTGAGGCCACAACCACCGGAAGAAGCAGTAAAGGTAATCATAATAGTAAATAAAAACATTGGTTTGATTTAGTAAGTAAGTAAGCAAGTAATTTAATTATAGTGGACATAGTCAAATCAGTCTTCCTTGAGGCCCTTTTAATAACATTGTTATGCCCCCGCAACAAAGTTGGGGGCATTTAGTGTTACTCTTGTCCGTCTGTGCGTGCATCTGTCCATGCAAAGAAATGGTGTCCACATTATTAACGTTGGTAATTGTTATCCAATCTTCTCCAAACTTGGTCAAGTTGTATATGGGCACAATGTTTCTGTCAAGTTTGATTTTCGAAATAAATGCATCCGTATCCCATGAACAAATTTCTAGTTTCAAATATAAAACAAGTAAAAGTAAGTTATCAAATAGAGGTTAACTTATATATATGAACAATTAGAACAGAACAGATATTTTATTTAGACTTGTACAAAGTACATCGTCATTCAGAACATATATACAATATACGAATATAACATAGTCACGTAAACAGAGTATATAAATCAACTGTCAGTATAGTTTACATCATCATAGTTAGAGGATGAACAATATTATATTTATACTAAGCATTCAAAATAGAAAGTCTAACATATATATATATATATATATATATATACATATATGAACAATTAGAACATTTTACTTTTATAATGAGACATTGTCCAAAATCAAGCGGCATAAAACATAAATATGATTTGTTTGCATTTATAAACAAGATAAAGTTGTATGATGTAGTGTATACATCACAGCTGGTTTCATCCCAGGTAAATAACAATATTTAATAACGAACTTAACTCTACATTTAGATATTTTTTTTTTTTTTACCCATTTCAAGCAAGTGTTGGAAAATATATTCAATGATGCATTGATGTGAGATATCATATGATATTTAATTGAGATTGGGATACTATTCCGTACCTTTATTTCTTTATTTCCTCCAGATTAGGAGATTATCTTGAATGAATTTGGCAGTACGTAAATTTTATACACGTGTTTTAGGATTTATATTGTGTGGGAGTTTGTTATATTGCCATGAAATTTGTATTATTTCACCAATGTGCACTATTTCCAATATTATTTCTTTTTCAGATCAACAGTTCAGATCGAAAATTTAAAGAGAACTTTGGTTAGTCCGATGGTTAGTCAGACAACAGCACCTGTAGTCCTTTCAGAGCGACTTTTGTCGCTAGACTGTGATCGGCTTGAGTTAGAAATTAAGAGCTTGAAAGCAGGTACTTAGAAAATCAATGCAGAGAGAAATTTGTTTCTAGCAAACACTGAATATTACAACAAAAAAATGTGTTTGAATTATCAGGTTCTTCTGGGTTGATAGCATGGTGTTTAAAATTATTTTTCAGCACATGTTAGGCTATGCCTTACGGTCTATTTTTTTAGTGTGGAGGCAGACCACACATTTACTCCTGAGTAGAACCAGTACGTTATACCTCTCACCATCCGTACGAATCATTACTTTCTCACTTTAATACAAGTTGATATCAGTGTGTCACATGCCAGATTATGACTTTTAGCTTAGACAAAGTATGTATTTGTGATATGCTGACACATAGCTCTAACTTCTACACGAGCTCCAGCAATATGATCAATTCTTGGATCAAATGCTGGTACAACTCTGGGCACATCAACAAGGTCGTGCCTGGCTATGTCAGTGTTGTGTAGAACACTGCAGGACACAACATACTTTCCAGCCCGAGTCGGCTTTATTTTTTTCTCCATTATCTGAAATCTCTGTTTGAGAATCAAATGTCTGTTCTATGATGACTCTGGTCCTACACAGTCGCCGGCTGAACATGTTTCAGCTGCATTTGCTGGTTGTAGGTAGGGTGTCATCAAGTACCTGTTGTCGGATAACTACTGTCTCCAAAGAGAATTCCTTGATAAGTACCTGGTATGAAGAAAAATATGCAACTTACCAATACAATAATGCAAAGAACACTTATCAGTTAGTACCTACATCAGAATAGCTCTATTTTGCTGATTTGTTAACCTACGTTTTTATCTGTATACAACTGATGAAAATAAACTTAATGAGTCATACACCACTAAAAGAAAGCACACTGAACATACCAAATAAAACACCCGACAAAGGTATTACCTAACTATATATATATGGTTACGTACCAGGGGTAACTATTTTAAACTTGACAGATATTTGCTTGTTGCTCTTTATTACAGGAAACTGTTACGTTTACATTTGAACAAGTTTCTGCTTTTTTTCATTGGATATTTCGTAGTCTTTCGATTTTAAAACTAATTTAGTCCCAACGCCTGATGTAGCACCTTCAATATGTAAACTTTGTAAATCAGAAATTGTATGCAGAAAGGAAAGTTGGAGAAATTGCTTCACATTTAGGCAGATCATTATACTCTTGCTAATCTTGTAGGTTTGATCATGTGTTTGTTAATATTGATGAAATTGTAAATAATATGATTACTATTTTTATTTATTCTGTAATGCTGTTCCGATTAATCTATTTGATCGAGCTTCGGTCGGTTAAGCTTTTTTCCCATTAATCGATTGCAGTTTTTCATGATCGAGTTTACTCGGTTGTTGCATAATTATAATCAATTGCATTCTCCTGTACTAAAATGTACAAGAGAATGAAACAGTTTTAATTTTGCAACAAATAATCATATATCTATGAAGAGGTATTACAATGTATTGTTAACATATTAAATGTTTGGTCAGTTTCATTCAATTGCTTAATGACCAAAATATACTTGAAATGTGTCTCTTTTCTTCGTTATAGTCTGAAAAGGGCTTGCACTAGTGTCTTATATAGAAGCCATGTTTAATCGATTATTGATCGATAATTCAGATGATTCAACCGATTCCCAACACTAGTGTTCTGATTCTTATTATTAGTACTTAATTATAATGTATTAAGATAGTAATGAGTGATTTTGAATTACAAATATTTAATTTTCAACATGGGTCACAAAGGAGAAGTCTTTTTTTGTAAAACTGATTTTACCATTTTCAAACTTCAACTTTAGATATGAGTTTCTCCAGCATCGTGCACCGTGCAGCCTTCCTGGACGCGTGCATGTACATATCTCAATTTGTAGTCAGCATCACATACTGCCTGAAATATGTGAATAACTATAATTGCGCCTATCTCTCAATAACTCTAACATTGCTTTATAATCCTAGGATAATCATCCAAAGCTTCACATGTATTTGTAAGTGCTATTTTTTATAGCAGATATACTGAAAATAAATAAGTTTAACAAGACCTTATGCACATCTAGCTGAATGAAATTTAGCTGAAAGAAATTGAATGTTCATTTCTACAATTGTGAAGTATTTAAAAACAAACATTGGCAAACATTGGCATGACATGGGGATCTTATTTTTCATTTCTTATTTGTGATCCAATGTAAGTATCACCGTATCTACCATTTAGTTAAAACCGCATATTTCATTTAAAATATGATAAGGTACATGGTTAAACTTAAATTTAGAAACACAGCCAAACAATCTTTATTATTTAGAGTTCTTGAAAAGGGGTGAAAGACTTATCTGGAAATTGGACGATAAACAAAGACGATATTATCATTTGAAGGTCCTGTTGAAACGGATATGGAAGCCGCAATTTTGAAAACTATGACATCACAGTTCTAAATAATCATATATGTATTATTTATAAATACGAAAACGTACTGATTTATAGGAAATAAATGACGGCAATTGTATGAAAAATATGCATACTTGATGGCAATATTGTTTTATATGACCATTAAAGTACTTTGCATTCATTTGCAGCGATTTGCTTAGCTTTAATGCTATTTATCCATATTTCATATATACTAATTTGTAACTATTACGTCATAGTTCTCAAAATGAGCCTCCCATATAGGTTTTAAACAACCTTCAAATGGTAATATCTTTCTTGTTTATCATCCGATTTTAATCATTCTTTCACCTTTTTCCAAGTCTTTTCAGAACTCCAAATAACAGAGCTTGTTTGGCTGTGTCGCTACATTCCCTTTAATTAAATAACTGTTCTGTGTTCAAAGTTATGAAAAACGCAAATATAATTGATAATAACCGTGTCATGATAATGAAATAATGAACCATTTCCACCCCCACCCCCCGCAGTATCGTTTAAAAACGATGCCCAGCATATCGCTGCTAATTATGTTAATTGTATTGCTCATGACCTCTGCCATACCGCGTATGCAAACGTTGAAACGTGGCTCCATCCTAAATGATGAAGTGTCTACTATAGAATTTGCAGCAACTCTGTAGTTCTGCAGGTTCTATGCCCATTCTCAATATTGTTTACCTTGATGTAAATGGAGGATGAGCCTGGTACGTTCATATAATGATGTATAAGAATCTTTCATGGGTATCCGGTGAAGATAGGGAATTCCAAACCTCGGCATAAGTGTTTTTATCGGAACCGAGGCTCTGCCGAGGTTCCGATTAAAACACTTATACCGAGGGTTGAAATTCCCTATCTGAATGGAATACCCATGATAGATTCTTTTTCTTGCATATCAGAGACATGTTGTGCTTTGACGCCCCCAGCTACTAACGTTTTGCATGTTTTCCTGCATACCAGATGTTGGAGCGAGTGAATTTTATCTCGACCCTAGGGTGAGATGGAAATATCTAGCCCCGGTAAAATGACGGATATCCTTGTCCGGTATGCAAGAAAAAGGTGTCTCATAAGTCAAAATTGACTGGCCTTTTCAATAGGGGTGACACTATAATAAACAAACACTTTACTTTTACCTTTATTGCATTTCATTTGTTGGTGCGCCTTAAACCCAATTAAATTAAATTAAATTCATGACCTCTGCCTAATTGGTCAGATCATTAGGGCTAGTTTAGAGACTAAGGATATGTAAATGAAATACAGTCGGATAGCTTAATTATTATTGGATTGTTGCCCATAATTTTGTCAGTCAAATACAAGATTAAAGATTTTAAAAAACAGTTTATTAATGCGGGGAACCCACGTGACTTTTGAATAACGTTCGCATTAAAAAACATGGCGGAAACGTCCACATCAGGTGAGTCTTGTTTGAATAACTTTTTTATTATTTAACCGATTGCGTAAAGGTAAAGTCTAAAGTATCCACCAAAATGGTACCAACCCTCGGTGCAAAGCGTCTGTCGGCTGTCTGAAGCCGTTTGTTACTGATGCTCGAACAACTTTTTTCTTGTGTCAAAAAAAATAAGGATAACGTTTGCATTTTTTCATGATTTTCAGTCAAAAAGTTAAATCTACTCATTGCAGGTACCATTGGTACCTATATTTTATCAACCATTTATTTAAAATATATGTTATACTAGTAGTTTTACGAAAATGCTGAAACTTTTGCAAAAGAAATGGACATTAAGTTTTGAATATCGTTTGCATCGGTTTTAAGAGGAATATCGTTTGCATTAAAATTACAAATTAAAACAAACTATGCAACACGTTACTACTACGCCTTATTTGTTTGAATATGCTAAACTCTGAAACTACTTGAAGGATTTTATGGAACTTAACCGAAATGTTGCTCTTGATGTCTAGCTGATCCTAGCAAAATTTTAGGTCTGCCGTAATTCAAATAGATTTTTTAAGAACAACTTTGTAGCGACTACTTCTTGAAAACTATGTGATATTGATATGGGACTTTTTCTAAAATGGTTCTTGTTGAAATTTATTTTGATTGAACATTAAACATGCCTGCCAGCGGCCATCTTTGTTTACATAGTTACATAGTAAAAAGGTGTAGCGACTACCCCTCTGAAACTACTTGACAGATTTTCATGAAGCTTTAGAGGAATGCTGATCTAGCTATCGAAACCTATCAGTAGAGCTTCAAGGTCATTGACCTCTTGTTTTTACAATGGAGTAAATGAATATTATACTATTTTCAATTTTCAATATCAGTGATAACATATTTTAAAAACTAAATTGAAACTAAAATGCATGACCATAACTTCTGTGATATAGCATTAATAAAGCTGTTGTTGATAATGTGATAACTGATACAATTTCTGCGATAATTGATAATAGTCAGATTCTTAATTATATAATATGTTTATCTGTGATATATTTTCTCATCTTACCAATTGTTTGTTATAACTTGAATATGGATCTTTAACCTGAATACAATTTAATTTAACTGAAATTGAAATTACTCTTTCTAAACGACTTGTTGGATTTCGACGTTACTTGGCAGGAAGCATCGGTATGATCCGTTTTACTGCTTTGTGACGAATTTATGGCCCTTGGACATTTTTATTTAAATTTGTTTCTCTTTCTTAACCACTTGTTGAAAGTCTTGGCAGAAAATATTAGTAGGATGTCTACTTGTGCATATCACGTTTTCGTTTTGATTCAATGTTTTTACAGAGTTATAGCCCTTTGACATTTGAACTTAAAATTTGTTGACGCCCCTATTCCTCTTAAACGTCCTGCTGGATTTCGACGAAACTTGGAACAAGTGTTCATATAATTTAAATACTGTGAACTTTGATCACGCAAGTGCCTTAAGACGTCTTGTGAATTAATATTAATGATTTATCCAACAAAAACAGACCGAGTCGTCTACAGACCAAACTACTTCAGTGACAATAATTTAATCGGACGGCAGGGGCGTAGCTAGGGACTTTAGAATGTGTACGCAGACATTCTAAGGGGTCCGAGGGCATGCTCGGGTGTGTGTGTGTAATTCTAAGGTTTATAGTCCGTCCGCCAACGAACACGTCAGGGTATACCTGATGCGATGGGCACAATAGAGTCTGGACTTCCGAGGGCATGCTCTCCCGAAATATTTGTTTTTATAGACCGTCTATGGTGCAATCTGGAGGCATTTCCGCAACAAAATGAAGCTGATTTTGTCTGGGATTTTTTTCTAGAATGTATGCGCAACTGCGTACAGGTAGCTATGCGACAGGACGGATCAAAGGGCCTAGTTCAATGAATAGGCCCATTAAATATGACACTGAAACACATTTATAGGATGTTTTTATTTGGATTGAAACCCATTATTGTTCAAAATCGCCTCCAGTCCGTTTTTTTTAAGACTGTGATACTAGTAATGCACATGTATTATGTTTCTTTCTTATACTGTAAGTCGTTTACAAAAAAATATGGAAAAAAACAATGAAAATAGTGTTATTGTTTTAGTTTGATGTTATTATACATTACATAGCATAAATTAATAATTCATCAAGCATCAAGGGTATATTGTCCACGTTGACATTTTATTTTGTCCACGATGACATTATATTTTGTCCACGATAACATTATATGTGTCAATGAATGACCCCTGTTCTTTTTGTGGTCAGTAGATTGCCATGATAGGCCTTCCTAATCTCCAGATAAATTCCGGATATTTCATTTGCTCTCCGAATTCAGGTGCATAAATCTCCAGATTTTCCGTCACTGCAAATATTATTTTAAACTTCATAGGTACATTGCGCTAGGTGAGAGAAGGATCACTATTGTTTTTAGTATCAGTAGGTCGCCATGACCTTATATGGAAATACACATTTTTGCGCAATGACTTCCAAACCATAACACCCTCATCAATGAAACTTTATAGGTACATTTCCCCCGAAAGAGAGGAGGAACCATATAGCCATAGTGCAAAACACGCCCTCTTGATTTTCTTGGGGTGGGTGATGGGGGTGGGGG
This sequence comes from Cyrtodaria siliqua, assembly GCA_037043455.1. Classification (NCBI taxonomy): domain Eukaryota; kingdom Metazoa; phylum Mollusca; class Bivalvia; order Adapedonta; family Hiatellidae; genus Cyrtodaria; species Cyrtodaria siliqua. Next base: position 142,773 of record JAWPHD010002651.1, on the reverse strand, counting down.
GGGGGGTGTAGGTCAAAGGTCAAGGCTACCATGACCTTATATGGTAATACACATTGTGAAAGATAACTTCGAAACCATAAGACCCACATGAAACGTAGGTACATTACCCTTGTTTAAAGGAGACTGTTTTGGGGCCACTAGGTCAAAAATGAGATATAGGTTCCTATAGAAACCACAGCGTCCGAACGCAATGATATCGTAGGTCCGCACTGTACTGCAAACAAGGACTTGAAAATACAATGAAAGAGACAAAAAACAACAGAAAGGGTGGTGAAGACAGGGTTACCGACTAGGAACGGTCAGTAGGCAATAAGGCCTACTGGTTAGCTTGAATCGATTTTATATGCGCACATTCCACGCTATTATACTGTCTTCAGCGCCCAAATAGACAAGACAGTGTAAACAAAACTACATCCCATCAAAAGTAATTCTCTAACACTAAAGTACACATACATATAGAACACACGATTCAATATGCCCATTCTTCTGTCGATTTTGCATTTGATTGTGTTGCATATGAAAAACTAACTTGAGCCGTCTCAGGAAGTTTTGTCATATCAAATGGTTTCTCTAATTTGTCTAATACGTCAAAGAGATCCATTCCAGGCTTTCTTTCAATCAATCTAAAGTAGAATTCACTAACTCTTCCTTCTACACTCCAGCACAAGTTGTTCTTCCTTTCTATAGATGTCCATGCCTGACCATCTGCGAATGATGTGAACTTGTTCATAAATGCTTGCGGGTTTCCCCTGCCATCAAAGGAAATAGACTTTGGCATGGATGCTGACCGTGGCTTCACATGATGATCTTGGAGGTTCCACCATCTGTATTGGTGGTGGGTCACCTATTGGTGGTGGCTACCCTCTTGGAGCCATATCTGTAGATACATAGCCCGGGTATATTTGTTGGTTGTTAACACCGTAATAACCACCTCTATACGCGTCTCTTTGCATATTCGACGTTGGTATTCCAGTAGACCAAGCTGGTTTATTTACAGAACATCATACCGGAAATGTTGTTCTCGATATGTGTTCCCATCAGTCGTCCAAGCTCGCGAAGGATCATACCGGATAGTCGTATCTCGATATTTGCTTTCGTCCACTATCTCTGAATATGGGTCACTTCTCAATTGAAATTCTTGATAGATACCATTTTCTACCTCCTTAGACGACGGAGAGGCACTTGGTTGCTGGTCCACTAATTCCTTCTGGATGTTTCGTTTGTTGAGTTTTAACGCTGCGAGACATCTCAGGTATGTTCTCACTCGTTTGTTGATTTTGTGCAACAGTGACGGCGTATGGGCTGGAATGTATTCATCTATTGTGCGAGACATGAAACCCCTCGTTTCCTTTTACTCTTTCAATGCCCTCGAGTTATCTTGTCCTGATGCTATATCTAGGGCAGACTTGCTTTCTAGGGCCATAGGATCTCTTGGTACAGTACTTGGTTGCCAAAAAGTAAAATCTATTGTAGTCGAACAAGTTAACGTTAGACCTTATATTCATTGAAATGAAATCCTTCCGAGTTAGATTCCCATGAATGTCATTATGTAACTTGCAATTGTATTAACGATACCCCGTAAACACATAAAGTCTCTTGCCGCGCAAAAAAACACATAAAGTCTCTTGCCGCGCAAAAAAATAATTCTAACCTTTTACCCAAAGCTTAAAAAGTATTTTTAAAAAATTATAATAATAAAAACTGAACATTTTTTATAATTACATATTTTCTGAAACATACATTTACTTAAATTGCGATAACCATATTACGTATTCACAACTAACGAAAGATCTAAAACCAGATTTTGAGAATATTATATAATGGATAATGGATAGTCTAGATTTAACCGAAAACCAAACCTTATCGACGAGTCCTCTATCCTGCGATGCCACACTAGGATGCGCGTCTGTGATCCTATGTTAACACACTAGGACGTTTGTCTTGATCGTTCCATTACCCCACCAAACTGTGGTATTGGAAAAAGTATATGTTTGAGTTATCTAAAATAGTAAAATATTTGTTTGGCAAATGTTTCTTTAATTTTTTTTTAAAAAATGAAATAATAAAAAAATAAAAAAATTACTGCGACACAATCAAAGATAAGAAACTGACAATTTCCTTCATTTAGAGTCATTTTTTTTTGTAAAAGTATAGAAGTGAATATATCCCTTAAAAAGAATTAGTTACCACAACACAATAAAAGAGAAGAAACCGACAATTTATTTCATTTAAAGTGAGCGAGTAAGGGTCCCTTTAAAAAAAATACAATTTCTAAAAGTATTTTTCGAAGTGAATATATCCCTTCAAAGACAATGCAAGTGTAAAGTGCTCCGTATATTATTAGAATCTCATATAAATTATAGTAACATTTGGGGCAGGGTGTGGAAGTTTTATTTTTATCAGTTTTAATCCAACATTTTTGTCATTTTAAAAGAAATTTGTGGTCGAAAGGCAACTCGGGAAGGGCGGGGATATCTAGCATTTTTTATTGCGGCCTCATTGCAGTTTTTTTATTGATATGTCATATGTGCATCTGAATTTAATCTAAATTGTTTTTTATATATATCATTTCGTTCAAATTAAAGTATTAATATCCAAAGAAGATAAAATGAAAACAATTCAACACCCCCCCCCTACCCCCCCCCCCCCCCCCCGGTCCTCCATGTGAGGGGAGCCCATACACCAATGGGACAGGGCGGGAGCGCATCATTGATATAGGTGTAGATTTGATAAAACAAAACAACACAAAACAACACAGACATATGTTAAAAAACAACAACAAAAAACATTGGTGGTGATGGGGTGGTGGGATGGTTGGTGGGTGCGGGGGCGAAACATAATGATTAACTGATAAACCAAAACAACACATGGACATGGATATGCAAATGCAAAAAGAAAAAAACAAACAAATATATTCGGATAGTGGGATGATTGAGGGGTGGGAGCGAAACATATTGATCAACTGATAAAACAAAACAACACATGATATGTAAAAAGAAAAAGAAACACATTTGGGTGGTGGTGATGATGGGGTGTGGGAGTATTAAGGGGATTGGGGTGTGGGGTAACATACCTATCTGTGTAATAATTTACCAAAACAACACAGAAATATGTAAAAACAAAACAAAATAATAATAATAAAAAAATCGAGTTTCGAGTGTGTGTGGGGGGAGGGTGGTGTGTGTGTGCGGGAGTGGGGGTCTTGATGGAGGCTTGCGTGGGGCAACACAGATATATGTGTAAGAATTGACCAAAACAACACAGAAATGTGTAAAAAATAAAACAATAAAAACAAATCGGGCTTGCGTGGGGGGGGGGGGGGGGGGGGGGCGTTTGGGCGGGGAGGAGGGAGCCCATAACCCATATGGGTGCAGTATAAATAAGATGAATAATGCTATACGAAATTCCAAACCAAAATTATGGATATACAACAGGTTACATGCAAACATTGATCTGCATTTATTGCAAATTTTATGGACCATCACAATTTGGGTTCCATGGGAGCCCAGAATTTGCAGAAGACAAAATTGCTTAAGCAACCCTTTACAACATACTATAAGGAAACCTATTCCTAAATTTAGTTGAGCTACCACAAGAAATGTAAGAGATACAGACCTGTAAACACAACTTACACGCAAAATTTGATGTGAAATAGAAACATTTTAAGGGCTACAAGAACCAAAGTTTCTTTAATAGCCCTTAAGATAATGCTATAAGAAAGCTCATGGCCAAATTTGGTTGTGCTAGGATAATAAATGTAAGAGATATAGACTTGTAAACAGAGCTTACATGCAACATCCGATGTGAAATGGGACACATTTTTAGATCAGAATTTGGGTTCCATGGGAGCCCATAGATTACAGGAACCAAATTTGCTTATGCAGTCATTAAGATAGTGCTATATGGAAGCTCATGGACAAATTTGGACAGTTTTATAATTTACCAAACAGCTTACTGGATACGAGTGTATATTCATTAATGGATTTAAACACAAACTTTGACTTTCAAATGCTCCATGTAGTAAACAATAAGGCATACTAAATGAATCTCGAAAAAGGCTAAGTGTCAGAGTGACACAATTAATGTTAATAGTTTCTTGATATATTCTGAGTATACCTAAATGGATTTTGAATTAAGATTCATTTTGTAAAATAACCGTAAGTTTATAGTGATTATCGTCTGCACAAATGCGGACAGGTAAACTGGAGGGCAGGTGTGGATATTGGATTACAGTCAATGAATAGCTCGACAAGGTATGGTTTTATAGATAATATGTGTATTAGGTCAATATTTAGCACAAACATAGAGAGATACAGACCTGTAAACACAGCTTACACGCAAAATATAAAGCACACATATAGAGAGATACAGACATACAGACCTGTATCTATGACCTTAAAATGTGTCCCATTTCACATCATATTTTGCATGTAAGCTGCGTTTACAAGTCTATATCTATATCTCTTACAAACAGAGACAATTGTTTACATACAGAGACAGTTGACAATTGTCAAAAACAAAACGTTATGGACTTAGACTTTTGGATCTGGTTCCCTTCGTTGATGCATTGGATTGCCTCCATGCAGCGGATGGGAACACCTCTTTCTTCTCCCGGAAATACAACATATACCATGCAACCATCGATATGAGATAGCGAGTCAAATTGTCTTGAATAAAGATGTCATTGCCAACTGATTTACGACCACTATAAAGTCTTTGTCAGTAGTATAGAAAGTGGCGGTACCAGGCCAGTTTTCCCTCGCAGGGAACGAGAACAACTAGTGAAATATGCCAGGGGGACTCAGGCGTTACTCTCATTTATATCACCAAGATCTAAATGTAAGCCACACCTAAACCTACACCAACATATTTCATTAGTTTTCTCAAGCACCCCGCGATGGAAAACCCCGCTGGTACCGCCATTTTCTATACTACTAATCAATCCGGTTTGCCATTTTAGGAGAGCGCAATTTTATTTTAGGAGAGCGCAATTTTATTGTATGTCTACTTTCGCCGAATCTACTTCCAGCGAAGTTTTTCAATAACATTTGCAACTCGTTAAGCAAAGTCAGACGGAACCGGACAGTAGTCTTCATCATCGCTCTGCATATCATTTTTTACCATGGAGTATTTTATTTTTCTACACTTTGCTATTTTGTATTTCAGTTCAAGATATTATTTAATATTATCAATATCCTTGAATGGAACCCAACTATTGAAATCTTTATTGTAACCCTTCCATTTAATTAATGCTTTTTCTTTTTGTAATCACGTCGTATTACTTTTTCAATCCTGAATATTTCTTACTTTGCTTTTATCATTTCTAATTCATAAAAGCTTCCATCAATGTTTTCGTTGTTTAAATCTTTTATTTTGTATGTCACAGGATTTGTGTTTTGAATTTCACCAACAACAAATATTTCTTCATTCCAATTTGGGGTATAACCTTTCTCAAACGTGCTTTTATATTTGCTGATTCTAACATTATCCCCTATTTTAAACCTTGGCTTAATTTGATTACTTCTCATCTTTACATACAAATTGAAATACACTGTTCCTTTATTTTTCTCATCACTAGCCTCAGTAGGTGTCATTTTAATACTCCGATGTTTTGTATTATTATACTTCTCAACCATTTCTCGTAACACGTCTAAATATGTGTTTGTATTGTTTGCTGTAAAATATTTCCACATCCTCTCTTTTAATGTTCTGTTAAATCGTTCAATTACTACAGCTTTTCCAAAATTAAAAGTGTGATACATTTTGATATTACTATCATCAAGAAATTGCTTAAACGTCTTGTTGTAAAATTCCACACCTTGATCAACCCACAACAATTTACACGGTCTTCCTGTACTGATTATCTGTTTGAACGCTTTGGTAATTTCTAAACCAGTTTTATTTGGAACGGGTACAACCCAAGCAAATTTACTAAATAAATCAATAACAGTAAGCAAGTATTTAGTCCCTTTATTATACTTTGAAAAGGATTGCATGTCAACCAAGTCAGCAGTCCATATTTTATCAATTTCATTAACAATCACACGGCGTTGAGTGAACTTTCTTCGTATAGGCTTATGAAGTTCATCTGCTAACTTGTCAGTCCATTTCAACGCCTTTTCTCGTTTTTTGGCTCTCCAAGTCCTAGTTTATATTTTGCACTAATTACAGGCTTGACTAACAAATTCTTAGCAATCTTTTCTCCAATAGTTTTAGACTTGCTAGATTTCAAACCAGTAAGCATGTTTGTATCACACATTGATTTATTACTAGGATTTTCATCATAACAAATATCATGATCTTTGCAAACAGCATCTAACTCATTTACCGGCTCTCCGCTATCAAGTGGATTACCCGGACCACAATATTTATAACCAGGAAGTGTAAGCCCTTTTTTGGGTAGCAAAGGGAGCACTAGTGTCATAAACCTTTTTTAAACGTGCCATATAACTTATGCTACATAAATTCCTTTAAAACAAAACGGAATGATGTTTGGACACTATTAAGATTAATAATCTTACCAGAAAATGTTAATATTAATACTGTTAATGATCGTTTTGTTTACCTCACAGAACCCGACTCTTATCGGTTCATCTTTGAAAGGATATGATCTCGTAAGATCAGCTGTGCTTATTTCATAAATGACATCACCATATGATCCATCAACAATAGAATTACTTATTAAATCACAGTGGATATACAATGTATCGATAGAATTTGTTATGTTTGGCGTCACAGTTCCAAATTTAGTTTCTCTAATAACTACATCTTTGTCAAACCCAATCAAGGTGTGAAAGTTTGATTCTCTTAAATCAAGAACGAAATTATTATGAATGGTAACTAAACATTTGAAACTTGATAAATCAAACTCAATTTTTATCGGGACGGGTGAGTCATCGATTAAATCATTGTTTACAGACAATGTTTCTTTTATGTAATTTTCAATATCAGCATAACTGTAATTTCCATTTGTAAAAATAATACTTTTCCAATCTGTTCCATTTTGATACCTTATCACTTCGTTATTAAAATCTTCACTAATATTATACCATGAGTAAGTCATAGAATTAATCTTATCAAGTCCGATGCCATACTGTTTGTTCTTGCTTAATATTAATGGTCTGTCAAATACAGTTGTAAAATTACTCGGTGTATTTGAGCTATTAATTATTGACGCTTTCTCTGATGATAATACAATTTTTTGTTCCATTATACATATTAGTAGATAAAATTAATCACCCAAATAAAACATTTTTAAACTTGATTTTTCAAAATTTAAAACTTGAGTAGTGTTACTTTGTATAATTTGTCTGAAAATTAATGTATTATGTTTTGTAAAATATAATTTGAATGTTTCTTTTAGTGTTCGTTTGTTATTTTCTAGCTTTGGATATAATAACTTTTCCTGATTACCACCACCAAGAAGAAAATGTGTTACGTTTCCTCCATAATAAGTAAAATCTACATCAAATACATAACTTCCAGATTTCACAATGGAAGGTCCTAGAAAAACACTGACAGAATAATATTCTTCACCTTTTATAAGTGGATTGGCTACTAAAGTAAATGGTCCAAGAAAGAGCAGCTGAATGGTTCTTTCAAATGGTTTTTCTGTTGGATACGATATGTAACGCTGAGGAGGAGTGCCGTCACCCATAATGCTTATTCTATCTATCGTATATTCAAAAAGTAGAATCCGATTTTAATATTCTACTTTTATTCTCAACTCATCAATTATACCAAGAACTGCTGTGTGCCGATTATCAGACTTTTGATTATGCTCCTTGAGAGAAGCTATTTCACCATCAAAAGCTTTGCTTCTTACATCCTGAGCAGCTTTCAATTGCTTTGAAGCATAATCAATAGCAGTCTCAAGTTTATCAGTGTTAACCAGTTTGCTCGGTGCAGTCTCAAGTTTATCAGTATTAACCAGTTTGCTCAAAGCAGTATCCAGCGACTTACCGTCAACCATTTTCTTTTTGATATCTTCAAATTCTTTGTTGATATCATCAACGTTAGTGTTTGTCTGTTGATTTAATATTTTAATTTGAGTTATTTCAGTAGTAAAAGCAGTTCTCATTTGTTTTGAAGCATCGGCAATAGCAGTTTCTAGTTCATTATTGTCAACCATTTGTTTATTGATTTCTCCGATCCGTGTATTAATATTTTGAACACCAGTTCTTATTTGTTCGCTTAATTCCTTGAGGTTTTTACTCTCTTCCAATACATCTTCTTTCTTTTCTAGCTCTTTCAAAGCATCACTCAAAAGTTTTATTTCATCTTTCAATCCGTTTTGAATTTCAATCGTTTTCTCACGGTTTGCTTGTAATGTTGTTTGTACTTGACTAAGTTTATCTTCAACACCTGTTGTCAGAGTTTTATCATGTCTGGAATTTTATCAATATTATAATCACGTATGATCTTTGTTATTCTTCTTTGGGTATATTGCCTTGTTGTTGCTTCATCTGCTTTTGTCGGATTACCAACATTAGTGATTTTATTATTATGCATGTTAAGATCACTTCTCAAAACATTTTCCTGGTTTCTACCCTTGTGAAGATAATTAACCAAATGTTTTTGTTTTACATACTCAGACAGCACAATACCGAAATTTGTAATATTAACTCTGCCAGTAGTAACTTCCTCGCTAAGATCATTAAAAAGCCCCATTATATATAATATGATTAGGTTAAATATCACCATTGAAGTTACGTTTTACTAACTTCCTCGGTCGGTCCAGATACAGAAAGTCGTACTGCTTGTCAGTAGCTTTTTTGTACTGCTCTTTGCTGACATCTTGTTCTTTGGAAAGCATACCCAGCTCGCGATTAACCGGAGTTGCAGAGAAGATGTAATGAGAACAGTTCAAACGAATGTCTTTGGGAGTTTTGTAATACGATTGAGATAAATAAATTACACAACAATTTTGTGTCTTCCCTGGATGAAATAATTAATAATATCGTTTTGATTGCGTTCACAAACATAATCGTCGAAATTATCTTCTGATTATCTGAATCCAAATCATTCACAGGGATAACTTCATCATTAGAACATTCTAATATGTCTTCAACTGGGATTTTATTCTTTTTTGCTATCTTTTCAAGTTTTTTTGATAAGTTCTTATACTTTGACTGTTCCAAGTTTTTAGCAAACAAATAAATCTTGTCGTAGTAAACCAAAGGTTTCAGCAACATGTGAACTAATGTGTTTGTCTTGCCAGATCCTGAATTACCACATATAAGCATTGTAAAACAACAGTCTGGGATAAATTTCCATATCTGTTTACCGTTTTCTGTCCTCGTGTCATAGTTTGGAATTTCCATTATATTAATAGTCAGATAATATTAATATTATCCAAGTGTTATTATATATGTCTAAAGTGTATTGCGGAATAAAAGAAACCCCCCGTGGTAACCAACTTCGAACAGAAGCAGAATGTTTTAAAGCTAATCAAGTCAGATAGTACGGGTTACAAAAAGTTAAGATGAATATCCCAGAACCTACAAAACAAAAAGATGCAGATCCTGCTGTTTGGAGACCAACAAGGCAAAATCCAGGAAGTCTGTGGAAAACAGAAGAACTACCAAATCTTATTTTTTTGTTAGGATTAGAAGCAGAACGAAAACGCATAAATAAAATGTTAAGCAAATCTGAATCTCCCAGTAAGATAAAAAGAAGCTGGTTAAAAAACAAAATGAGGCTAAAAAAGCGCATGCGAATTTTGAACTCATAAGAAAAATAATAAAAGCAGCTAAACCTGCAGTCAAGAAAGCGGCTAAACCTGCAGTCAAGAAAGCGGCTAAACCTGCAGTCAAGAAAGCAGTTAAGCCTCCGGCTAAAAAGAAAGCAGTTAAACCTGCGGCCAAAAAGAAAACAAAAACTACGTAATACTTGATTTAAATTCACTTGGTTTAACTTATATCAACTTCTCTTAATTTATCTTATTTTAATCTAACTTATATTATTACATGTCGTTAAAGAATAAGCAGATAAAATGAAAATATCGAATAATCTTGTTAAAGAATTTGAAAATAAAGATATTCAAAAAAGACTAGAAAAAGGAACTAGTCGTGATTTATACACAGAAATATTTAAACCTGTAACTAGCGAAATAAAAAGTCAGTCAGAACAGCTGACCGAGCAGTTAGCTTCTCTTCCGGAAATAAGTCGGCAATTAGCCGTTCTTCCAGCAGCAATAGGCGAGGAAGTACAAGAAAAACAAATGTATCAGGGATTACCCCAGTTATTTGCCGAAGAACCTCATAAACCAACTACTGGTAATCTAGATGCTGGAATCGATAGAGATGCGATAGATTCACAAGGCTTACCCTTACCATCAAGCATGACCGGAGATGCCTCAAAACTTATACCCATACTCGAAAAGGTTGGCGAGATTATTCACCAAAATGGTCGCGATAGGGCTGTTTTTACTAACCAAATTAAAAAGAAAAGAATGCAATCGTGAAAGAAAACTATAAACAGCCCAGGGAAAGAATAAAAAACAGACAGAAGGCTTAAAACATTATAGAGAAAGAATTGATGCAATGATTTTGCATCATGAAATCTTTTCAAGTGAGGGAATACAACAAAAAAGAAATTCCTACAAAGTCGACAAAGATGGCCGCTACGGAGTGTTGCAAATTGATTTACCTAAGCTTGTTGGTCATCACAAACTTATTCCCAAACAAGGAGAAGCTGTTGTGCTAGATATGAAAGTAGATGATGATTTTATAGACTTGATAACAAAGCGTTACAATAATAAAAAAACTTATTCAAAGCTGTCTCAGAATGCTTTTAAGAAACTAACAGAATTTTCTGGTTTACCAATTCATAAAGGTTCTTCAAAGTTTAAAAAGATTTTAGGAGGCTGTGTTGATGTTGAATATTACAACAGTCCCAAAGATTTGATGGATGATCTAGAGTTAGTATGTGGAAGTATCAAATCAGGAAATAATGGTCCACAGTTAATAAATAAAGGTTTTAGCATAATCTTATGAATTATTAGAAATAGGTAAAATATCATCCGGAGAACATGAGCAACTATTTTCTAAATATCTTAATTAAACTATTGTCTAACTGTAGTTATACATGACACAAATTACTAACAAGGAAGAATTAATTGATCATTTGACGCGGCGTGTGGCTGCATACAGACGCAGTTATAAATTGTGCGGCATTATAAACACAACATTACAAATTACCAGTGGAATAATTGGTTGTACTGCTGTATTGGCATTGGTTCCGGCAATTCCTGTTTTCATAGCTGTAGTTGGCGCAGTTCCTCCAGTAGTTGCTGTTTTAGCGAGCAAAACAAGAATAGCAGAAAGAAAGACTTTGTTAAAAACACATCATAGAAGTTTTAAACAACTTCTATCATATGTCCAAACAACCACAGGCTTAGAAAATGATGAGGAGATAATTAGGATTGTCTTTAATAAAATATTAGAGATTCAAAAGAATGATAACTTCACGGAACCTCTGGAAATGTATATGAAAAGGTTCAAGCTTAATGGAAATTAAGCCAGCAGAGATGCTCCTACGGAGCATCTGTTCAAGTTAAACGGTCATGGCATTCAGCCGTAATTCTTGTCTGACTTGTTTCCATATCCTATCGTATTTTTCTCTGGTTGATTTTGTTTTAATCGGTTTTGTTTCTTTTTCTATTTCTAATATTCTAAATATTTTCTGAAAAATGTATTCAAATTTGATTGATCTTTTTCGACCTTCTATTTTATCCAAAATCTTTACAATTTTGTAAAACAAATCTTCAAATCTTTACCTATTTGCAGAAGACAAATCATATTCTACCAAGTATTTATCTAAATGGTACTTTCTGTGGTAAATAGTTTTCTAACGACTGTAATTGTAACCTGCAATAAGATTGTAACCGTTGTGTGTGCCACACTTAAGACAAATGCGTTCGTTATCGAAAATTTCACAAGTATCATTACAATTCACACATGCGTAAGTACACTTGTAACACAGCTTGGCTCTGGTACAATATTTACAAAGCTTCTTTTTATTAGTTGTGTAAAATAAGATGCAATCTATGCACACCTCAGGAGGATCAATTATATCTAAAACTCTTTCACAATATTTGCAATTCATTATATTATAGTATATAATTATATTTTTAATATATAGGCTTAAAGAAATAGTATTTTATGTAATTATATAAATGGAACGTATAGAAAAGAAAATCAAAAACTTTAAGAAAGATCAAACGGAACATGCAAAAACTATTGATTTTGATATGAGTAAATATGACAAAGAGTTAATCATTTTTTCAAACTCAAGATTTGACAGAAAGAATCATAACAATGGTAAAACAACTAAAACTGTCATGGAAAATAAAATGGGAGATATAAACAAACTACTATCGAAATCAACAGTTTCAAGATCAGCTCCAGCTGCCAGTGATTTTATTTTTATTCTGTATTTGCAATAGTTTATAAACTCGTCTTTATCAACAACTTCTGCATCAACTGTAAAAAACAAATATCAGAGGCAACCAGTTGCCAACCAAAATTATACGAAGTTTCTTTTATTGCCCACTATGATGTTTTACTTAAGCAAGGAATTGAAATTATTATGTATGGTTGATTAAAATAATATAATCTATAGTATATGGGAAGTTATGCAGGAAAAGAAAGTAAACACTTTGATGAGGAAAAAAATATACAATTTGGAGTAGCTGCCCTTGAAAAGGCTCTCACAGATGAAACAAAAGAAAATATTGATAATTATAGGGAAACTCATATTAGATACTTGGAAAAGATTAAAAAAGATTGGACGGCTGGGCTTTTGGAAAAACCAATTTTGAGAAAACATGAATCTAATAGATGGACGATTGAAATACATATCAAAGATAGTAGATGATAATGAAATTATGGTAATCAAAGATTTTAGTACCATTCCTAAAAACTTTTTAATTTAATATAATCTTTAATATATGAGTATTTACAGTTATGCAGAAGAAGAAAGAAAACATTTTGAAGAGGAACAGAAGGTTTATGAGAAAGTAGCTGCTTACGAGCAGGCTCTTTTAACCAAGACAAATGAACTTATCAAAGAGTTTGAGACAGTTCACATGCAACGATTGTCAGATGATATTGCAGCTTTTAAAAAAGATTGGGCAATAAAAACTGAGATTGAGTGCAATGATTCTGTAAAGCTTCTCACAAATCTAGCAGAAAAAGAAATTAAGATTTTTAATGAAACACGATTACAAGTAATATCTGAAAATGTTGAGTTTTTCAGAGATAATCTAATCAGCAATCTAGAAAAACCTCATGTGATTAATACTGATATCGGATGTTATGAAGACTTTGAAACGTTTGTCGAAAGTTTAAAAGAAATGATTGATGCAGAAGTTTTTGATAAAGACGAGTTTATAAACTATTGCAAATACAGAATAAAAAATAAAATCACTGGCAGCTGGAGCTGATCTTGAAACTGTTGATTTCGATAGATACTGCAAATATCATGTAAAAGTAAGTCAGATGATAGATAATAGAGTTCTCGAGGAAAAATGCTTTCGGAGATACTTAGACATTCTTCTGGATAATGAAATAGATGCTCTCTTGGATGAGGTTACTAATGAAGACACCAATGAACATGTTTATGAGGTTACTGGTGAGGATGCCAGTGAGGACGCCGATGAGGACGCCGACGAGGATACCGATGAGGACGCCGGCGAGGGCGAAAATATTAAATAAAAGAATGTTATTTAATTAAATAATTAATTAATTAATTAATTAATAGGGGCTTAAAGAAATAATCTTATGTAATATTATATAATGAGTATCCGTGAAATTGAACAGTATAGCAAGGTTTTTAAATTAAATGTTGTCAGTAATGATCCGCTCAGGCAACAACAAAAAACTCAATCAAGAGTTGTGAACTTTCATGAACAAGAACTAAGAAAAACAGGTGGATTTAAATTAAGCATTGATGTAAAACTTACTTTTAAAAAACAAGTATCGGGTGATAGAGGAGGTTTTGATTGTGTGTACAAAACAGCTTACTTTACCTCAAAGGCTGTAATAATATTAAATAGAAATCAAATATCAGAAGAATTAGACAAAGCACAGGAAGAAATTATAAATAGAATTGGAAATTGGATTCAATTGGGAAGTGGTTGGGTAATTGAATCACTAGATGCACATTACATAAATTGAGTAAAGTACAAGCCTTTGCGAGGTAGCTCGTATTTAGCATTACCAAAAGAACTTGCTAATGCTAGAAAAGGATTGATAAATATAAAAAATGAAAAAGATAACGAATGCTTCAGATGGTGCCATTTGGCTTATGAGTTAGCCGTCAATGATAATCCACAAAGGATAACAAAGTATAAAAAGCATATTGGTGATCTAAATTATGAAGGAATTACATTTCCCGTTACTATCAAACAAATCCCAAAAATAGAAAAACAAAACAACATTTGTTTTAACATATTTGGGTATGAAGATAATCAAGTATACCCGTTGTGCATATCAAAAAATAAAGCAAAAAAAACATGTGATATGCTTTTAATCATCGAAGAAGAAAAAAATCATTATGTGTGGATAAAAGATTTGAACAGGTTAATGTTTAGTCAAACAGCACACGAGGGGAAAAATGGTTTTGTAAAACATGCTTGCAGTGCTTTAAATTAGAAAGAGTTCTGGAAAAACATAAACATGTTTGTCTTTCACTTAATGGCAAGCAAGCAGTAGAGATGTCAAACAAAGATGAAAAAGTTAAGTTTAAAAACTATGACAGACAGCTAATGGTTCCGTTTGTTATATATGCTGATTTTGAAGCAGTAACCGAAAGTATTTCTTCAGTATCAAACAATCCTAAAAAATCACATACGGAAGAATTTCAAAAACATACTGATTGCAGTTATGGGTATAAGGTTGTTTGTTGTTATGATGATCAATATTCAAAACCTGTTGTGACATACAGAGGACCAAATGCTGTTTACAAGTTTTTAGAAAAAATGATAGAAGAAGAAAAGTGGTGCAAGAAAACTATGAATGCAAACTTTAAAAAAGATCTAGTAATGTCACAGGAAGAAGAAGCTGGATTCCAAAAATCTAAATCATGTCATATTTGTGGTAATGGTTTTGCAACAACTCTCAAAAAAGGTGACGCGGGTTATACAGTAGCATACAAAAACTCCATCAGAAAAGTCAAGGACCATTGTCACATAACTGGAAAGTATAGGGGAAGCGCCCATGACATATGTAATATTAATTTCAGATTGACTAGAAAAATACCTGTTGTGTTTCATAACTTGAGAGGATATGACTTTCACTTCATAATGCAGCACATCGGGAAGTTTAAACGAAACATAAATGTTATACCAAATAACATGGAAAAGTACATGGCTTTTATGTTAGGACAAAGTTTGGTGTTTATTGACAGTTGTCAGTTTATGTCTCAATCATTAGAAAATTTAGTAAAAAACATCCCTTCGTTTCTATACACCTCTCAGGAATACTCTGGCGACAAGCTAGAATTAATAAAACGAAAAGGCGTTTATCCTTATGATTACATGAACAGTTTTGAACGCTTCAAGGATACTAAGTTACCTGACAAAGATAGCTTTTATTCTCAATTAAATGATGAGCATATTTCAGATGCAGATTACGATCATGCTAAAACAATATGGAAAACATTTATGAAGTTTGTGAAGCACTCATCTTCCTATTAGATAATATTTTCGTCAGGTATGGAACCACCGTTTATAGACAAATTGTTGGTATCCCTATGGGTACGAACTGTGCACCACTTGTCGCAGATTTGTTCTTATTTTGCTATGAAAGGGATTTCATGTTGAGTCTTTCACCAGATACCCAGGCAAATGTTACTGAAGCCTTTAATGATACCTCTTGGTATCTGGAAGACATATTGAACATTGACAACCCTTTCTTTCCAACTATGGTTAATTATATTTATTCTAAAGAACTTCAGCTTAACAAAGCTAATATATCTGATAATAACGCTTCTTTTCTTGATTTAGATCTCTCGATTGAAAATGGTAAAATAATTAGCAAAATCTATGAAAAGAGAGATGATTTTAATTTTGACATTGTTAATTATCCTCACTTGGATGGGGATGTTCCCCGAGCAACTTCTTATGGGGTATATGTGTCTCAACTTATTCGTTTTTCTAGATCTTGTACTCGAGTTGAGGACTTCAATATTCGTAATCTTTGTATAACTAAAAAGTTACTCAATCAGGGTTACCGTTACCATAAACTTCGTAAAACCTTTGCAAAATTTTATTATCGTAACCCTGATCTTCTTTCCAAATATAAAAGTAATTTAAGGACTATTCTGCGACAAGGACTATCACAACCTGACTTCTATGGTGATGTGATTTATAAACTTCGTAAGATTCTAGGTCATGATCACTTTCATACTATCTTTGTTAAACTTGTTAAAAAGTTTATCAAAAGAGGTTATGACCCTATCATTTTGCAACGTACTGCATGCTTGGTGGTGGACCCTTTTACAGTTCGCCACTATGCTTTCCTCTTTAATTGTACGATGACCAGACAGGCTGTGGACCCTATGATGACGCCTACCTAAAGCCCATTGGGACGGTGGCGTTTGATGTTTGTCCATGATCTTTCTTGTCGTGCCCTTAATGGTTTATTCTCTTACTGCTCTGGCTTCTGCAAAGTCACTGAGTACCTTCATTGTGGCTTTCTAGGCTATTGTGTTTTTTTTGTATTATATTTACACGAGCATATTTGTGTTTTACTTATGTTGCCTATTGATGCTGCCTTGTTGGTTAGAGATTAGATCATGGCGGGGATTTCTTTATTTACACTGTCCTGTTTTAATGGGATGACAGTAGGGTAAGTGTGAGGTTTGGTGCACCCTAGAACCGGTTTAAACCCCCAGTGGCCTACTTTGCCACTGACCGTTCCAAGGCGGTAGCCCTATTGTCAACCCTTTTTGTGTTTGTGATGTCGTTTGCATTTATTATTGCTTTTGCCTTCGTGTTTGTCTGTTTGCGTGTCTGTTTCTGTGTTTTGTGGTTTACTGTCCTCCTTGAATGCTACTTTCCCTGTCCGATCTTTTTATATTTCTTTAAGATTAAAAATATGGGAGAATATCATGATCTGTATCTCAAGACTGATGTGCTGTTACTGACAGATGTTTTTGAAAACTTTAGAAAAATGTGCATTGAGAATTACAAATTAGATCCTTGTCATTTCTTCAGTAGTCCTGGTCTAGCCTGGGATGCATGTCTCAAGATGACTGTTATCCAACTTGATTTAATAACTGATATTGATCAATATTTTTTTGCGGAAAAAGGATTAAGAGGCGGCACGCAAACAGATATTCACAGGCTAACAATAAATATATGTAAAACTATGACAAGAAAAAAGAAAGCAAGTACATAATATATCTCGATGCTAATAACTTGTATGGGTGGGATATGTGTCAACCGTTACCTACTGGCAACTTCAAGTGGGTTGATAAGTTTGAAAAAGGAAAATCAAATTACATTGTTGAGTGTGATATCGAGTATCCTGGGAAACTGCATGACACGCATAATGATTATCCTCTCGCCCCGGAAAGTTTAAATATCAAAGATGAGTGGTTGTCAGACTATTGTAAAAATTTAAAACAAAAGTTTAATTTAGGACATTGTAATGTTAATAAACTTGCTACGACGTTGAAAAATAAAGAAAAGTATGTCGTGCATTTTAGAAACTTAGAATTGTAAAAAAAGCTTGGACTAAAGGTAACAAAAATACATCGAATACTGCAGTTCGACGAATCAAAGTGGTTGAAAACATACATAGACTTTAATACTGCCAAGAGAACAGCTGGTAAAAATGCTTTTGAAAAGGATTTCTTCAAACTGATGAACAATTCAGTTTTTGGTAAAACTATGGAAAATTTGAGAAAAATAATTAATGTTAAATTGACTCACGACGAGGAGGTTCTCTTAAAATATGCAGCAAGACCTTCATTTATTTCTTGTAAAATGTTTAATGAAAATATATTTGCCATAAACAGAATAAAAGAGCGATTAGTTTTAAATCGTCCTTGTTATGTTGGCATGTGTATTTTAGACTTGTCAAAATATTTGATGTATGATTTTTATTACAACTATATCAAAAACAAATATGATAGAAAAGCTAAGTTATTATTTACTGATACCGATTCCTTGTGTTATGAAATAGAAACAAAAGATGTGTATGCGGACTTTTACAAGGATAAAGAACTGTTTGATAATTGTGATTATGATCTGAAAAGTCAGTTTCATTTTAATGATAATAAAAAGGTTATCGGCAAGATGAAAGATGAAACGTGCGGTATGCCTATTGTTGAATTTGTTGGACTGCGAAGTAAACTATATTCATATATGTTAGATAATGAGGTTAGTACAAAGAAATGTAAGGGTGTTAAAAAGTGTGTTGTTAAAAAACAGATAGCACATGACGATTACAAAAAGATTTTGTTTACGGCAACAGAAGCTCACCATGAGATGAAAGTTATTAGATCACAAAAGCATAACATAAGCAGCTATGCAATAAATAAAAAAAGTTTATCAGCTTATGATGATAAACGGTACATACTAGATAACGGACAAGATACGTTAGCATACAGTTAATTGTAATAGTTGAGTAGCATTCAAGAGTTTAAAAATAATTATATATACTATTATATAATGGAACAAGAAAGATTAGAAAACGTTTGCAGAAAACTTAACCATTTGAAAGATAAATATAGAAGAGAATTGATGAGAGGTAAGCAACTCCAAGTAGAATATGAAATAGTTCGTGATGATTTTATGGACACCAAAAGAGCAAAGTCGATAAGCGGAAAAGATTGCTGGTTGAAATGGATAATTATGAACGTGAGCTGGCTGGAAACAGAGAAGAGCTTTTTGAACTGAAATATAAAATAGCTAAGTGTAGAAAAATAAAATACTCCATGGTAAAAAATGATATGCAGAGCGATGATAAAGACTACTGTCCGGTTCCGTCTGACTTTGCTTAACGAGTTGCATTTGTTATTGAAAAACTTCGCTTGAAGTAGATTCGGCGAAAGTAGACATAAAATAAAATTGCGCTCTCCTAAAATAAAATTGCGCTCTCATAAAATGGCAAACCGGATTGATTAGTAGTATAGAAAGTGGCGGTACCAGCGGGGTTTTCCATCGCGGGGTGCTTGAGAAAACTAATGAAATATGTTGGTGTTGGTTTAGGCGTGGCTTACATTTAGATCTTGGTGATATAAATGAGAGTAACGCCTGAGTCCCCCATGGCATATTTCACTAGTTGTTCTCGTTCCCCGCGAGGGAAAACTGGCCTGGTACCGCCACTTTCTATACTACTTTTGTCCTGCCTTGGAGTTCATTAATTTAATTATTACCTTGCGATTTACAGTTCATTATCGCTGCTTGCCTTTACGGTGGCACCTGTCAATGTAGGAACTATTTAGTTCAATTCCACATTCAGCAGCCTTGTTCAAAATGTTGGTTTCAACATCTTCCGTAGGGTAACCAGAATCACCCGTGATACCAGTAATGTCGGCAACATACGCCGACCATACTGCTCAAGTTCCTCAAGCTCGATTCGTGTGACTTGAAGATCACTCTCTATTTAGATATTTCAGTTTTCAATGAGGCTAATTTTGATGACTGAGATATTATTTCTAGTTGTATTTCTCTGATTAAATCAAACTTGATTTCGTTAGCAACAATTGGTCCCAGGATTGCACCCATTTCAGCTAGTTGTTCTGTTGTAAACGTTTACATATGTGTTGAAGTGGGTGGGGTATCTAGATGTGGGTTATCTGGGTGTGGGATATCAGAGAGTTCTGAATCCGATATGTCTTATGTTAAAAAAGTATTCGGAATCACTATCGTTAGTATCGTTAGTATCGTTAGTATTTTCGTCTAAACGAAATTGATACATTTTGACGAGTGGCTTCACCCTGGCGATGATTTATTCCGCTTTCGTCTCGGCATAGGGACTCAATATCAAAGATCAACAGTTATCTTATTGCCATAATTACCGCTCACTCGTCAATAAATATTCACTTTTGGAGCGTATAACCTATTAGATCTATTGACGAGGTAACATTATAACACACTTTTACGTCTCGTTCACATCTGGATACAGTTTTATTGATGAAATACTCTCATGTTTTGTCAGCCACAAATGAAACGCCTTGTTTTTTCTCAAACCGAAAGCAGATAAGAAAGTTAAGTTAATTGTTTACTGATACTGATTCTTTGAGCTATGAAATTAAAACAAACTATGTGGTATGCAGATTTGTATAAGGATAAAGAACCTTTTGATAATAGTCATAAAAAGGTTATTGGTAAAATGAAAGATGACATTTGTGGAATACCCATTGTTGAATTTGTTGGTTACGAAGTAAACTATATTCGTACATATTAGATAATGAGAATGGTACAAAGAAATGTAAGGGTATTAAAATGTGTGTTGTTAAAAAAAGATAGCGCATGATAAGTACAAGGATATTTTACTTACAGCCACAGACAGTTACCACCAAATGAAAGTTATTAGATACAAAAATAACACGAACTAAAGAGTTATTTAATAAATAAAAAATGTTTATCACACATAGGATGATAAGAGGTACCTAATGGTAGCATATATGTAAATCTCATGAATATGATATGTACAGCGATGATGAAAACTACTGTCCAGTTCCGTCTGACTTTTCTTTATGATTTCAAAATGTTTTAGTTATTAGTTATTTATAAAAAGGAGAAGGGGAATTAAAATAATCTAACCTATAGTTTAGACAAAATATTATTTTTGTTGAATTGATAAACCGCATTGGTAAGTAGTATAGATAATGGCGGCGCTATCAGCAATGTTTTTCCTGAGCGGGACAATCAAGCAGTTTATATAGTTGCAGGGGCTTCTCAGGGTAGCAATTATACCATCGCCATTTGGCGTTTGCATCTTTGCATTAAGGACATCTGGTGACAACTTGATAACAATTATTGCTTGTTTACCCTTTGCGGGGGGAAAACTGCGCTGGTACCGTCATTATCTATACTACTTGTACAATAGCCTTAAAGCATCATATGGATTAATATTAATGATTAAACATTATAATCTAGAGCAGTCCAGTTTTCCAGTTTCCAGACTTAGTTATTTCATTAACAATAAGTAAACCGTACTGAACATGAAACCTGGTTGAGTGTATATGTGCATTTAACATTACAATATAACACGTTATAATGCAGGAGTTTGTATCTGGATGGACTTATTCCAGATCGCTTCCATTCCCTTTAAACTTTTTAGTTAACGATTTTTTCTGGATTTCCACTCTATTTTATAAAATTCATTTGAAATGGTAATGGAAATTATAAAGTAAATAATAAAGCATTTTGTACATTTTTAAAAGTATACCTCTGCAGCAATAAGACTTACGTACAGGAGAACACGCCTTATAGTTATTTGTATATACCACGAAGTTCATGATATCGTTATGTAAGATTTATTTAGATAGAACAACATGTTCATGCTTTTATATACTTTCCTATAAATACATTGTTTTTGAATATACGATATAACATAGACCTAATTAGTAATAGCAATCAAGATTGTATTGCCGGACAATAAATAAATCACACGGGTGAAATAAAGGGAAAAAAATGTCATATCACGGAAATAACCGAATGTCGAATGTTCTTTCTAACACTTTCAACGGAAAGATACGGAAATTACCGGTTAGTTACGATTTATACGATTTGTCACGCATATGGTTTGTCTGCGCTTCATATGTTGCTTCCATCCTGTTTTCGCGCAAGATTTTGGCTTTTACTGTTTTCCGTGGATGAAATAACCACGTATTATCATTCATTTTTTTAATTAGACAATTTCAAATCCAATGGCATTCCTTTTATATCAAGTTTCGGAAAAAATAAATGTCGTGTACACTTTGTTTATATGTCGTGTACACTTCTTTATATTCATATCTTACCCTATATCAGGCCCTCGACCCATATCAGCCCCCGAGCTAAAGCTCTCGGGCTGGTAAGGTGTTTCAGGCCAGATAAATGGTGTGATATGAAAGTACCAATTTATTTTTCTCTTTTTATCTAGAGGCAGCCGTTGACAGATTTGCCAACAAATCATTTGTTATCTCTTGAGAAGAAGTCAGTATATGGCTATCTAAATATAGTAACTTAACTAAAACATTAGTATTTGATACAAGGAAGTTGCAAATGTGAATGACATGGCAGGTCAAACAGCTTAAGATCGGAGATAAAATAATGCGTATCAAGAGAAACGACTTGCCTATACATTATATAAATGTATTAGCGGCGATGATTCTATGTATGTGTTGTGGTTAAATAGCATTGAAAACCATTCAAAATAAAACGGATGTTTAACAAGTTAGAGTTAGTAACCAAACAAATCAATATAAGAGAGAAATACCCTCCGCATTTTTCCTTTTACATATTTACTTATAACAAGTTTTACGTTTTACACGTTTTGCACGTCTCGCGCCGGTAGCCGTTTTAACATATGTAGACCCTTACTCAGAGACAAGATCTGGACATATGGTAGACTCTATGCCCCATCTCTATCACCAACATATACGATCTGAAGTTACAAAAGTTTGTCAGATAAAAATATTTCATCAAACATTTTTTCATTGCAGTTATAATTCGACTAGTTAAACTTTATCTTAACTTTCTCATGATATCGAGATAACGCATAAGTGTCCCCCGTCGCCACCGATTAGTATATCAGTGTCGTATATCGAATCGTAAATAATAGTAATATATTTATATATGGCGATGCGGTGACGAAAGTATAAGTTCAAAAAGGAACAATGAACTTTATGAATCAATGCATAATTGTCGGATTTAGATTTATTAATCTATGTGGGTTTTTTTTGCAATTGCATTCGTATATATGTTTGCATTTTTGCAGAGTAGTTTAAATCCAATTTAAGACACTTTTTCAATGGCACGCATATAGTTTCAGTGATTTGTTGTTCATTTTCATTTACGTACATTACTGTTCGATAATGGAATCGATATTAATAATCGATATGAATAAATGATAGCTGAATCCTTAACTGGATCCTGCCATAGTAGGCCATGAGCCATATCATTTTGGTAACCATCTTAAGAGACAAATTATTACTAGTACCATGCTAGATGAGAACCTTATAAAAACAAAACATCCATGAAAGCGGTGCCAACACGAAAGCTGTTTCCTGTTATAAGAGTTATCTCCCCTTTTAAAGAAAAGTTTCGTGTCTTTAAAATGTACTACATCTTTAACATGTACTACATTTTTAAAATAGCGAACCTGGGGTCAAATATTGCCAAGCCACGGAGATAACACTTTTACATAGAGTTATGTTGGAAATATTTCAAGACATCTTCTAGAAAACTGTCAGAGCTATAAGCCGAAGAGTATGCATGTAACATAAGCTTGTAGTCCGCTTCCAAGTTTGTTAAATGGCGAAGGTGGTGTCATATTTGAAACGATTCCGGGATCACATAAATATGTTTCATGTAGCATATGATAATTGTCCTCTACATGTTATTTAAATGGTGAGTCTGGAATCAAGTTTGACCTGGTACTGGGGGTTACACTTTTAATGGAGTTATATAGGAAATCCATTAAAATATTTTCTGAAACTATAAAAGCTGAGTGTCTAATATTTTGCATGTATCATACGTCTATGGTCCTATACCTAGGTTGTTTAAATGGGTACACTAGCGTCAATCGGCGGATCACAGATTAACATAGATTTATATAAGGAAATCAATGTTGTTGTGTCTTAAGAACATGAAAGTAGACATACTTTCATACTATCTTTGTTAAACTTGTTAAAAGGTTTATCAAAAGATGTTAAGACCCTATTATTTGCAACGCACTGCATGCTTGGTGGTGGACCTATTTATACTTTCCTCTTTAATTGTGCGATGACCGGACAGGCTGTGAACACTATGATGACGTCTACCTAAAGCCCAAAAGGACGGAGACGTTTGATGTTTGTCTGCAATATTGTCTTGTCGTGCCCTCAATGGTTTATTCTCGTGTTGCTCTGGCTTCTGCCAAGTCATTGAGTACCTTCTTAGTGGCTTTCTAGGCTATTGTTTTTTGTATCTATATATACACGAGCATCTTTGTGTTTTACTTATTGCCTATTAATGCTGCCTTTTTGGTTAGAGAATAGTTCATGTCGGGGATTTCTTTATTTACACTAGTCCCTTTTCATTGGGATGACAGTAGGTTAAGTGTGAAGTTTGTTGCACCCTATAACCTGGTTTAAACCCCCAGCGGACTTTTTGCCACTGACCGTTCCAAGGAGGTAGCCCTATTGTCAATCCGTGTGTGTTTGTAATGTATTATCTTGCCTTGTATTCATCTTTATATATAGTTGTTCTTTGTTTCTTTGTGTTTTGGTTGACTGTCGTCCTTGAATGCTACTTTTCCTGTTCCATTTTTATATCTACTTATATTGCCACTATGCATGCACGAACATGATGCTAACTTTGCCAGAAAAAAATGACCGATTCTTGGATATAATATTAAGGACCTCTTTACCAACGCTAAATGATCTTTAAAAAGGCATGGAAAGCTTGCTTACTTGCTGCTAACATGCTACATGACAGGGAAGCTCATGTATATAAATTGAGGTCCGAGTAAAGTTTTCACTATGAAAATCAGTGGTATATTGAACAGTATCTAGGGTATAACCGTATATAATACTTCAAACTTTACATTTGTGAAGAAGAAAAAAAGCAATTTAACAAGTAAGATGTACTAAATACAAAACTTTGTTGATAATTCATTGTTTGGATACTGAAACAAAATTGAATACCACCATTTTCTCATGCAATAGTAACAGTGATTTAGTTACCAATACACATTTTCTCCTCCCCCAAATACAATAGGCTGGAAATAGGTCCTTAATGACGTTTTAACAGTTTAATTATCATTTCATTATCATCGTTAACCCTTTACGCCTAATCCGTTTGGAATAATTGTTTTAAGCATATCATATCACACCCTATATCAGGCCTGAGACGCCATATCCGCCCTAGTGCTTTAGCTCAAGGGCTGATATATGGGTCGAGGGGTGATATGAAAATACACATTTTTTATTCTATTTATCATATACTTCAGCAATGACTTTGTTGAACTGTCAACTTACTACGCTGTTTTCCAGGGAGAAAACAATAATATTATTAATATATGTAATCCCATTATGATGTGTTCATGCACGTCTGTCGCGTAAAATTGTGCAGATCTATACGACTTTTTCTCCCCGAAATTTGATTTTAAATGAATGCCATTGTCTAATTCAGAAAATGAATGGTCACAAGTGGTTATTTTATCCAAGGATGGTTCTATATCACTGAGTTTATTATAAATTTGTTAAACTATCTTTATGGTCCGTGTATTATGCCTTATTTATTTCTTTATTTTACTTCTATCTATATATCTAGCATCTCTTTTATTTCGTCTTCTTAGTATTACTAGTCAAGTCATTTCCGTAGAGTTATGGTCATAGATGACAGCTCAACGTAAACATGAAAATGTATCGCCAATAATATGGCGCGAAAACAGGATGACAAACAGACGACAAATAATACCAGTGACACATCGTATAAAATCGTAACTAATCGGTAATTTCCGTATCACTCCGCTGAACGAATCATAAAGCACATTCGGTTATTTCAGTGATGTGACACTTTTTAACCTTTATTCAACTACATCCTGATTGATATGACTAAAAAAGTCTTCGTATCGTATATTCAAAAACGACATATTTATAGGGAAGTATGTGATAAACCATGATATACTGCAAGTAACTAAAACCATATACGAACCGACCAGGATAGCATGCACTTCATCCACGATACTTGACTGTACTTATATCGGTAAATAGATATGCCGTTTTCATAATTGCTTTATTGAGGTGAAGAGCTCGTAAACGCTGTACTACAACCTATATTTATTGTTTATTTAATTATATATATAGAGCAAACAATACAACCTGTCATTTGAAGTAACCATACCAAACAATTACACGATACTTTAAACTATTTAAATATACATCTTACACAATTACCGAATGCACACCATTTGACTTGAAACTCGAGGTGATAACCATTTCATTTGCTTTCAAAGCGTATCCTGAAATTTATTTGTTAATTTGCTGTTGTTTAATTATTAAGTCTGACTTTTAAAGGAAGCACGTTTATACGCGGATCGTATATTAGTAAACACGTATATTAGTAAACACCTCTCAGTATACGTTATACCAACACTCTTGGTTTGTTTTCATAATTATATTAAGTGCATTTAGGTTTTAATTTATAACTTGTTACATATATGTCAATGGGCATGTGTGTAAATAAATAAAAATAATAAAAAAACAAATCAAGAGTGTGTATTGTTTTTGCTCTTCTATGGCGAGTTGTCCGTCGTCCGTTAACTTTTGCCTTGTGAACACGATAGGGCTTTCATTATTAATCGGATCTTTACCAAACTCTACCAGAGACTTTCAATCAATAAAAGCTCGGATAAGTTCGAGAACCAGCCAGATCGAATTAGTTTCACCGGAAGTATGGCCCTTGATTTGCTGAAAATGCCACATTGTGCCTTGTGAACACTCTAGCACCTTCATTTATTATTTGATCTTGATCTTTACCAAACTTGCACAGATTGTTAATATCAATGAAAGCTCGGACAAGTTGAAAACCAGCGAGATCGGACTAGTAACACCAGGGTTATGGCCCTTGATTTTGTTAAAAATGCTATATTTTGCCTCGTTAAGACGATAGGGACCTCATTTGGCTGGATTTCAACAAAGTTTGCAGGGATGATCGTTGTGTATATCGTCATCGTGTTACGGTTGAATGATTTTGGCAGAGTTATGGCCCTTTAAAGGTTTAGTACACAAACTTTGTCCGGACTAGTTCTCCTGAGCCCCTGTCCGAATTTCAACGAAACTTTGCAGGGATGATCAGTATTATTTGATCTTGATCTTTACCAAACTTGCACAGATTGTTAATATCAATGAAAGCTCGGACAAGTTGAAAACCAGCGAGATCGGACTAGTAACACCAGGGTTATGGCCCTTGATTTAGTTAAAAATGCTATATTTTGCCTCGTTAAGACGATAGGGACCTCATTTGGCTGGATTTCAACAAAGTTTGCAGGGATGATCGTTGTGTATATCGTCATCGTGTTACGGTTGAATGATTTTTGGCGGAGTTGTGGCCCTTTATAGGTTTTAATACACAAACTTTGTCTGGACTAGTTCTCCTAAACTCCTGGTCGGATTTCAGCGAAACATGTCAAGGTTGATCAGTATCAAGCCTAGTTGTGCATACCGTCGCCGTGTACCAGTTGAATGATGTTTGGCGGAGTTATGTCCCTTTAAAGGTTTTAATATACAAACTTTGTCGAGATTAGTCTCTTCTGAACTGATGGCCGGATTTCAGCGAACATTTTAGTGATGATCAGTACCATACCTAGTTGTACATATCATCGCCGTGTTACGGTTGAATGATTTTGGCGGTGTTATGGCACTTTAAATATTTGCGTACACAAACTTTGTCCGGACCAGTTCTCCTGAACCTCTTGTCGGATTGCACCGAATCGTTGCGGGGATGATCATTACCAAGCCTAGTTGCGCACATCATCGCCGTGTTCCAGTTGAATGATTTTTGACAGAGTTATGGCCCTTATACACAAACTTTATCCGGACTACTTTTCCTGAACCCCTGGCTGGATGTCAGTGAACTTGGCAGGAATGATCCGACTAGTTGCGCATATTGATTTCGTGTTCCTCACCACAGACTCCATAGAGCCAGCCAGTAGAGCGATACAGGCCCTCTTGGATCGCTTGATGTTTTTTTTTTATATATTTACTTACACATATACCCAGAAATATATGTAACATGTCATAAATTAAAACATAAACTAAAACATAAACTAAATACACTTCATATAAATATGAAGCATATCGATTATTTCTGTTTCTTTTTAATTTTCCGTTCCGTGGTGTTAAGTATTAAGGACTTCCGGACAATTACCCACTATAGAGTCGTGCTTCCTTATTCGTAGACGCTTTCTACCGACCTGAAGCTTGTTAAGTGTGTTTGTAAACGTTTAATCATGCATTTGACTGTTTTGGATGTACTGTGAGATCGTGTTATATATATATATATTCTCATACGAATGGGTTATATTAATTATAGGTTATATTAATTATATTTCTATGCTTTTGATCTAAAGGTTAAAAAGGATAACGTGCATTTATGGATTAATTGGAGATGCCACTTGGATACAGTATGTATACACAATTTTTTAATATAAAAGTTATTTGAAGAAACACAAATAACAGGTAATAAATATCTGCACGAAAGTGATATGTATTTAATTTGTAACTTAGGAGGAAACCTGAACTAAATAAAAAGAATAAACAGGGATGACGTGTATAGTATTCGCTTTGAAAACGGTGCAATGTATCATTTATAATGCGTGCATTTAAAGTTTACGAAATACGTTTAATTTATTAATTTGAACATGCAACGATCTTGTGCTTCAAAGGAGAAGAAGTTAGTATAGATAGTCTATAAACAGTAACGGCCAAACAGTTGCACAGTATAGACAATCTTTCGTATTTCCACTCGTCCTGTCATCTTTTTCAGTATATGCACGTTTTACTTCTTTTTTTTCTATTTTAAATTAAATAAATTAATTCAAGAAAAAACAAGCAACACCAACAAAACAAACAAAAGAATGAAAAAACAACGTTGAATGCTACTGTTTAGTTGCAATAAATATACACTCATTGAGAGCAACTTTATGTTTTGCGGAAGTGTCAGCTGGTGCATATATTAAATTACAGAAGTATTTGTTTACGAAAAGAAGTATTTGTTTGCAAACTAGTTATGTATTTATTTTTACGAGGTAATGGTTATGTTGACCATTCAGCCTCTCGATACAGTTGTTGTTTAAAAAGCTGTATAGATTTATATTGCAATGTTTAAATAGTTTAATTCATAGATCAATAGATGGTAATATAATTGTTGTTCTGCCCCAGAGTGGAAGGAATGATACATAGGAACCCGGGGACACTGCCCTACTCTTACTATTAAATAGACTCGTTATCGAGCTCGAAAGGTATACGTCAATATACGGGAATCCCCATGTTTACGTCCCCATCCGATGGACCAGGCCAGGGGATGTATCTTGCCGAAAGACACGCCGAAGAGTGGCGCCTGTGAAGTTCGAACCTTTATATACGGATTCAAAATCAAAGAGGCTACACACTGGGCAACTTATTTCGACCCGTATATATGGAACGTTAAGATTGTAAAATATAAAACATTCCATCCGTATGTGTTAGTACTTGGCTAAATAGCTTAATCTTGCGGTAGATACAGGTATTAAAGATATCATTGAGTGACTTCGATCACGAACTATAGTAGCCGTAGTTTAACTATGGTCAGATCGAATACGCAATGGTTTAACCAGAATGACGTCATCAATCTACTATAGTTCAACCCACGGCAAGGGGATGGTTGCTCTGGTTCAAACATGGCGGACAATAATAAACTTTCACAAATTTGAAACTTACTTTGTTGTATCTTCGGCATTTATAGACATTTGACTCGAGTTATAAATGTGTTATTTGTATGTAGTCAGTTACTCGATACATATATACAATGGCAACAACAATTAACTGTTTTATAGCGAATTATTTGAGAAATTGCGTTGCCGGTGTCAAGGTAAAAAACGTATGGTTTAAATGCGCCATGTATCGGCATAGTCTAAAACCTGGGATGGAGTGGAATTGGAATGGAATGAGCCTTTGATTCCAATCGCATTCCATTCCATTCTAGTCTAAAGTTCCCATTCCATAATTTAGTCTGTGACACATGTACTGAGTACAGGATAAAATATGGAATGAATATGGAAAAAAAATGGAATGGAAAAATGTGAAATATGCTTATTTTACCATATAAGGCTATCAGGAAAGCATGGGAACACAATGTAATATATCTGACATGTTCTAACCTATTGGTATTATAACCTCTAACCACACACACACACACACAGACTGGCACACGCAGACTATCACACACGCGCACACAAACACGCGCGCGCACACAATAATAGTAATGACAATGAAAATAATAATAATAATGATGATAATAATAATAGTATTAATAATAATGTATGCGTGCACGTGCATGTATGTGTTTTATGAAATCACAGTGTTAAAGATGCAGTTACTTCTCACATTTTATATTTAATAATCGTGTAATAAAATGATGTATGAATATTGCCATTGACCACGAATGTTGTATTTTTTATAATATAACATCCATAACCTTAAATTAAATTATATATAGAGAGGATCTTACTTGCATGAGTACTCATTCATTATTGAATTTATTAAACCAGTTGGCAAAATGATATAATGCGAGGCTCTTGCCGAGCATAATATATATTTTGCTAACGACTTTAATAAAGTCAATAATGAGTGAGAACGAATGTTAGATTCTATTTATCACATAACACACATATAAACCGACAAAAACCGTGGGAATTGGATCATAGTCATTATCGATATTTTTTTGACACCGCATACTAGGCTTATTTGCATGCTTATATAAACAGTAGTATATATCGAAAATATAGAATGGTGTTATTCCACTCCCACAGCGTAAGTTATGTGATAAAATCTGAATATCCCTGTTGATCCTTTGTAAACGTATATACTATTATATCCCATAAATATACACAAACTCCAACTTGAGTATCTGTTGATCCTTGGCACACTATAAACTTCAATATAAAATATAAGGGCACAGTCGGTAGCGCGGCGGATTTGTAACCGGAGGCCCCTGGTTCAATCTTCCGTGCTGCCACTGATTTTTCGTCGGTGTGTTCTTGGGCAAGACACTTTCCCTTAGCCTCGTCCGTCGGATGGGGACGTAAACGGGCGGTCCCGTGTATCGGTCTATCCTCCGAGCACGTTAAAGAACCATAGAAACCTATTCGATAATAAGAGTAGTGCAGGTTCGCGGATTCCTATGTATCCTTCCCCTCTGTCTGGGGCGGCTCTAAATAACCTATACTGTGTTGATGAGCCGTTAAAACAACATTAAATTCTATATAAAATATAAGCTTGTCAAAAATACACCTACTATTGATGCAAACATGAAAAAACAAACGTCCTTTTTTGTGTGTGTGTTGTCTTTTTCATTGTCTATGAGGTGATGACATTACCCTCTCCAGGCGCGTAGCTGGGTCCAAATTTGAGTTACGCACCTCCGATAGGGGGGTCCGGGGGCATACTCCCCCGTGATATATTTTGTGCCAAACGATCATAGGTGAGTTTTGGCGTATATAACATAGCAATTTTAAGCTTATTTTTACTGCTATTTTAATTCACATTGAACTCAGAAGACAAAATTAAATTAGGTACGGCATACGGAACTTTAATACAACCCACCCCTCCCACACCATCCCCTTCAGTTTTGCTTTTTTTTTCGATTTTATTTTCGGACATTGACAAATAATTGTACGCACGTGCGTAGATGCGTAAGCCAGAGGCGGTCCAAACTTTACAAACCTTAATACTTTATGTAATTTATAAAATCTCAGTCCGGCCCTTCGCACGGGCTTCCCTCTGGATCCGCTAGTGATCCACTCTGAATGTATACTCCAACCTGGATCCGCTAGTGATATACACCACCCACACACATAACAATAAAATATTTCTTGACTTCTGAATTCCGAATTCTGCATTCCGCATTCCGAATTCCGAATACCGCATTCCGTAATAATGTTTTTTTTTCATGTTTGCACTAATACTAAATAAGAGGTTTTTGAAAATCTGAAGTTTATAGTGTGTATATACAAAGGATTAACAGATACTCTCCCCGTGTGGTTGCCGGGGTAGAATACAACCACTGCAAATCCCGCTAGAGGCAGATGGGTAGGACCCCCTTCATGTTCATTTTGTCTTTTTTTTATCATGCTCATCAAGGTCTTCATCGTGACACCGCGTATGCAAACGTGGATACGAGGCTCCATCGTAAATGGAGTGTTTACTATAGAATTTGCAGTAGCTCTGCAGTTCTGCAGATTAGAAGCTTCGAGACCCATTCTCCATATTTTATCTTGATGTAAATGGAGGATGAGCCTGGCATGTTCATCCCTGTTAGGCGCCATATAACCTTTCATGTGTTGGTGCGCCGTAAAAACCCAATTCAATTAACAGATACTCGAGTAGGAGTTTGTGTATATTTATAGGGTATAAGAGTAGGAGTTTGTGTATATTTATACGGTATAATAGTATATACGTTTATGGTGTATTTATACAAAGGATACACGGATACTCAGGTTATAGCGAATTTAATTTAAAATATGTGGTTTATATAAAAATACAACAATGGTGGTCACTGGCAATATTCATACACTTTTATATTACATGATTATTAAATATAAAATGTGAGAAGTAATTGCATCTTTAACAGTAACACTGCGATTTCACAAAACACATACATGCACATGCACGCATAAAATGCAGAATTCGGAATGCGGAATTCGGAAACCAGAATTCGGAATGCGGAATTCGGAATTCGGAATGCGGAGTTGGGAATGCGGAATGCGGAAGTCAAGAAATAGAAGTGAAATAAGTGTGAGCCAACTGGGCCGTCGTAGTTTTTTTCCTCTCGATTCTTCGTTTCTTTTTTCTTGCCTGGTTGGTAGGTTTCGAGAAAGCAACGTTGTTTTCTCAGTATATTTGTTTTGAAGTATGGCTGCATCAGCCAGAGGAGAAATGTTTATTTACAGTATAAGTTTTATTTGTTATGCAGGATGACTCTTTCAACCAGAGGAGAAATGTTTGTTTTCATTAGATGTGTTATGTAGGATGACCCGCTAAAGATAGAAAAAATCTCGGTATGGCCTTATTTATAACCAACTCGCTGAGACTAGACTCTATATATTACATATTTGTTCATGTGCCTGTATTCAATTGGTAACCAACTCGCTGAGACTTGACTGTATATATCACACATTTGTTCATGTGCCTGTATTTATTCTAGTTTTAGTTGTTAATTTTGGATTGACATATATCTATATGATAAAGTAAACACATTCCAGATTTTACACTATGCCGCGTGAAACTATGGTTTAACTAGAGTAAGTTCGCATTACTCCTTTACTAGACATGCGCAAATCAACGACCATAGTTAAACTATAGTTAGTGATCGAAGTCCCTCATTGTCACAGGCGATTTCAACTACAACATGTTACAAAGCATATGAGTAGCTTGAAGAAAATATTTTGCGCGCACGAAGTCATAGGAAATTGTATTATTTCCTTTTTAACTAGACTATTAAAAACTGTATTTTGGGTCAAAATATTTTTTAATGTTTAAATTAAGCAGTTTCAATTAGACATACATTTTGCAAAAGAACCCTAAATATTTGGTTATGTGTACCCTCACCTATACCTCACCTGATAACAACGACTTCAACGTTATCTAAGGACAGGTGCGCGTCACGTGACGAGCGTAGTAGGAAGTTATGTTGGATGGACATGTGTTAACGTAATGAATCAAAACTTGGTTACAGTGAAGCGTGAATCAATTAATTACTGCTTAGTGAAAGTTTTAAACCGCGGCGGATTTAAAATTGAATGAATGATTAGTTATGTTCACTTTTTTTAACGACATTTAAAGTGTGTGTGATTTACAATTTCGCCCGTGATATATAATCCAACTTTCGGTTCTTGTTCCTGGTTTACGAGCCAAATAACTACAACGTTGTTCAGAAGGTAAACCATATACCTATTTCATGTTTACTATTTAACAGTAGTTAGCTGTAAGTCAAATATGTTGTTATGATGTATTTGAAACTATTAAGGAAGTATAGTCGTCACCTTTATCAGTTGACTGGTTCATTCGACTTTGCATTAGTGATTGACACTGTTATCAGATAGGCGAGGGATAGTGTTCGTCTTATCTAAACATTGTATATTGACATCTTAGCGTGTTATTATTGAATTGATATGTTAGAATACACATTCGGGTTATTTAAATTTCACATCGTAACTTTTATTTGCAACCAAGATTTAAAATACATACTATGTTAATTGGCTATTCGCTTAATGTCAGTGCATAACCTAAAATTGTACCCGTCATCTTTTGAAATAACTATCATTTGATTAGAATGTATGAATGATGGGAACTACCACCATTTGCTATTATAATGAATACGAGTACTCAGGCTAAAAGGTAATGAAAAGCTTCTGTAATAACAGTATTGGCAAAGAAGTGTCGACTCTGTTCTAACTTTAGCACATTTTGCATTGTTAAACATCTTAGCTTCCCTTTTGCTTTCAGTAACTTTCATTTAAATTTAGAATTTAATTCAAAATAGAGTACTAAAATACTCAATAGTACACCACTTTTTGAATCTGAAAACTAACCACCTTGCCATTTTGTTTTTAAATATTAGTCTTAGCACTGTCCATTTACTTGCGACGACAGTAGGGTTAGAGCTTTGTTTGGTATACCCTAGAACCTCTTTTAAACCCATAATGGCCTTTTTGCCACTGACCGTTCTAAGGCAGTACCCCTGTGGTATAAATCTACTTTTTCTGTTAAGCCTTTGTATATACTTTCAGTAACGGTTAGTTTTGGTCTTATTTTGTACAGTTTATCTTCTATTACGTGGTCCCGCCTTAATTCCATTAAGCGATGGGAAAACTTATATAAGCAGGATTTTATAACGGATATTTCGAGAATAAAACATTTTAAAAACATTATTTACTGAAAAAATGCGATAAACTGTTTAAAATACCTTTTAAATGTTTTAATTTTACAATATGCACACTTTTTAAGCCGAAATTAAGGTTTTATTTCATACCCCAAACCAACCCCATTTTCACTTCTTGACGAAGGGGTTGGATGGGGTATGAACGTTTATACTCGGACCACGTAATGTTGAGAAAACAAACGTATGTAAAGAATAGTAAAACATGTCTTACAACCCCAGAACAAACACGTGTTATATACTTATAAATCAAACGGGTTGGATTTGCTACAGCGTTTTACACTTAAATGCTAATATTGCTATTAATTAAATACATTAAACGTTATTTGTTTGTTTATATTCCAACATGTTTCGGACTAGCATCACCTGAACAACCAAATATATTTATAGTGACAATATATTCAAACTTCGAAATATAATCTGAATTGTAGCTAAAGTTTCATTTATGTAACCCTCATACAAAATGGAAGAAATTAAAGTGTTATCCATTATTGGGGAATTAGATTAACATTACTGTAAACAGTATATGAAACAGGGATTTTGCCAAATTATTAAACAATTTTCGAAATATGTTGAAACATAAATGTTATTAAATGTGTTGATGCATTATTATTATTAACGACAAACATACGTATACTAATGTAGTAATTGTTTCGGTCAAATCCATAGTTTATATAAGGCAGTTTAAAAAGCATTTCTAATTGCAAGCAATGTCTACAACGAATGGATTTGGAGTAAAAGAAAAACTAACACCTGGTTACTATCAAAGAATTCAAAAGTCATCCTTCCAAACGAGAATTGTTATTAAAATTATATATTTCAATGTGCTTTTACAATAATATGAGGAAGTTTAAAAGTCATCATGTAGCGATGTCTACATATATAATCTTTAACACGTTAACAATGGCAACTTCCTTCTACATTCTTCCTTTTGTTTTGTTGGTCAGATGCGACAAGTAAAAAGTCGCCCCGACTACAAATCGCAGTGTTATTACTTACTGGTTCTTCGGGTTGATCAAGCCCAATCTGCTTTAAAGTTGAATACCGCTTAAACTGGTGTTAGGGGTGTGACGGTGATACAACTAATATTACCTCTCATGAATATACTAAATAAAACCGAGTCTGCTACTGATCTATCTTGTTCTAAGGGTTCCCCTTTTCAGTATTTCTTGATAATAGTCCATTGAGGTCTTTTATCATATTATATAAAGCTATGTTTATTTTGCCCAAATTGCTATGGTTGCTTGGAGGCCCACACTTCTTGGAGGCCCACACTTATGTTACAGTACTATAGGCATACCCTTCTAGTTGTTATACATGCTCTCACTTCTCTGTTGCTATCAATATGCTATATTGCCGATGTCTTTGTCGAGTAAGCGTACACTTCTGGTCAGATACCACTATTGATTTGGGGCTTCTGATTGGTTGAAAAAAGTATAGGGTTTGAAAAAAGTATAGTGTCTATTAGGGTATAGAGTCAGATTGTAAGGCAGATTTTGATTGGATTAAATTACCCAAATCATAACAAATCCCCATAAAACATCAAAATATTATATTTCCATCATAAAACATGTTGATTTAGGATATTTTGACTGAAATTTGCATTTGTATGGATACAATTGTACTGAGAGTATATTTGCAGAAAGTAAACAGTTTTGACTGCCATTCTTGGGGTGGCCACCGTTTGAGTGAAATATTAGAGGCTGAAAGCATCACATTACCCCCAATTTGCTGGTCATTTTGGAATGCCTCTAAGATAGTTCTTTAAAAAATGTTAGGTTTTATCATCCGTTCCGATATAGGAATAGGTGTTGTAGGCCAAAAGGCTATAATGGAGGCCTATGGGAAATGCAACAGTGGTATATGGCCAAATGTGAATGCATTAGGCTTAAACGTCCATTGTTCTTGAGTAAGAATGCATGTGGTTGATGAATAGTCTCATCCATCTAAGTAGGCAGACCCTTTATGTTTGGTTGTTGAGTAGACATTTTCGTCTGTTTTTGATGAATAGGTCTACGCGACTGCCGTGGCTATGAATACATACACATACAATTATGTTTTTGTTGCATAGGTTAACCCGTCTGTTGTTACGGAAGAGGCATATTATTCTACTGTTGTTGTGTATGACTATATGTATGTTGTTGTTGAGTAGACCTACGCGTATATTGTTGTTCAGTAGACAAATCGGTCCGTTGTTGTCATCTAAGTATGTTGTTGTGTACGGCTATCTGTCTGTTGCTGTTGATAATTCATATCTGTCTACTGTGGGTGTGTACGCCTACCTGTATGCTGTTGTTGTTGTTGATATATGCATATAGTGGTTATTTACGCCTACTGTCTGTTGTTGTTGATAAGGCTTACTCGTCTGTAGTTGTTATGTAGACCTACTCTTTTGTTGAGTTGCTCTTCTCGTATATCTAAATGTGTGGTCCTACCTATCTATTGCTGTTTAATACCTACTTGCATATTGTTGTTGTGCAGGCCTATATGCATGTTGTTGTTGTCTATGCCTATATATGTATGTATATTGTTGTTGACTAAGCCAACTCGTCTGTTGTTTAATAGGTATATCCTTTAGTTGTTGTTGAGTAGGCATACCGTTTTTTGTTGTTTAGGCATTGTTGTGGTTGTGTATGCCTAACATTATGACATTATTGTATAGGCCTACCCGCCTGTTGTTTTTTAGAAGTCATGCCCGTCTTTTGTTATTGAATAGATCTACGCTACGCGTCTGTTGTTGTTCAGAATACGAATACGTCCGTTGTTGTTATGTTCTGTTGTTGAATAGGACTGTTATTGTCGATTAGGGCCATATGTATGTTGTTTTAGTAGTCCAGGGGTTGAAAATTATGCCTACCACAATTTGGTTTCTGGACAGGCCTTCCGTACTGTGGATGTTACGCAAACATACATGTTTTATTGCGATAATACCTACACTTCTGTCGTTGTAGAGTAGGTCTACATTTATATGGTTGTAAAGTAGGACTATACTAACGTATGTGTTGGATAGACATGTCGTCTGAGGTTGTAGGTTAAGCCGATATACTGTGTTTTTTAAATAATCATTAACATGTTTTTTGAGTAATGCTACCGATCTATGGTTGTTGCACATGCTTCTTCTTAAGTTGAACTACCCTAATTGTGAAAGGTTAGTAAACCTTAATTTCTGCGGTTGTCAAGTAGGTCAATAATTGTATGGTTCTTGAAAACACCTTGCTCATTGTGGTTGCTGAGTAGGTACCTGGCTGGGATCGATGTGTTAATTCAGTTGAACATGTAATCTACGAAATGAAAATTAAACCTTAATTATTAACCACATTTCCCCTTTTGTTAATCTGTTTTCCATTGAAGAGTCAATAACGGTTTTACTTTTTATAGAAAATGTTTTTCTCATGTAGTTGTTTCGTGTTCTCACTGTATTTTATGTAGGCTGTGCAGGTTACTTGTACTTGAGTAAGCCTACACTACTGTGGCTAAGTACCCTTCTCGTCTTGTCCTTATGCGGATATTGTGTATTCTTTGTTTGTGATTCGGCCTACGACTATTTTGCTCTTGGGTAGGCTGCGCTTGTTATTACGTAGGCCTACCCTTCAATAAGAGCTAAGTACTCTACCCTTCTGTTGCTGTGACAATGTTGTTTTCCTCTCCTGTCGTTTTGTAGTTCTACCTCTTCATATCTTTTGAGTTGTCATTACCTGTCGTTACTTTGATTAGATATTCCCTTTTATTGTAATTAAGTAGACCAGTCCGTCCGTCTGCTGTTTTAGTATGCTTTTTCTGTGAGTGTTGTGAAGACATGTCATTCAGAGGTTGTTGAGTAGTCATACGCTTCTATGTAATAAGAATAGCATGATGTTTGTTGAGTAAGTCTACCCTTTCGGGCTATGGTGAATAGGCATATATTTGTGTGATTGTTCTGTACGTCTATTGTTCATGGTTTGTAAGGCCTAAACGTATTCGTTTGAAGAGTAGGTCGACCTTTTCGGTATATATGGAGTAGGTATACACGTCTGTGGCTGTTATGTAAGCCAACGTTTTTTGTTTGTTGAGTTGGTTTACTCTTTAGGGTTATGTTAAGTAGGCATACCCTTCTGTGGTTGTTGAGTTTGTCTACTTTTTCGGGTTATTTTAATTAGGCATACCCTTCTGTGGTTGTTGAGTTGGTCTACTCTTTCGGGTTATTTTAATTAGGCATACCCTTCTGTGGTTGTTAAGTTGGTCTACTCTTTCGGGTTATTTTAATTAGGCATACCCTTCTGTTTCTTGAGTTGGTCTACTCGTTCGATTTATTTTAATTAGGCATACCCTTCTGTGGTTGTTGAGTTGGTCTACTGGTTATTTTAATTAGGCATACCATTCTGTGGTTCTTGAGTTGGTCTACTCTTTCGGGTTATTTTAATTAGGCATACCCTTCTGTGGTTGTTGAGTTGGTCTACTGGTTATTTTAATTAGACATACCCTTCTGTGGTTGTTGAGTTGGTCTACTCGTTCGGGTTATTTTAATTAGGCATACCCTTTTGTGGTTGTTGAGTTGGTCTACTCTTTCGGGTTATTTTTTAAGTAGGCATACCCTTCTGTGGTTGTTGTGTTAGTCTGCTCTTTTTCAGTGACCACTAAACACAATTGAATGAACATTCTTACAAGTGATTAACATTTATAAACAATGCTAGAGAAGAAGAGCCATTATCTTAGCTTATATTTTAACAAAAAAGTATTCCTCTTTCTGTACTTAAAGACATCACACCAGAATCAAAAGATCACGGACACTTTACAGCTGGAGACGATCACAAACTTGTTAATCCTCTACAGTGGAAAATATTTATTGAGGCCCTGACATAATTTTATATCAGACTACAATGTGCAATGTTTCTTTACAATTGATAAATGTTCATTTTACTGTTTCGAATAGAAACAGTAAAATATGGCAGATTAAAAAGGTAAAATCTGCAAATTCAATACTAAAAATATTGAAATTAAATCATGTTGGTACTGTTACAAATACATTTTAGAAATAATTAAATCGGATTTAAAATTGTTTGTCGGGGCCTCATAATATAACATACATACCAATCTCCAATTTTGCATGAAATTCTCGTACTTCTCACAATGCATGAAAAAAACAATCATAATTATGCCCCCACTATTTCTGTAGGATGGATTAGGCTGGTGGGATGTCTTTAAATAAATGCTTGTTAACGTGCTGTATGCAAGATGGTATCTCAGTAACCATTGAAAACAATTAAATGAATCTTCAAAAAATTGATCACCATTTGGAAACCATACTAGAGTCTGAGAGGCAGGTTTCATAACTCTAGCTTATATTTTAGGCACAATATAATTATGTCTATACCTAGGAAAATACTGGTTAACCTGATGTGTGTAAGCTAGTATCTCAGTAAACACTTGACACGATTGAATCAAACTTTAAGTACAACACCAACCGTAAAACATATCTGCGACTACGATTATCACAGTCTATTTTTGTGTAGATTTGGTCAATAAACTTCGGAAGTTAAAGTGATCGGACGGGTTTTCTGATAACCTTACAACATTAATCAGAAAATTCGTCAGAAAAGGAATCAACCCTTTATTATTGCAACGCACTTCATATTCTACAGTCAGTCACTACGCTTCACCTTTCACTTGTGGGATGACTGGACAACCTCTTGGGACTCTATGATTGCATCTGCTGATACCCGGATTTTTGGTGCACCCTGGAATCGGGTTAATATACTCAGTGACATTTTTTGCCATTGCCCGTTCCAAGGCGGTAGCCCTATTGTCAACGTTTTTATGTTTGTGATATCATATATTGCCTTTTATACATCTTTATAGTTATTGTTTGTTTGTGTGTGTTTGTGATTGACTGTCGTCCTTGAATGCTACTTTTCCTGTTTGATTTTATATCTACTTCTTTGGTCGTTCCCTAGCTTGAGCTTGGT
The DNA here is from genome assembly GCA_037043455.1 of Cyrtodaria siliqua. Lineage (NCBI taxonomy): Eukaryota > Metazoa > Mollusca > Bivalvia > Adapedonta > Hiatellidae > Cyrtodaria > Cyrtodaria siliqua. Next base: position 101,985 of record JAWPHD010002651.1, on the reverse strand, counting down.
TTTCTCTATTGCTGCAACTGCTGTGGTTTTTCAGCGCAACTCTGGATACACCCTGCGGTGTTTCTAATTATGTATTTTTATACAGCTTTACAACAACATTTATTAATAATTATATCATTTATAATTTCTCTCGATGTGGAATTTATTGTTAGAGATTTCCTTTTGGTGGGATGTACTTTTATTTAGACTGTCTTGTTAGTTTTGGGGTTGAAGACAGGACAATAGCGAGGCTGTGTAAGATGAAATAGATTTAAGCTAACCTGTATACTAGTCATTATTGCCTACTGACCGTTCCAAGTCGGTAAGGTTATCTTCACCACTCGTTGTGTTAAGTATTGTCATTTTCTATGACGTTTTAAATATGCTCATTTATTTCGGTTTGCGGTGCATAGCGGACCTACAGCGCGGTTTGTATATGACTATTTCTACGTATTTATCCCTATGAATAAACAAAACCTGAGAGGCAGGTCCTATAACTGTAGTTTATTTGTTATGTTTACTAACGTGTTTCCTTTCTTTGTAAAAGACAAATAATGCATGGTTTAACGGGTGTATGTAAGATTGTGTCTCACTATCTTCTGAATGTGTTTTCCATATATACGCTTCTCGATAGCTGCAGACGATAACTAGACCTAATATATTTCCGAAATGTCAGCGAATATTCTGTCCTTTCGACAGAAGTCGAATATGCTGTTTATCCGAAAGCTATTGTTTTATAGGCATACCCTTTTGTTGTTGCTGTTGAGTAGGTATACCCTTCTATTCGTATTAGTGACAATAATCATATGTAGAAGTCCGACCATATGTTGTTGTTTGAGTTGGCCTGCCAACATTTGGTTGTTGACTAAGCATACTAAGATGTCCTTCCCATTTGTGGAGGGCTACCATTCTGCTGCTATTGAATAGGCATTCTTTCTGTAGTTGTTCTGATTGCATCAAAGTATGTGGCTGTTGACTGGCCCTTCACTACTCTGGTTGTTGAATAGTCAAACCCTTCTGCATTCGTTGAATAGGCCTATCAGTGTGTGATTGATGAGTAAACTCATTCAAATGTGTTGTGGCATACCCATCTGTGATTATGGTTGAGTGAACCTATTCTTCTGTGGTTGAGTCAACCTATTCCACTGTGGATGTTGCCACTCCGTCTTTGATTATTTTTCTGTGGATGAGGCATCGCTGAGTAAATATAATCTACAGTTATTGAGTAAACCTTTTCTGCTGTGGTTGGGACCGTCCCGTCCCTTATTTAAGAAATAATAAATATGTACCTGTGTTTTATCGGTGAATAAAATACAGTTGGGAGTTCGGATGCGTAGTAAATAAATCACGAATGCGGTACGTATTTATTATTTCGATTCTACCACAACAATAACCCCATTGTTTACGCTATTGTTGGGGCACTATATATTATCTCGGAGGGCAAGGTAATCAGGCTGCTATGTTTACAGGCTGTTCCATTGGGCGCCCCCGTATGCTAAGTTCTGCGTTTCAATACCCTAGTAGTCACGTGACAAACAATTAAGTCATTGCTTACGTCAGATAGCTTGCGCTGTATCACGTCAAACGTTCTCACCTTGTTCAAGATGCTTATTATTGTTATATGTACTGATGCATATGTTGGGTTTTTATCGGGGGTGTGCACGGTTTAAGAGCATGGCAAGTTTGTTGTAATTAACATTTCATTAAAATTACTGTTGAGTTTGTCTTCGTGACGTATATTTACCAAGTGACGTCATATAACGTGGCGCTTCCAACGGATGAAATATACGCGGGGAATTAATGGAACAGCTGTATTTTATCGTAGAATAACATACAGATGTCTCTCTTCTTTGTGTATATTGAAGACTGCGGAGGTCGTGTTAGAATGTTGAATAAACATTTCCTACTGCCGTTGATTAAATATATTCTACTGTTGAGTAAACCTAATGGTCTGTGGTTGTGGCCAACCATTCTGTGATTGTTGAGGAAAACTATTATACTGTGACTGAGTAAACTACTGCGGTCGCATAAACATATTCTTCTGTGGACGTGGCCTACACATCTGTGATTGTTGAGTTAACCTAATCTACTGTGGTTGTGACCTATTGTTGAGTAATATTATTATAATGTGGTTGTGGCTGAACCGTCCGTGATTGTGGAGTAAACATAGTGTACTGTGGTTGTGGCCTGCTCTTAAACCTATGTTAATGTGGTTGTTGTCTGCGCGTCGCCGATTGTTGAGTAAACCTATTTTAGTGTGGCCTATTGGACTGCGATTGTTGCGTTATCATATTCAACTTCGGTTGTGATTCACCCATTTGAGATTGTTGTGAAAACCAATTCCAATTTGGATATAGCCTTTACGTCCGTGATTGTTGAATAAATGTATTCTACTATAGTTGTGGCCTGCCCGTATGTGATTTTTGGCTGTGGCCTACCCGTTTGTGATTGTTGAATAAACCTATTCTACTGTGGTTATGGTCTATGTCTGAATGTTGAGTACACCTATTCTAAAGTTGTTGAGTAACTGTGTATGTGACCTACCCGTCTGCGATTGTTGAGTACACCTATCCTACAGTGTCTATGGCCTGTCCGTCTGTGATATTTAGTAAACCTATTCTACTGTGTCTCTGAAATACCCGTCTGTGATTGTTTTGTTGACGTATTATGCCGTTTCTATGGCCTAACCGTCTGTGATTGTTGAGTAAACCTATTCTACTTTGTATTTGGCCTACCTATCTGTGATTGTTGAGTAAACCTGTTCTACTTTGTATTTGGCTTACCTGTCTGTGATTGTTGAGTAAACCTATCCTACTCTGTATGTGGCCTACCCGTCTGTGCGTGTTGAGTAAACCTATCTACTGCGTATGTGGCCTACCCGTCTGTGAGTGTTGAATAAACATAACCTAATGCGTGTGTGGCCTACCCGTCTGTGAGTATTAAGTAAACCTATCCTACTGCGTATGTGGCCTACCCGTCCGTGAGTGCTGAGTAAACCTAACCTACTGCGTGTGTAGCCTACCCGTCTTTGAGTGTTGAGTTAACCTATCCTACCGTGTATGTTGCCTACCCATCTGTGAGTGTTGAGTTAACCTATCCTACGGTGTATGTGGACTACCCGTTTGTGAGTGTTGAGTAAACCTATCCTATTGCGTGTGTGGCCTACCCGTCTTTGAGTGTTGAGTAAACCTATCCTACTGTGTATGTGGCCTACCCGTCTGTGAGTGTTGAGTTAACCTATCCTACTGGGCATGTGGCCTACCCGTCCGTGATTGTTGAGTAAACCTACCCTACTGTGTATGTGGCCTACTCGTCTGTGAGTGTTGAGTAAACCTATCCTACTGTGTATGTGGCCTACCCGTTTGTGAGTGTTGAGTAAACCTATCCTACTGTGTATATGGCCTACCCGTTTGAGAGTGTTGAGTAAACCTATCCTACTGGGTATGTGGCCTACCCGTCTGTGATTGTTGAGTAAACCTACCCTACTGTGTATGTGGCCTACCCGTCTTTGAGTGTTGAGTAAACCTACCCTACTGTGTATGTGGCCTACCCGTCTGTGATTGTTGAGTAAACCTACCCTACTGTGTATGTGGCATACCCGTCTGTGATTGTTGAGTAAACCTACCCTACTGTGTATGTGGCCTACCCGTCTGTGAGTGTTGAGTAAACCTACCCTACTGTGTATGTGGCCTACCCGTCTGTGATTGTTGAGTAAACCTATCCTACTGTGTATGTGGCCTACTCGTCTGTGAGTGTTGAGTAAACCTATCCTACTGTGTATGTGGCCTACCCGTCTGTGAGTGTTGAGTAAACCTATCCTACTGTGTATGTGGCCTACTCGTCTGTGAGTGTTGAGTGAACCTATCCGACTGTGTAGGTGGCCTATCCGTCTGTGAGTGTTGAGTAAACCTATCCTACTGTGTATGTGGCCTACCCGTCTGTGATTGTTGAGTAAACCTACACTACTGTGTATGTCGCCTACTCGTCTGTGAGTGTTGAGTAAACCTATCCTACTGTGTATGTGGTCTATCCGTCTGTGAGTGTTGAGTAAACCTATCCTACTGTATATGTGGTCTACCCGTCTGTGAGTGTTGAGAAAACCTATCCGACTGTGTAGGTGGCCTATCCGTCTGTGAGTGTTGAGTAAACCTACCCTAATGTGTATGTGGCCTACCCGTCTGTGAGTGTTGAGTAAACATAACCTACTGTGTATGTGGTCTACCCGTCTGTGAGTGTTGAGTAAACCTATCCGACTGTGTAGGTGGCCTATCCGTCTGTGAGTGTTGAGTAAACCTATCCTACTGTGTATGTGGCCTACCCGTCTGTGACTGTTGAGTAAACCTGCCCTACTGTGCATGTGGCCTACCCATCTGTTAGTGTTGAGTAAACCTACCCTACTGTGTATGTGGACTACCCGTCTGTGAGTGTTGAGTAAACCTATCCGACTGTGAAGGTGGCCTATCCGTCTGTGAGAGTTGAGTAAACCTATCCGACTCTGTATGTGGCCTACCCGTCTGTGATTGTTGAGTAAACCCATCCTACTGTGTATGTGGCCTACCCGTCTATGATTGTTGAGTAAACCTATCCTACTGCGTATGTGGTCTACCCGTCTTTGAGTGTTGATACCTATCCGACTGTGTCGGTGGCCTTTCCGTCTGTGAGTGTTGAGTAAACCTATCCTACTGTGTATGTGGCCTACTCGTCTGTGAGTGTTGAGTTAACCTATCCTACTGGGCATGTGGCCTACCCGTCCGTGATTGTTGAGTAAACCTACCCTACTGTGTATGTGGCCTACTCGTCTGTGAGTGTTGAGTAAACCTATCCTACTGTGTATGTGGCCTACCCGTTTGTGAGTGTTGAGTAAACCTATCCTACTGTGTATATGGCCTACCCGTTTGAGAGTGTTGAGTAAACCTATCCTACTTGGTATGTGGCCTACCCGTCTGTGATTGTTGAGTAAACCTACCCTACTGTGTATGTGGCCTACCCGTCTTTGAGTGTTGAGTAAACCTACCCTACTGTGTATGTGGCCTACCCGTCTGTGATTGTTGAGTAAACCTACCCTACTGTGTATGTGGCATACCCGTCTGTGATTGTTGAGTAAACCTACCCTACTGTGTATGTGGCCTACCCGTCTGTGAGTGTTGAGTAAACCTACCCTACTGTGTATGTGGCCTACCCGTCTGTGATTGTTGAGTAAACCTATCCTACTGTGTATGTGGCCTACTCGTCTGTGAGTGTTGAGTAAACCTATCCTACTGTGTATGTGGCCTACCCGTTTGAGAGTGTTGAGTAAACCTATCCTATTGGTTATGTGGCCTACCCGTCTGTGATTGTTGAGTAAACCTACCCTACTGTGTATTTGGCCTACCCGTCTTTGAGTGTTGAGTAAACCTACCCTACTGTGTATGTGGCCTACCCGTCTGTGATTGTTGAGTAAACCTACCCTACTGTGTATGTGGCATACCCGTCTGTGATTGTTGAGTAAACCTACCCTACTGTGTATGTGGCCTACCCGTCTGTGAGTGTTGAGTAAACCTACCCTACTGTGTATGTGGCCTACCCGTCTGTGATTGTTGAGTAAACCTATCCTACTGTGTATGTGGCCTACTCGTCTGTGAGTGTTGAGTAAACCTATCCTACTGTGTATGTGGCCTACCCGTCTGTGAGTGTTGAGTAAACCTATCCTACTGTGTATGTGGCCTACTCGTCTGTGAGTGTTGAGTAAACCTATCCGACTGTGTAGGTGGCCTATCCGTCTGTGAGTGTTGAGTAAACCTATCCTACTGTGTATGTGGCCTACCCGTCTGTGATTGTTGAGTAAACCTACACTACTGTGTATGTCGCCTACTCGTCTGTGAGTGTTGAGTAAACCTATCCTACTGTGTATGTGGTCTATCCGTCTGTGAGTGTTGAGTAAACCTATCCTACTGTATATGTGGTCTACCCGTCTGTGAGTGTTGAGAAAACCTATCCGACTGTGTAGGTGGCCTATCCGTCTGTGAGTGTTGAGTAAACCTACCCTAATGTGTATGTGGCCTACCCGTCTGTGAGTGTTGAGTAAACATAACCTACTGTGTATGTGGTCTACTCGTCTGTGAGTGTTGAGTAAACCTATCCGACTGTGTAGGTGGCCTATCCGTCTGTGAGTGTTGAGTAAACCTATCCTACTGTGTATGTGGCCTACCCGTCTGTGACTGTTGAGTAAACCTGCCCTACTGTGCATGTGGCCTACCCGTCTGTTAGTGTTGAGTAAACCTACCCTACTGTGTATGTGGACTACCCGTCTGTGAGTGTTGAGTAAACCTATCCGACTGTGAAGGTGGCCTATCCGTCTGTGAGAGTTGAGTAAACCTATCCGACTGTGTATGTGGCCTACCCGTCTGTGATTGTTGAGTAAACCCATCCTACTGTGTATGTGGCCTACCCGTCTATGAGTGTTGAGTAAACCTATCCTACTGCGTATGTGGTCTACCCGTCTTTGAGTGTTGAGTAAACCTATCCGACTGTGTCGGTGGCCTTTCCGTCTGTGAGTGTTGAGTAAACCTACCCTACTGTGTATGTGGCCAACCCGTCTGTGATTGTTGAGTAAACCTATCCTACTGTGTGTGTGGCCTACTCGTATGTGAGTGTTAAGTAAACCTATCCTACTGTGTATGTGGCCTACCCGTCTGTGAGTGTTGTGTAAACTACCCTAATGTGTATGTGGCCTACCCGTCTGTGAGTGTTGAAAACACCTACCCTAATGTGTATGTGGCCTACCCGTCTGTGAGTGTTGAGTAAACCTACCCTAATGTGTAAGTGGCCTACCCGTATGTGAGTGTTGAGAACACCTATCCTACTGTGTATGTGGCCTACCCGTCTGTTAGTGTTGAGTAATCCTATCCTACTGTGTATGTGGCCTACCCGTCTGTGATTGTTGAGTAAATCTACCCTAATGTGTATGTGGCCTACTCGTCTGTAATTGTTGAGTAAATCTATCCTACTGTGTATGTGGCCTTCCCGTCTGTGTGTGTTGAGTAAACCTACCCTAATGTGTATGTGACCTACCCGTCTGTGAGTGTTGAGTAAACCTACACTACTGTGTATGTGGCCTACCCGTCTGTGAGTGTTGAGTAAACATATCCTATTGTGTGTGTGGCCTACCCGTCTGTGAGAATTGAGTAAACCTATCCGACTGTGTATGTGGCCTACCTGTCTGTGAGTGTTGAGTAAACCTATCCTACTGTGTATGTGGCCTACTCGTCTGTGAGTGTTGAGTAAACCTACCCTACTGTTTATGTGGCCTACCCGTCTGTGAGTGTTGAGTAAACCTACCCTACTGTTTATGTGGCCTACCCGTCTGTGAGTGTTGAGTAAACCTATCCTACTGTGTATGTGGCCTACCTGTCTGTGATTGTTGAATAAACAATTCCTTATACTGTATTGGGCTGTTTTTGTTGTTGTATCCCACTATTGTTAATTTATTTCCATTCTTTTGTTGTTGTTGAGTAAGCCTATATGACTGGAGTGGCTCAGAGTGTCTTTCTTCCTCTGATTAGCAGGTATATCTGTCTAAAGATGTTAAATTTGCTTTTTCTTCTGTGGTTGTTGAGTATGCCTACCTTTCGAATGCAGTTGTTTAGAGGTTTACTGGATCATTTTGTGATATAAGTAGACATTCCTTTCCGTTGGGGTTGTTCAATACGCACACCCTTCTATCCTGGAGTAGGACTTCCCATCTAGGCTGAACATTTGTTTTATAATCAGGTAAGTAAACCGTTGTTGTTGTTGATTAAGCATGTTGTTTTGTTGATGTTGGTAATGCCTACCGTTCAATGCACTTCATATATGACTAAAATTTTACATTACTTTTACTAAATGTTATTTCTCGTATTTATGATAATCTGTTTACATGTATAGTATACATATACATGTGATTGTTTCCGCTTTAGTTAGAGACCTCCTTTCGCGGATACGAGTATATGTTATAAATTGGTATAATGAGGAGGATACACAACGACCAACTATGGACTTGTATCTTGTTTTGTTGTGTGTCTTTACATTTTTTAGAAGTGTGGTTTGTTAGATATCATTATTGTATGATGTTTACAATCGACCATTCTGTTTGTAGATAAAGTATCAATGAGGAAGTGAAACCAGCTGCTGTCAAATACAGATTTGTTTTCGGGCATTCCACTGTAACATGGAGAAGAATAATAAATCATTTATATTTATTTTGGTAAGTACACTTTAAGCATGCTTGCCTTAACATATTCCCAATATGCAGCCAATGTCTAAATTCTTATTATTAATATTGCTGCGATATTACGTGTCATCCAACGTTATGTTGGGAAAATATAAACTTAGATGGGTGAACGCGAAACACTAACCATACCCCTTGACTTGTTGTCTTATATGTTGTTTATTGTTTAAACGTTGCATTACATTGTACACAATAGTTCAGTCAACAATACAATAATTTCAGTTTTGGCTTTAAATCTAATAAGGTCTGTCTGCTTGTACGCTTTCAAATGTACACATCCATAAGTAATTACCGTATCATATAAATGCATAACACTAAAGTATTTATCAATTAAACACAGTTGGGTTTGAACATCGTAAAAGTTAGAATGATACTATTCATAAGAACATTTCTAAACAAAACATGTTAACTTCCAAAACAATAGAAGCAAGAGCTTAACCTAATATCCATATAACTTTAAACTAGTTGCTGAGAATATTGTTTGTATAGCTACACCGCCTGGTCTTTCAGCCAGTTAAATAACTCAACGGTTATGTATTACAAAAGTTATACCCCAAAGAGTTATATGTACAAATTGCGGAACAAGATGGTTCCCAAAAAAAAAAAACGAAACAACTATTAATCTACTTCAGGTTAAGGAAAACTAAAAACACAACGATACAATAACATACCCGTGCGAAAATAAAATTCAGTCTACAATTCTTAAATATTCATTTAGAAAGGAATGGTTTGGCTGGTTATTTACTGAAGCGAGGTCTATGCAAATGACAAGAGGCAGTCGATATTTTCATTCTGTCTGTTGGTTCCTAAAATATTTAGGTACTCTTCTGCTCTTTGGCAAATACAACTAAAACAATAGTTATCAAATAATATTCATTGACCCCATGCTTATTATTTCTGAATAATTCATTGGGAACAATTTGGTAAAAAACAGGTTAAGCACGTATTTTTGAAGTACAACAAGATACTGTTAAAAGCTATTACGAACCCCGTGAATAGCTTTAACAAACGGGTACGAACCCCGGAAAAACGGGTACTAACCCCGACTGACAGTAAAATATGTAATTCCAAAATAACACTAGCATTTCAAACATTATGTTGATAATAGGGATAGACATTTAAACGGCTGACTTAATATAATCTGGTACCAATCCAGCGTCAGTTCTGCCTACTTAATATAGGCTATTCTCAGGAAAATAAATAATAACAACTATAAAGGAGAGGCAACATATTTTAATGTGATTTAAAGGCTGACAATGTAGTCTGGTACCAGCCCAGCGTCAAGCCAAATATACTCAGCAAAAATAAAAAGTATCCACTTTGTTTTCCTGCAAAATCGGAGACAGTAAGAAAGAAATAACAATTGTAGCATGATTTTCTTTTAATAACATCTTTGATGTTCACACAAATTTTCATCAAAATATACCGAATAATAAAAAAAATAATCACACTTTAAAAACACAGGTGTGAAAACGAAATTCACAAAACTGAACAGATGTAAAGGTAAGACAATAACACAGATCCAGCAGTCTTAGTCGATTCAAACACACAGAAAAATAGTCAAAACCTCGCTAATATATCATGTGTCCACCGTTACACCGAATACACGCAAGAATGCGACTTCGCATGCTTCTGACTAAACGATTGACGAATTCTGGAGGTAATGTGTTCCATTCGCGTGCAAGTACTGCTGCAAGGTCCTGAACACTTTGGATAGGGTCATCCTGACGTATACAACGTCCTAAATTTGCTCGATGCTTCGTCAGTCGTTACGTCAGAAGCATGCGACGTCGCATTTTTGAGTGTATTCGGTGTAACGATGGACACATGAGATATTAGCGAGGTTTGAACATTGTTCTATGTATTTGAATGGACTTAGACTGCTAAATCTGTGCTATGTCGCTAATCTTTACATTTGTTAAGTTTTGTGAATTTTGTTTTCACATTTATGTTTTTAAAGTTTGTTTTATTTTTTAAGCATTCGGTATATTTTCGATGACATTTTGTGTGAACATCAAACAAAGATGTTATTAAAAGAAAATCATGCTACAGTTTTTAAGTTCTTTCTTACAGTCTCAGATTTTGCAGGAAAACAAAGTGGATACTTTCTATTTTTGCTGAGTATATAACGTAACTTTAATGTGTTTAACGACTGACTTAATATAGTCTGGTACCAACCCAGCGTCTGTCTGCCTATTTAATATAGGTTACTTTTAGATAAAGAAACAGTAACTAGAAAGAAGAGAAAATTTATTTAATGTGATTACACGGCTGACTTAATATAGTCTGGTACTAACCTAGCGTCAAGCCATATTTAACGTAATTGTTATGTGATTACGATTGACAATATAATCTGGTACCAACCCAGAATCTAAACGTATAGAAACGGGATTAAGTTCCATATATACGTTACATATATATTTCTCTCACTAATAATCTCCACAAGAAAGTGACATTATTAGAGTATACAGTCAGGAAAATGTAACTACCACCTTGGAACGTGAGTTACAAATATACGAAAAATCCAATCCATATGACAATGATTTTTAAATCTTTATAAATAATATATTGAACTAAAACACTATAAAAGGAATAGGTTGAGGTTTTATAGCAACTGAAGAAGGCCCTCGGGCTGAAAACCTTTTAACGGCAGGATATTGTTTTCCTGGTAAAAAAAATCGTTAACCTATATACAGAGCGCATAGACAGACATAAATATACTTGCATTGTCTGTTAATTGGCTTATATTGGCTAGATACATATTGATTATAAACCCAGGACTACCATAATAAAATTAAGAACAAGCCTGAGATTTTTGGAAATGCTGAATTTGAGCGCGCGACGCGAACATTTCAAAAAAGGCAATTATCAAAAGCGATTGACAAAAATGAAAATTACAATGTGTATACAACATATTACATTATGTTGTATCTTATTCATACTTTTCTCATTACCCAGATGTTGAGATTTCACATTATTTTCAGTAGGTCATACACTTTGTGTTACTCGGGTTTTATCCTTAGGTTCAATAGTGAAGTAAAAATCTTTCTCAGAGTAAAAAGATACCAATTTTTAAGATTAAATTTTGAAACGGATGCATATATCATATTAATATTCATATACACGTATATTCAGGATTTTAAAAGGATCACACATAAATACTTTTAAGTTTTACAGTAAAACTGGTTAAACGTCTAGGATAAAGACCTCGTCTATCACCTACCAGAAAAGTCAGTCTACTTAGATCATGCTTTAGCAAAATTATGAATAAGTTCTTTTATCGGAAAGAATTTATAAAGCTTATTACTTGGGTACACATTTAATCTGTCAGGATTTTGTTATTTTATTTACAGTGTTAAATTTTGTCCGGTCATATTAGGTCGATCTTGCATAATAAAGATTAACATGTATTATCTTATTTTCTATACGTGTATATACAAATGAATATGCTGGATATTCATAGTCTGTTGTAATTTAATTGTTGAATCCTGGCATGTGTGCATTGTAAATGTGTTAAACCGCAAACCTAATGATAAGTATGTATGTGCATTATTTTTATTAGTATGTATGTGCATTAATTTTTATTAGTATGTATGTGCATTATTTTTATTAGTATGTATGTGCATTATTTTTATTAGTATGTATGTGCATTAATTTTTATTAGTATGTATGTGCATTATTTTTATTAGTATGTATGTGCATTATTTTTATTAGTATGTATGTGCATTATTTTTATTAGTATGTATGTGCATTATTTGAATTAGTATGTATGTGCATTATTTGTATTAGTATGTATGTGCATTATTTGTATTAGTATGTATGTGCATTATTTTTATGCCTATGTGTTTTAAAGAAACAATTCAACTGCAATATCAAAGTGACCGAAAATATAACACTATCGCATTATAAACAGTCAACTTTAAAAACACTATAAAAAGGAAGTGAAATATCACTTTCCTGTTTATCATATACAGAACTCGAATTACATAAGACGCCGCGGGCGATTTGGACTAATTGACTGGTGGACTGTGGTGTACAATGTTAACAGAAAAGCCGGTAAGCCGGTAATCTAATCAAAAAGCCGGTAATTACAAGCGCATGGCAGGCCTGTAAACCTAAGTGTGCAGAATGCATATCCAAAGAATTCATAAAACAGGGGCACACGTAAAACACTGGGTATGAGACATACACCAGTTAGGAATTTCCTTACTAGGCATGGGACCCTTACGAGACATTTTAAAACGTCCACTTTGGTCGAACACCGGCAAAGAAAATTAATGGAGGCGGCTATCTTTTAACGATGACGTCATCGCGTCTTTTTACCATAAATGGCATATTGACAAAATGTATTTTAAAGCAAAGAAAATCGCTGCAAATTGATTAAAAATAAATATACAGATGTAAAATATATAAAGTGTATTCTTATTTTTTATTTTTGCAGTTATATTCTTTGCTTTAAAATATGCCATATATGGTAAAAAGGCGCGATGACATCATCGTTCAAAGATGGCCGCCTCCATATATGTTTCTTTGCAAATGTTCAATAGGTCATATCTCCTTTATTTCACAAAACCTTTTGATAATTCTTTCAGAATTTTCCCAAGTTTTTCAGAGCCCTTTAAAATAAACCTTGTTTATAAATAGTACATCAACCCCTTTAATATCAATGAACTCTCAGCCAGATCAGACCAGGACCAGTAACAGCAGAGTTATTGCCATTGATTTAGTTAAAAATGCTATATTTTGCCTCCTTAAGAAGGTCTTAGCCAAATCGGATCAGTAACACCGGAGTTAATGGCCCTCGGTTTAGTTAAACATGCTATAGTTTACTTCGTTAAGAAGATAGGGCCTTTTTTTTTTACATCTGATCTGTACCAAACTTTGCCAGATTTTTGCTTTTAATGACAGCTCAGACAATATCAAAAACCAGCCAGAGTTGACCAGTAATACCCGAGTTATGGCCCTTGATTTTCTTAATATGCTGTATTTAATATATACAGTCCATCAGTCCGTCTGTCCGTAGTGGCTATCATTCCTAAATGACAGCAAATTTTCACTTCATATTTTGTGTATATAATACATATGACGCAAGGGGGAGTGCAGCAAGATCTTGGAGTTTGACTCCACATGAACACTGCCAAATACATTCATTATTAATTTTGCTTAAGCGTCTTCAATTGCTATTTTAAAGGAATTTCATTTTTAGCTACCATTGATGGTAAGGGTAAATTATGTGCCTCCACCATATATTTATCAATTCCAGCATCTACTGTGCATTTAGGGTTCCTGGACGTCAAATATGAATCGAGATTTTTTTTATTACTTGCTATAAAATCACAAAAAAATGGGCTTGATGATCCCAAGGATCTGTAAGAAATAACACTACTGATTTGTTGTCGGTGCGTCTTTTTATTTACGGCTTCCACACAGCAATAGTGTAAGTGTCAATAAATACTTAAAAGGGGATCCCTTAAAAGCAACAAACACAAACAAGAGAGAAAATCACGAATAGCTCCCTTTTTCTATATTATTTTGAAAATTTTATTAACATCTTTTTACAAGATTTCTTGATGTTTGCATCTTGTTCGCTAATTATTTCCATTTCAATACAAAAAGAGTAAGAAATTAGAAATTTGTAAAACGCCGAACAATACAAGAAATTGCAAAAATGAGAAGAATGGTCCTATGGAAACCACTGCACCAAACGCAATGTCGCCGTATATCCGCACTGCATCACAAACAAAGAGCAAAATAAGTACAATGAAAAGGACAATACACAACACAAAGATTGGTGAAGACAGGGTTATCGACTTGGAACGGTCAGTAAGTAATAAGGCCCACTGGTTAGCTTAAATCAGTTTTAAGTGTACACAACCTCACTATTGTCCTGTCTTCAGCGCTCATATTGTCAAGACATTGTAAACAAAAGTACATCCCATCGAAAGGAAATCTCTAATAATACAGTACACATCCAAAAAATTAGGAAACAATACACGTAGATGTTATAGTAAAATATCTATATATAAAATCTAACATAATTTGAAACACCTCAGGATGTATCCATAATTGTACTGGACAACCACTGCAGTTGCATCCAAAGAGAAAACCAATCTAGGTTATGACCAGAAAACCCGAGGGACGAAAGTTCATGTACCAACCTACCCTTTCAGGATTTCAGAGGGTGCAGTCATGGAGTCCCACGAGATTGTCCGATCATCACACAAGAGAAAAGTGAAGCGTAGTGACTGTAGAAGTGTCAATCACCAAGCATAAAGTGCGTTTTAATACTAACGGGTCGTACCCTTTTCTGACGAATATCCTCATTAATTTGTTTAAAGTGGTAAGGAAATCCGTCAGACCCCTTTAATGTCAGCTGTTTATAGATCAGTCTCGGTTTGATTGAGATTGTTCATGAATGGTAGTGAAAAGTGCTTGCTACAGATCACGCCATCTAGCCACCCGTTGAGCAGAAGTAAATATTTAAAATGTCAACAGTGCACAATTTTGAGCCCGAAGATAATAATAATAATAATATTCTTTATTTCCTCCATATAGGAGATTCACATAGTATAAAAACATCAATGACAGATAACCAATTACAAAATAATTACACAAACAAATCAAGAACGTATATACATGTTTGCAGTTATATATGCAAAATCAAGCAGAATCAAATCTGTGCCAGGAACTGGCGCTGAAGCATTCATATTATATAATTAATTTATGTTTACACTGTTACATATTTTAACCACACCCAATGTATGCACCTAAATATCGTACCATAAAACCGGCCTATTTCATCTGAGAGAAGTGTTTCAATCATGTTACTGTTGGCACCAAGAAACACATTAACAACGTCGCTTTTGTTAAGCGCCGAAATGGTTTCTTTTACATGTAATCCAAATTGGTTTTGTATTGTTAACCACAAATTAGTTCTTTCATTTGCCACGTATGGGCAATTGCATATGCAATGGTCAACAACATTGTCTGTTATTACATCACACCTTTTGCAGTTTTCATTTATTCTCGTTATATTTGCAATAATCACACAAACAGTCTTACAATATTTGAGAGATGTTGGGTGATTTCTAGCATATAACCATACATTTGATTCTCTATAGCTACTATGAATTGAGCAAAACCTTATAAATTCAGGTTCAGCAAGCCTATTGTTCAATTCAGTGGTTATAGTTTCATATATTTTACCATTCACTAGCTTTTTCCAGCACAGTTTGGTATACATATGACGGTGAACGTGTAACCTTTAATTAGGTGTTTTTATACCATTCCATGGCCAGCGGCGTCATGGTCCCAGTTTCTAGCAAAATACTTTGCCCTAAACGAGAAAACAATGGGTGAAATAAGCACAATTAAATTTAGTTATGAGCAGAGGTTATGAAGCCTGCGTATCACAAGTAACAGTCAAAAGAAGGTGATGAAACAACACTCAGAGCCTTTAAAGGCTTGAGAAGTGGAACCACTTATTTGAAAGTAAAGTAAGAAAACAAATGTATTTGAGGACAACCACCGATATCTGTATTTAAGTATCGGACTCTGCGATCTCCAATGATCAGAATGACTAATAGTTCTGATTGCAAGCACGGGGATATGTTTTACCGCCGCTACACTATACATGCATTTATAGTATAAGACTAGATAAAATAAGATAAATTTAGATACATTGAGATAAATTAAGATATGTTAAGATAAGTTCATGAACGTCATGTATGTTTATTTTATTTGCTTATTTAGCTGACGGTTTAGTTTCGTTTTCTTTTATTTTTGTACGCGTGCTATTTTCTTTTTTCTGTTCTGCTTCTGATGTTGCTTTAGCTGATTTGTTTTTATTAGCTCTTAATTCTGCGTCTGCGCCTATGATAAAATGCTGATACCGTTTTTGTCTCCTGCGGTTAAATTTCCTGTTTTTTGCAGCCCTGCTAGCCTTATGTTTTAGTTAACGGTCTAGTTATTTTATTCATACCGTAATATTTGACTTGGTTGGCTTTAAAACATTCCGCTTCCGTTCCAAGGTTTGGATATAGGATTTGTGTTGCTCGGCAATAAACTTTGGACATTTATAATAATACGTCGATAATAATTAATATTTTGCGTAGTATATTTATGAAAATTACAATCTACGATACAAAGACAGAAAAAAAGTTATTTTAAACACAGACACACGACTTTATGCAAGGCTCATGAGTTAGAATGTTAATTTGTAGACATTCGGGTTCTGGTAAAACAAATGCATTACTCCACATGTTGTTGAAACCATTGGTGGACTATGACAGAATTTATTCATTTTGTTAAAAATTTAGAACAGTCTAAGTATAAGGTTTTATCACAAAACATTTATAAAATAACAAGAAATATAAAACTTCTCGTAGAAAACATATTAGAACGTTCAAAGGATGAAATTATCCTAGTTAATGATTTGGACCCAGAAGATAGTTATTTTTGATGATTATCTTTGTGAACGTAATCAAAATGAAATTATTAATTATTTTATCCAAGGTAGATATAAAAGTGGTTGAGTAATGTTTTAGCACAATCTTATTACAAAAGTTCAAAAGACATCCGGTTAAACTGTTCTCATTATATCTTCTTTGCAACCCAAATAAAATGAAATATACATGCTTTCTAGAGAACGAGGTATTACTAAAGATCAGTATAAAAAGGCAAGTGACAAGCAGTATGACTTCTTGTATTTGGAATACTCGAGGAAGTTAGCGAACTTTGAATACTCTCTGGCTCTTGTTCTGCAGAAGGTGCATAGCGATGAAAAGTGTCTAGCTATAATCGAGGCAATCGGTTACTTACTTTTTCCACTGATATGGTTTGATTTTACTGTTAAAGCTCTAAGCAGCACCACCAACGTGGTCACATCGAACATTATCTTTGCATTGCGCAAACTGTCCACAACACCCAATGTATAATTATACTAACAGTGAGAACAATTCGAGTACCGTAATGTCATCCGTTCTTAAACCAATCCTGAGGCCATACTGCACTTAGCCATTTTCTGAAAAATATGCACCAAATCCTAAACCTGTACTTGCTGCACTATCTGTGTACAACATAACATCAGCATTAGATACCCAAAAACGGTCATGAAAAATGGACACTCCATTGAAATCTTTAAAGAAGGTCAATCACATGGCTAAATCTTGACGAATGCCTTTGTTCATTCTAATGTGATGAAGGGGTTTAGTAAGGACGCATATTGAATCAATTAATCTTCTACAAAATGATCTTCCCCGTACAATTGCTCTACATGCAAAATTGAGTATACCGATTAGAGACTGCATCATTCTCAAAGAGACCTTTTCCTTATTCAACATTTCATGATTTTTTTTAATGATTTCTTTAATCTTTTCTTTTTGGATCCGTATTACCATTTCCTCCGAATCCAGTTCATGGCCTAAAAAACAAAAAAAAAGATGTTTTGAGACCCTCTGTTTTACCTTGCGCAATGGGGACCCCCAGACGTTGCATACATCTATCAAAATGCTCCATAAGACGCTTACACTCTGTTGTATTTTTCTTACCTCAAAAATCGAAAATCGTCGAGATAATATATGAATGTGCGGACAGGTGGATTGTTTTTATACACAAATCTAGGAAAATAGCGAACTATTCAAAAGCATTGCACCTAATCGAGCACCCAAAAGGTATGCATTTGTCAAAATAAGATTGTCCTTCAAACTTAAAAACCAAACCAAGTAATTCAAAGCCTTGTGGTTGAACCGGTAATAATCGGAAAGTTGATTTTATATCTGCTTTTCCAAGCATACACCCTTTCCCCAAATATTGTACCATGTGCACGGCTTCATCAACGTTTGTATATTGAGCTGATGAGAGCTTCGTGTCAATATAGTCATTGACAGAATATCCCCGAGGACATGATAGGTGATGTATTAACCTAAATTCGCCTGGTACCTTCTTTGGAACTAAGCCAATAGGAGATACACCCAACCACCCATAGGATATGTTGTCTGCTTTTTAATTTAGTCTTTCGACTGTTACTTGTGATGCGCAGGCTTCATAACCACTGCTCCCAACTAAATTCCACTTTGTTTATTTCGCTTTTCGGGACATATAATTTTATTAGATACTAGGAACATACGCCGCTGGACATGGAATTATGGCAGTAAATATGGCATGTACACCGCCGTATGCATGTCATCTTCGGGATGGTTAAAATTCTATACTATTGACTTTATGAATATTGAGTTCTGCTCAACCCGGGGCTAGTGGGTTGAACGGTAGCAAGCATATGTCACTACCGTTCATGAACAGTCTCAATCAAACCGAGACTGCAATATTTCGTATTTATCGTGTTCGGTCGTTTCCAAAGGTCCACTATCATACTCTTTTAGGAAATGGTATTGTGTCATAAGGACCTGCGACTCTAAAATTTCTTTATCTATTTAACCTTAACAATTTTAAGATTAATTTTTGCAGACACTAGATTGTTTTCCTATGTCAGTACACGTGGACCATCATAATGTATTAGAAAGACGTTTTTAAAACAATTTAAAATAATTTTTGAATCCTCGTGATTATATTTTAATAATTCCGCCTCAATGTTAGCTAAATTAATGGGAGTAGTTGCTATTATTAGTGCCTGCAATATGGACGCCCCCACGGCTAAATCTAACTCTGAACCTCCGAAATGCATTTGATCCCCTTGAAATATAATGAATTGTGTTTGTGTATGATGGTACAGGAGCTGTACTCGTTGTCGGGCAACTGTACTTGTTATGACACACCGCACATATATGACTGTATTTGCAATTCAAATACACACATCTCCCTCTGTTAAAGTCATTACAAGGCGCTGATAAGCCGATTATATTTTTAAACTGGGAGTTCGAATTGGCATTGCCTTCATTTGTGTGCTGGCATGGTTCTACTTGTGTGCCTGTGTTGACAGACATTACCCTCAACCATAATTCTGAATCGCTACTACGCCATAACATGCATGACGATAGGCTGCCTCACTAATAACGGACATGTACTGAATTAATACAGCCGCTTTGTCATGTCTTTTAATGTATATGCACATGAATATCAAGAAGGCATCGGTCCATTTTTCAATATTTGCAATTTTTTCCTTGACATGTTTTGATTGAGATTCCAAGACACCGTTTGCATTGACTCTCAATGCACCGGTACCCGCGCACATTTCTAATAATTTATTGTTTCCCTTAAGCCAAATCGCGATATTAATATAATGATTTTGCCAATTTCTTTTTGACAAATTTGCAAAGGGTCGTGAATCGCGACATCGTCCCCTCCGCACCTCATGATTGGCTGAACGTCAGCCTGATCCAAATCAATATTATTATAATTCGACTCAGAACCCGTCTCATTAATTATTCCCGCTTTGTTTAGCAATTGTTCAAAATCAATAAACGGGCCCTTTGTATTACCCTTGCTGGTTCGGCCCACTTCTTCCTCATCCGCATGTGACTGAACGGTTTCTATGTTCTCCAGTGCCGGTGTCTCCGGCTTGCCCGCTTTCTTTGCCTTCTTCGGTGGGACCATCGTCCCCCCAGGTTGGCTTCTGGTCATTCACTTTTTGGATCTGGCATCCACCCTAAGTCTGCCAGGGCCGGACAAGCTTGAATTCCTTATGGTTGTGCAGGTTTTTATCGATTAAAATTCTGAGTTGAATTCCTACAAAATTTCTTTCTCGCAGAAAAATCTGAAGACGAATTAAACATTATCGCGCATGCGCAGTTGTTAAATATTTCATTCACACCCTTAACTATACATAAAACAAACACCACATTTCGTACACGAAAATAAAACTGGCTATTTTCTACAAGTGATAATAGTCAAACTTGAAGATACTGAAGAATGTTTTATTTTGATACTTCTAGGAGGATCATGCTTATAAAATCTAGACGCTATTAATTTAAAATAGATTGAACTTATACAGGAGGGAACGTAGAATGTTTTTATATGGGTATCTTTAGTGGTCGTGAGAAGTTCTTATGGAAATTTATTAAGAGAAACATTTGAATTAAATATCACAAAAAGCGACATACTTTATTTTGAAATAAACATAGAACGTGTCACTACTCGAGTTTTCAGTTTTAAAGAATATAGTTTTAAATCGTTTATAAAAGTAGTTAATTGTATCTACTAATATTATAATGGAGCTTAATATAACCATATTATATGGAACAAAAAATTGTATTGTCGTCAGAAAAACTGCAATAGTTAATAGTATACTACGAGAACTTTTACAACTGTATTTGTCAGGCCATTAATATTTGACAAAAACAAGGAATATAGGATTGGACTTGATAAGATTAATTCTATGACTTATTGTATAATGTTGGCGGTGATTTCAATGATAAATCTATAAAGTATTTTAACGAACAGGTTGGATAGATATAGTTTTCAAAAATGGGAAATACAGTTATGTCAATATAAAAAATAATAAAGCTTCATCTAAGTTTAAAATAAGAAACAAGGTTATAATCAAATAATATAAAACGACCTTTGAGAAGGTTATACTCCAAATTGGAAGGAAAACGTCTATGTTATTGGTGACATTCAATATACAAATCCTCTAACGTACAAGATAAGAGATGTAAACAATCAAAACAATTGACGGGAGCTTTTACGAATTAGGAATGATAAAACCAAACAAGAAATATTTAGAATTGGAAAAAGTTATACGACGTGACTATAAAAATAAACAAGCGTTGATTAAGTGGAAGGGTTATAATGATGATTTTAATAGTTGGGTTCCATTTAAAGGAACACTGTTCGTAACTTTTAGCTTATAAAACACACAATAATTATGTTCGCAAACATCACACACTAAACATTATTCAATATATACTAATTAAAAGCAAGATTGTTTAACGGAATTCAATCACGGTACAAAAAAAAGAAAATCCACTTCGTGCGTTTGAACTCGCAGCCCAAACTAAAATTACCCTTTCTTTACACTCGCAGTAATAATAGTGTGCGTGAGCGTAAAGTAGTCGGACATCGCTCCCGACTGAGCTAAGCGGGTTATACATATTACGCAATACATACTATGGTGAAAACCTAATGCGCTAATGGAAGTCATGTGATCGCAGAAAAGGTAAATATTGTGGGTCCCACTTTATTTACATATAATAAATAAAACTTCTTTTTTTTCAAACTCACGAATGTATTCCTACATACTTCTTAGGGTCTATCCTCATGTTTTCATGTATACATTTCACTGAATAAAAGTCAGACAGTTATTTGGTTATGCTCAATATCTGCTTACTTACGGACAGTGTCCCTTTAAGGACATTTAAAATAGTAAGAAATATTTAAGGCTTTAAGAAATAAAATTATATATAGAATTATATATAATGGAACAAGAAAGAATAGAAAAGGTTTGTAAACAACTTGGAGATTTAATAAATAGATATAGAAGGAAAATAATGGCAGACAAGCAAGCCCAAGTAGAATATGATGTAGTTCGTATTTATTTTCTAGACACCAAAGAAAACCAAAATGAAAAAAACAAACGATAAAGATTACTGCTGGTAATGGATTGTTATCATAGAGAATTGAACAAAACTAAGGAAAGACTTCTTAATTTAAAATATAATATGTATTAAAGTATAGAAAAATTAAATAGTCTATGGCAGAACATGATATGTATAGTGATGTTGCAGACTATTGCCAAGTTCCGTTTGACTTTGCTAGATAATTTTAAAAAGCTTTTAGTTATTAGTTGACAAATGAGAAATAAGTAGAGGTATCAGCGTAAATTTTTTCAAATCAGCATGCTTACACAATTTAAAATGTGGTGTGTGTCTTTTTAATTCGAAATATGCCATTTGATTTTAAAATGTGCGGTATGGCCACGGTAAGCAAATATGCCATTTGATTTGGTCACGGTAGGCAAATATGCCATTTGATTTTAAAAACAATTGGAGTATGGCCACGGTAATCAAATATGCCATTTATGTTTTAGACTGAGTGAAGCAAGCGTGCTGGTACCCTCACTTTATATTATATGTTTATATCCATTGTTTAATATATTTATTATTTCATGGAACGAAAGTGAAAATACTGAAAAAATGTATACATTATATTTTATTGAGTTATTCCAGAAATCATCAGTTTCAGTCGTCATTTCCAACGGTTATGTATGACACAAAAAGGCGCATTTAGCATGGAGATTGGGGAGGGAGGGTGGGGTCAAGAGTCGTTGGGGACATTTACTGTATTATAGAGAAGCTTAAATATAATCCAAAAATAAAGTAAACCATTTCTGTGTAAATGATCATTGGGTTAAGCCGAAATCAAGAATATATTGCTATCTCTAAGCATTTGGATGGCGGCCATTTTGAAATATGATAAAATAGTAACAAAATGACTTGTGACCTTGGGAACCTTTTTGATTTTCAAGTTTTACTACAAACTATTATCACAGAAAGTTAGGTGTTTTTGTCCACTCTGTCTACATCCGACTATAACTATGAGCGTAGAGCACAGTCTGGTAAATAGTCTGCTCTAGAAACCATGTATTGACCTCTTAAATAGACGCGCTCTAGTAAATACCAATATTTATACCTGTTTCACACGTTTTTTGGTAAGTTCTATAACGTTCTATATGTTTGTTTTTCTTCATGAGTGTGTATATATCGAAGAAGGCGATACTAACCGAAAGCGATCGATATAGATTTGTTTATTTCAGCACTGGTTGGTTGATAATTGTCTCATATTTATATATCTAATATATGCAACAATATTTATTATCCAGTCCTTATGCCATTTGTGGATGTATAAAATTATTATGGAAACAAAACAAAAAAAATCAACCGAACTGTAAATATGAGGAAGATAGAGTGCAGTTTTTTGCAGGAAGTACTTGAAAACAAAACATCATTAGATGAAGTAGATTCGACATCTGTATCGTTATCAGATCAGAAATAGTGTTTATAAAAAGAGCATGAAAACGGAAGTTAGGAAATCTTCGAACACGATAAATATAAAAATATTGCAGTCTCGATTTGATTGAGATTGTTCATGAAAGGTAGGCAAAATGCCTGCTACATTTTACGCCCTCTAGCCCCAGGTTGAGCAGAACTCAATATTTAAAATGTCAATAGTACGAACATGTGAGCCATCCCGAAGATGGTATGCATACTATGCTGAATATGGAACCGTCAATGCGGTATTTGTATACCATCACATGGTCCCAATTTCTAACATATTTACGAGCATTGATGTCGATTTCCTCTATGATGTTGCAGATACAGTCTCTTGAAATCAATTAAATTCATAACTACGAACTTTCGTTAACGTAGGATCTATAAGATAAGTACCAACATTAAATATTATATGTGGAGAACATTTTGTACCAACCACTTACCAACGGATTCGAACCCGCAGCCATAGTCACCAACATCGGCACAGCGTCTCGCCCAATAGCAGACGCGTTAGCCCACTCGGCCGCCTAATCAACCTAAAACTATTGATTTTGGAAATTCTTCAACGCGTCGGAAATCTTCAGATTTTTCCGTCAAATAACGACAACCAAAGCGTATATTGATACGAAATAGGATTCACATTACATGATTATAAATTCAGGTACCTATACACACCTATACACACAATAACCACAAAAGAGAGCCAGATCAATACTGATACAATGAATTTAGAATATAATTATTTATTATTTGAGAGAATTAATTTCATAATAACAAACTTTTTATGGTTGTGGTTATTTGACGGAAAAGCCCGAAGATATCCGACGCGTTTTACCCTCCCACACCGCAGGTTATGCGATAAATAAATTTATCACATAACTTACGGTGTGGGAGTGGAATAACACCATTCTATATTTTCGATATACCACTAGTTATATAAGTATGCAAATAAGCCTTTGCGCTGTCGAAAAAAATGGATAATAACTATGATCCAATTCCCACGGTTTATGTCGGTTTCGCGTGTTAAAGCGACATGCAAAATGCAATAAAAGTCGATATGTGAATTACGTGATAAATAGCATCTAACATTCGTTCTCGCTCATTACTAATTTTATTAAATTCGTTAGCAAAATGATATAATGCTCGGCAAGAGCCTCGCATGGAAGTTTCCTGTCCTTCACAAAGTTCCTTTAGGATCGAAACATTTTATAATGAGTGCATTGATCATTATATTTTTTTTATGTTTTTCTATGGTTAACAGACTGTGACTCATGCAGTTGCCGATAAGCATGTATTACAACTTCAGTTCCTAGTGAACTCGTCTAAAAAACTTGAAAGGTATAAACACATATTTTGCAATGTTCAAAGGTTACCAATTTAGGTCATATACCACAATTGCATTTCCCATAGGCCTCCATTATAGCCCTTTGACCTACAACCCCTATTCCTATATCTGAACGAATGATTTTGTTAAAGAACTATCTTAGAGACACTCAAAATTAACCAGCAAATTGGGGGTAATCTGATGCTTTCAGCCTCTAATATTTCACTGAACACTGGATTCACAGTTTAAAGGCAACTATTAAATGCATTCCTTTGGGTAAATTTGAACAACTTATGACTTTTAAAGAGGACTCATTTTCCATCCAATGTTAATCAACCTGGCACAGAGTTTGAATAATCAATAACAAGAACACGTGTATTATTATTCAAATTCTGTGCCAGGTTGATTAACATTGGATGGAAAATGAGTCCAAATGTTCAAAGCTTGCGTTTGTCTGCAGACGTGTTTGATGAACGTTCATCTCATTGATTGTGTTGCCTGAATACATCTAGGTAGGTAGCATTCTGTGAATATAACTCTGAATGCCGACAGTAGGATCAAATGCACGCTTTACCTACGGAAGAAAAAATATGAACAGAAGTATGAGTAGAAATATACAATATATATATGTATTCATTCATATATCTATCATTATACCCCCGCTTCACAAAGTGAAGTGGGGACTATATAGGACTTACGCTGTCCGTAACGTCGCGCCGTCGCACCCTATCCCGTCACGTAATACATGTTATTATACCTCACATAAAACGCCCATGCTAAATCCCCATAGACAACACTGTGTAATTTCTTACTATCAAACGCGAGGGTAATAGTACAGTGATAGTAAATCGCAGGGTGATAGTAAAAAACTATCACATGCGCAGCTTTGATGCGCGCTGTTTCGGTGACGTCATCGGGTCAGTAGGGTGAAATTGCTCTTTTTAACTCATCATAACATCAAAAGTACTTGACCGATTTCAATAAACTAATTTTCTTAGTTATGTTATTTCCAATCCAACGATATAACTTTCATAGCAACTGTCTGTTAACAAAAAGGTTTCGCCAAATACACTTCTTCACTGCGCATGTCCCGTTTCACTCAAACAAGCAGTGGAGCAGTATATCAGACAAAGTGAAATCTGCACTGAAAATTAATCTTATTTTTGCAAGAGGGGTTTTCGGTATAATAAAATAAATATCACATTCATGAGAGGATGATAGTAAGAATGTGATATTTACATTTCTCAAACAGTTTCCAATGGATCGTTCCCAAACTTCAAAAACGCATAGCAAATTATGACAGTCACACATATATAATTTCCTAATTTATTGCATAATTATGGCACTTTGTTATCCCCCACCGCCTGCCGTAGCCACAGGCGGAAGTGGGATCTAGTAATGCCCTCCGTCCTTCCGTTTATACTTACAATTCTTGTCCGTGCAATAACTCAAAAACTACCAGATGGACTACAATGAAATTTCAGACAATGATAGAGGGCAATAAAAGGAAGTGCAGAGGAGCGCAAGAACCATAACACTGTCTTTATTTAAATTAGAGTTATTGCCCTTTATAATGTAATTCGTGTCCGATTAATAACACAAAAACTACTAAGTGGACTGCAATGGATTTTCAAACAATGATAGGGGTCGAATATATGGTCGAAACCTTAAACAATCCTCTTCTCAAGAACCGCTGGACAGATGTCGACAGTTTTTCTTTTAAATTGATCCCCAAGCCTATGCTATCAAATGAAGTCCCCGGAGTCAAAAACTTCTCAGAAACAGCTTGGTCAATTTTGATCAAACTTCACATTGATGATCTTTAGGTGAATGTTTTTCAAATTTGTTAAAATGAGGTAAACATGACATCCAAGATGTCCGCCATAGAAAAACCTTTAAATTACTTCTTGTACCCGGGGTAGCTAAGGCCTTGAGTTCAAATCCCACTGGAGGTATTTGTTTACTATTATTATTCATTTTTATTATCGTTTCCTGTTTGGTGAGATTTTTCTTTTGTTTAATTTTTCTAAAGTTTGGATATAAGAATTTGCATGTTTACACAGACTTATATAGGGACAAATGAAAAAAATCTTCTTCTCTGAAATTACAAGAGCCGGAAGTAGAATGTTTTGCGTTTCCTATAGGTTATGGTCCTCTACCAAGTTTGTTCAAATGGTGACCCTTGGGACCTATTTGGCCCCGCCCCGGGGTCAAATGTTTTACATAGGCTTGTATAGGGAAATATATAAACAATATTCTTCTGAAACTACAAGAGCCAGAGGTTTAATATTTTGCATTTACTATAAGCTTATGGTCCTCTACCAAGCTTATTTCAAATTGTGATTATAGGGTCACATTTGGTACCGCCCCAGGGTTCACATGTTTTACAGTTTTTACATAGACTTATATAGGGATAATGTGCAAAAAATCATCTTCTGAGAAACAGCGTGGTCAATTTTGACCAAACTTCACATGGATGATCCTTAGATGAATGTTTTTCATATTTGTTAAAAAAAAGCTAAACGTGACATCCAAGATGTCCAACATACAAACATCTTTAAATTACTTCTTGTACACTGGTAGATAGGGACGTGGTTTCAAATCCCACTTTTGTCATTTTTATTATTGTTTCCTGTTTGGATGCGGTTTTTCTTTTGTTAATTTTTCTAAAGCTTGTATATAAAGATTTTGCATGTTTTACATAGACTTATATGGGGAAATTTTCTTTTAAATTGTAACCATGGAGTTATGTGTTTAAATTTCGGGGTGAGGGTGTTGTTGTGTTTTGTTGAACTTGTAACAAGATATGGAAAGGAATTTAATGATGAAACCCCTTGATATAAGAGCCATTTTAGCTTGAAGAGCATCTACAGACCCTCTTGTTCTCTTGTTCTTTAGTATTATTAATTATGGCTAACCCCGGGTCTATTAAGTTTGCTCTTTTGAAGTCCCTGGGCTCAAAGATGACTGCAACCCCTGGGTCCAAAGTTTGTATGTAGAGATTTTGCATATTTTTAGATTGACTTACATAAGGAAAGACTTAATAAACATCTTCAGTCAGCATTTGCAGAGGACAACTTTTTTTCATCATTGCAAAGATCCTCAGGTAACCGATTCAGGACCATCTTGGCCCTCATGTTATCACTACCGCTCATGAACAGTCTCAATCAAACCGAGACTGCAATATTTCGTATGTGTCGTGCTCGGACGTTTCCAAAGGTCCATTATCATACTCTTTTTTATAGCACAGTGGCGTTGCTTGTGCAGTGTGGCGGCAGTAAAACGTCATCCCGCGCTTGCAATCAGTACTGTTATTCATTCGATCTTAGGAGATCGCCGAGCCCGATACTTATATTTAGTTATCGGTGGTACATTTTAATTTCTTTTGTTTTCTTACTTAATTTTTCATTCAGTGGTTCCACTACTCCAGCCGATAAAAGGCTGTGGGTATTGTCTGCCTTTTGATACGCAGGTTTCATAACCGCTGCTTCTAACTAAATTCCATTATGTTTATTTCGCTCTTCGGGGAATTTAATTTTATTAGATACTGGGACCATACGTCGTACGACATGGGGAATCAGTATACTCCATGTCCACCGCCATATGCATGCCATCATTGGGATGGTTAAAATTGTGTACTATTGATTTTATGAATATTGAGTTCTGCTCAACCCGGGGCTAGAGGGCGTGAGCGGTAGCTAGCATATTTCACTACCGCTCATGAACAGTCTCAATCAAACCGAGACTGCAATATTGCGTATGTGTCGTGCTCGGCCGTTTCCAAAGTTCCATTATCATACTCTTTTTTAATTATCAAAAGCAATAACTACACAATGAATGCCTCAATATTTATTATGTTGAAACTTGGCCATGGTTTTATTGATATAATCCTTCAAATGAAATTCGATACAAATTAGAAATCATTTTTTAAAGTGACTGGACAAGATGAAACTTATTAAGTAAAAAGAGGTCTTAATTTTGTTAAAATAAAATAAAGATTTATGAAACGTGGCTCTTTGTTGTTGTCTTATAATGAATAATGCATGCGTGAAGTTTCATTCCTTTATGTAGATTGCGAGATCTAAGCTTATGTACAAACTTTAATGAAGGTTAAACACTTTAAAAAAGGTTTTTCTAAGTTTTAAAGGGCCATTAGCTTGTTATTTACTATAAATAAAACCGATTCAACACTAAACTTTCTCGTTATATATTTGTGGATTTATGGGTATTATTTCATGAAAATACAGATTTGCACTTATTCCATTCCAATTCTTGCTGTTTAATTCAGTTTCACTTACACTTTCATTATGCTCCGTAAAGAATCCTGGACGTAAAGATCCCGGAAATATTACCGCATGCTACACTTCAGTAGACCGATCTACGAAAACGTCATTTCAGCAAGTAAAACGGAAACGTTTGTACATTGCAAAATATTGTTTATACCATTCGAGCTTTTTAGGCGAGTTCACTAGGAATTTCAGTTGAAAATGCATGCTTATTGTCAACTACATGATTCACAGTCTGTTAACCATAGACAAATACAAAACCTATATAAGGATCAGCTGCCGAGAGGAAGAAAATGCAGAGTGCAAGAACTATAACCCTGTCTTATTTTTAAATTATAATGATTGACCTTTGTAATTTTATACTTACAATTCGTGTCCGCTCTATAACTCAAAATCTGCTAGAGGGACTGCAATGAAATTTCACACAATGATATAGGGCAATGAGAGGAAATGTAAAGCGCAAGAACCACAACTCTGTCTTCATTTAAATTGGAGGTATGGCTCTTTTAATTTTATGCTTACAATACTAGTCCGCTCAATAACTAAAAACTACTAGAGGGACTGCAATGAAATTTCATACACTGATAGTGGGCAATGAGCAGAAGTGCAGAGTGCAAGAACTCTAACTCTGTCTTCATTTAAAGTAGAGTATTGCTTTTTGTAATTTTAAACTTACAGTCCGTCCAATTATTTCGTGTCCGCTTTATGAATTAAATACAACTACAGTGACTGCAGGGAAATTTCACACAATGATATAGGGCAATGAGAGGAAGTGCAAAGCGCAAGAACCACAACTCTGTCTTCATTTAAATTGGAGGTATGGCCCTTTGTAATTTTATGCTTATAATACGTGTCCGCTCAATAGCTAAATAACTACTTGAGGGACTGCAATGAAATTTCATACACTGGTAGAGGGCAATGAGTAGAAGTGCAGAGCGTAAAAACTGTAACTCTGTCTTCATTGAAATTAAAGCTATTGTTCTTTGTAATTTTATACTTAACGTCCGTCCAATTTCGGGTCCGCTGTATAACTCAAATACAACTACATGGATTGCAATGAACTTTAACACAATGATATAGGGCAATGAGAGGAAGTGCAGAGCGCAAGAACCATAACTTTGTCTTCATTTAAATTATAATTATCGCCCTTTGTAATGTTATACTTATAATTCGTGTCCGCACAATAATTAAAAACCTACTAGATAGAATGCAATGAAATTTCACACAATTATAGAAGTGCAAAGCGCAAAATCCATAAATTAGAGTTAAAGCTCTTTCTAGTTTTATGCTTATAATTCGTGTCCCCTCTATACATTATATTATTCTTATATGTGGCTAAATTGGTAATGTACATAAATCTTACATGCACACACCGCAACAAACCCCTCATCTAAAATATCAAAGTCAAGGCCATACATAGCAAACAATATTGCGGCGGGATCATATGTCTCAGACTACTTCCCGTTCGACTTAGAATTCCCATTCTAACAAGAAGCAGTCTGAGAGACAGCCATATCACGCGCCCCAGTGTTTTTTTTCCTATGTAGCTGTAGAACCGATGTGTGTGTGCCTTGTTTAAAGGAAGTTTTACCAGTGCACATAAAGCAGAAAGTAAAACGAACAAAACATATAATTATAACACTACAAAAGGCAGTAGCTCTAATTTCAGTCTGATTGAGTTATTGTTATCTGCACTTCCTCTTAATGCCCTCTATCATTGTGTAAGTTCCATTCCAGTCCCATTAGTAGTTTTTAAGCTATGCACCAGAGAAGAATGATAAGTATAAAATAACAAAGGGCATTAAGTCTAATTTAAATGAACATAATTATTGTTATGGTTCTTGCATTCTCCACATCCTCTTATTGCTATCTGTGATTGTGTTTCATTGCAGATCTATTAGTAGTTTTGGAGCTATGCTTCTTACCAGAATTTTAAGTATAGAATTACAAAGGCCAAAAACTCTTCTGTCCGTGAAGATAGAGTTATGGTTATTGCAGTCTTCACTTCATCTACTTGCCCTCTATCATTGTGTGATATTTCATTCCAGTCAAATAGTTTCTGAGTTATGCCCCGGACATGTATTATAAGTATAAAATTACAAAGGGCAATAACTCTCAATTAAATGAAGACAGAGTTATGGTTCTTGTATTCTGCACTTACACTCATTGCCATGTATCATTGTGAGAAATTTGATTGCAGTTCAATTAATAGGTTTCATGTTATGGAGCGTACACGAATTATAAGTATAACATTACAAAGAACAATAACTTTATTTTAAATGACGGCAGAGTTACGGTTCTTGCGTTTTGCACTTTCTCGCTTTGCCCTCTATCATTGTGTGAAATTTCATTTTAGTTCCATTAGTAGTTTTCCAGTTAAGGAGCGGACACGAATTATAAGTATAACATTACAAAGGACAATAACCCTTATTTGACTGACGGCAGAGTTATGGTTCTCACACTCCATAAGTCCACGCATTGCCCTCTATCATGATTTGAAATTGTATTGCAGTCACCTTAGTAGCTTTTGAGTTATGGAGCGGACAAGAATTATAAGTATAAAATTACAAAGAGCAATAACACTAATTTAAATGAAGACAGAGTTGTGGTTCTTATGCTCTGCGCTTCCTCTCATTGCTCTCTATCATTGTTTATCATTTTATTGCAATCATATTAGTAGTTTTATGGAACGGACACAAACTGTAAGTATACAATTTCAAAAGGCAATAACTAATTTAAATGGAGATAGATATTAGGTTTTTGCGCTCTACACTTTCTCTATTATTGTGTAAAATTTTATCGTGGTAACATTAGTAGTTTTCTAGTTACGGAGCGGACACGAATTATTAGTATAAAATTACAAAGGCAAATAACTCTTATTGAAATGAAAGCAGAGTTATAGTTCTTGCACAATTAATTCCTCTCATTGCCCTCTATCATTGTTTGAAATATTTACTAAAAACTACCAAAATGGACTGCAATGAAATTTCACAGAATGATAGAGGGCAATGATCAGTAGTGCAGAGCGCAATAACCATAACTCTGTCTTCATTTAAATAAATTCGAGTTATTGTCCGTTTTAATTGTATATATAATTCGTGTCTCCACAATAACTCAAATTATACTAAATGGAATGCAATAAAAAATCACGCAATGATATATGGCAATGGGAGAAAGTGCAAAGCCCAAGAAACATAACTCTGTCTTCATTTAAATTAGTGTTATTGCCCTTTGTAAGTTTATACTTATAATTCGTGTCCGCGCTTTAAGTCAACTGAAAACTACAAGGGTTATAATAGGTATCATATGAGAATAAAAAAAAATGATATGGTTCTTATACATGTTGCGAAATTGGTAGTTTACATAAGTCGGACATGCACACACCGCACTAACACCCATGTCTAAAATATAAATAAATCAAGGCCATATATGGCGAACAATACTTTGGCGGGGGATATGGCTGTCTCCCAGATTGCTTCTTGTATTACTTGCTATTCTCAAACAGAGTCAAATGCATTGTTCCAGAACTTCATATACAAATAACAACTGATGACCTTTAGTCCGGTTAAATCACATATTGTTGATTGCCTGATGAATTGCAGCATTATGGTCCTTTGTTTGATTTCTAATTTTCCACTCTAATATCGAATATTGAAGGTCATGTGGTCTCTTCAAAAGTGTTCATGAATTGTTATTAGATTATGCTATAGGTTTGCCCCACGTCCGTCCGTCCATCAGTCAGTCCGTTCCACAAATATGGATCCTGCAATATTGAAAAAAGCATTTAAATATTTTATGACATAAACTCGACATGCTGGTAGAGGGCAAAGAGGGAATTATGCACGTTATTTTATGACAAAAATATGGTTGATATGGCAACGGAAAAAGTAAAAATACACAAAATATATGGATCCTTTGATAACAAAAGAAATGGTTAAGATAATTTAGTGAACATTTGTGTGTAGGTAAAACGGAGTGAGGAGATCATGCACGAAATACAGAAAAATGGTTTTCGCTCAATAGCTTTAGTTAGGAATGAGATATTGGAATAAAATCTTACAGATAGGTAGCTTATATAAACATGAAGCATTTGGGGTCACTGGGGTTAAGGTCAAGGTGACTTTACTAAATTTAGAAAAATGATTTCTGCTCAATAAATTTAGTTAGGAATGAGATATTAGGAGTACACTTTATGGGTAAGTAGCTTATATGAAAAGGAAGTTTGGGATAGTATTTTTGGTCACTGAGATCAAGGTCAAGGTCACTCTTACTAAAAATAGACAAATGGTTTCTGCTCAATTACTTTAGTCAGGAATGAGATATTGGAATAACACTTTATGGGTAGTTAGCCTATATAAACAGGAAGCTGGAGATTGCATTTTGGGTCACTGGGGTCAAGGTCAATGTCACTGTTACTGAAAATAGAAAAATTGTTTTTCCGCTAAACAACTTTAATTACGAATGACGTATTGTCCCGAAACTTAGTATGTAGGTAATATATTTGAAAAAGCAAGTTTGGATTGCATTTGTGGCCACTGGGATCAAGGTCAGTGGCCACTGTGTCAAGGTCAAGGTCACTGTTACAAAAAATAGAAAAAATGGTTCTTGCTGAATAACTTTAGTTAGGAATAATATATTAGAATGACAGTTTATGGGTAGGTAGCTTATATGAAAAGGAAGCTTAGGAATACATGTGGGGCACTGAGATCAATGTCACAGTTACTGAAAATAGAAAAATAGTTTTCGCTCAATAACTTCACTTAGGAATGAGACATTGTCATGAAACTTTATGGGTAGGTAGATTATTGGAAAAGGAAGCTTGAGATTGCATATCGTTGGCTTAGTACACAACTAGTATATCTGCATTTTTCGAAATTATCGAGGAGAAGCAAAAAACTGATTAATATTGCAATGAAAAAAAACAAATCTATTTATCACTTAAATATCTGATTTTTTTAAAGAAGAAATATAATTTAAAGACTTGTCAAATAGACTAGGTTTACGTTAAATTGGAGATACTGTTGAAAATAATATTAGCGCGAAACTAGTCTGTTTGCCCCAAAATTACTTTTTAAGCCTTTATTCTGATCTAGATTGATAAATAATGCTCTGTTATAAAATAATGTAATAGAATTTTACCTATATAATCCAACCTTTTATGTTAAAAGACTTATTTTAAGTTGCATATTGGTACCGTCTGTGACTGAATAAGGTTCATCTGATTTATAGTGGTAATGTAATGAAAATGATGTTTGTATTATACAAAGGTTTGGGCCCAAGGTTATAAGACTCTTATTCTACTCCATGCTCAAATCTCAAAACCAAAATCACTCATAATTGTTTAAGAGTGTTGACTCAGATGTATATAAAGACTTGCATGGATCAGTGTGGCATATGAAGTTCGCCAAAAGGCATAGAGCCATAGGGCGAGCATAAATAAAAACTTTTAGTAGTATGGCATATAATTTAAAATATAAAATAATTTAATTCAAAGCATAAAAAGGTTTAAAGGTTGAGCACTGATCAGGAAAAAAGTTTTATAACCTCAGACAAAGAACTCTGGACTTTTTGTATCCACATTTTCAGTTACTCTGGATTTAATATCATGATGAGGTTTATTGTTGATACTAAGTCTTGTCAAAGACATTACATTATAAACATCATTGTCAAGTTGATTGAATAGTTGGTATTACGGCCTAGACAAAAGTGCATAAGGACAATGTGTGTAAGAGTAACATGTCATTAACTGGTGCGAGATATTTAACACAATTAAAACAAAATAATCACAAGCAGAGGATTTTAATCTGGTACTCAGTCATCAACAGAGAACCAATCGGATAAACAATAATTTTAATAGACTATTTTAAATCTAGATAGGTTTAATAGTATATTAAAGAACATTGTTGTTCTATGATAGCACAGAGAAAAAAGTTCTTTAATACATCTTTAAAAAATGTATATTTCAAATTAAAATATTTATTATTTTTTCAATTATTCTCTCTTCTTCATCTATCTAAAACAGTCAAAACTCTGGTCTATTTGCACACTAAAGTATCCAATAGTATGGCAATCATCACACTTCATCCAGCGAGATGGGTGTTGGTATCAGGCTGAAACTTTCCAAACTTTGATGACAGCAGGAACACAGATTCGTCCGCATTAAAAACCTGTCGCGATTTTTTTAACAGCTGATTGTATCCAGGTTATGTCCTTCTTAAGAAAGTTATAAGCTCCATCGCACGAACTTGTCATCATAGCAATGTTCACTTTCTGAGCGTTCATGCCCAAGACTCATAGGTGTTCTCTTTAACAGCTCAGGGTATGCTGTTAGGAGTCTAGACGTGAGAATCATGGCTCTTATGATAGTAGTAGGTACCTATATATGGTAGGTACATACAGTAAGAACTGATTATTGCAACTAGAAGGAGCCAAACCACTTATTTCCAGGTAGGTTATTTGGAAATGGGTTAGGGAGAGAGTGGGGTGGGGGAGTCATTAAATACTGCTTTAAAACTCTTGGAATATGTCAGATTCAACGATTTGATATCTTGCCTTTCAAATTGTGCAGCGGGAAAGGGTAATGAGGGTGTCACCCCCATCTCACCCCACCCCAGGGAGTACGTTCAACAATGGCCATGCTACGTATGTTAGCCGTTTGATCCGTTGAGTATTTATTTAACTTCTTTCTTTATAGCATGCTAAAAAGAGCAAAATGTTCAAAAGTATCTTAAGTAAATATGTGTTTTATGAAGGTGTCAATAATAACAAAGTTATATAAAATTATATTCCTATTTTCGACATCCTTAAATTATATTTGGACAAGATCAACTACATTTAAGCAATTTTTCGAAACCCATTACTGGTCAATTTTGAACTATAACATCTTGACGATGAATGGCCTATTCATCGTCAGTTATATGTTCCTATCAGATACATCTGGCACTGTAAGGCAATTCTTTTGGTGTTGGTATTCCTTCCTAATATGGGTGGAATTCTTCAGGTATAAGCCCCCTTTTGCATATACAGACTGTAGATCTGCCTTCTTCTTATTTTGTATGTTTAGCAAGGTTACAGATCACTTGGTATATTTGGTAATTGATTCCTTGACCTGGTACTTAATGAAACTGTACAATATGTTTCTCTGACATCTTTTAGGACTGCTTTCTACACCATCATAATGTTCCTCACTTTTTATTTTTATAATGTGCTAAATTTATATGCAAGTTTTGACCAAAGTCTGCTAAGTTATGGAATCGAGTTATCTTGTCTTCGTTTATATTTGTTCTGTCCAATATACCGTTCTGCTTACTATCTGACTAGTCTGACGTCTCTTCGTTTTAACCACTTTAACAATAGTATTCAAAAATATACACTGTATATTAATGTATTTTATATTTGTCACTTTTAAAACAATACAAAGATGAAAATGCATTAAATCTTTTAAACAATATAGGTTAAAATATTACCGTACTTTGAATACTGTGTATTAAAAAATAAAAATGTCATATTTTGAAGTAATCTAGTAAATATAATTATTTTGTAATTTCCTACTCAGTTTCTATAAGCCAGACATTTGTATTTACCACTGTGAACGAGTTTACCCCCAATGAGTAGAATTTTGATGAGTGTCAATCAAAAGTTCAATACAAGTTTTTTTTCTAAACATTGTACTTTGTAAAATGCCACATTTAATCAATTTTAATGTATGTTTAGTATTAATAAGTTAAAGCACATTCTTCCGCCTCCAATGAATATGTAAACTGAAATCTTACAAAGAGGTGGAGCTATTTGCACTAAACTACATTGAAGTATTTTTCAGACATAGGCATATTTACCAAATGCATCAAGGTGCTATTTGCAAATAGAACCTTTGATGCATGGAAACAATGCAGATTTCACCTTTATGCATGGAATATGTGTAGCTTTTGCAGATATGACTTTGATGAATTTAGTATTAAATTATTACATATTCTACTTGATGGAATATAATGCCAGTTAATTTTTTCAAACAAGATATACTATTTCCAATTGATTAATTGTGAAAAAGTAAAAATTGATCAAAAGTGCAGATAGCACCTTGATGCTCTAAGGGGTCGATTTGTTGTGTGGGTGGGTAGGCGGGCATGATAGCCTTACCAACTTGCTTTGTATTGTCATTTGATATTGGGTGGGTAGGCGGGCATGATAGCCTTACCCACTTGCTTTGTATTGTCATTTGTTGTGTGGGTGGGTAGGCGGGCATGATAGCCTTACCCACTTGCTTTGTATTGTCATTTGTTGTGTGGTGGGTAGACGGGCATGTTTGCCTTACCCACATGCTTTGCTTCGTCATTTGTTGCCTTATCTGCTTGCTTGGAATTGTTGTTTCGGTGGGCAGGCGGGCATGTTTGCCTTGACCGCTTGCATTGTATTGTCATTTGTAGGGTGGGTAAGCAGGCCGGCATGTTTGCCTTGACCGCTTGCTTTGTATTGTCATTTTTTTGTGTGGGTTGGCAGGCGCGCATGTTCGCCTTGCTCACTTGCTTTGTATTGTCTTTTGCTGCGTGGATGGGCAGGCGGTCATGTTTGCCTTGCCTGCTTGCTTTGTCATTTGTTGTCTTGGTGGGCAGGCGGGCATGTTTGCCTTGACCGCTTGTATTGTCATTTGTAGGGTGGGTGGGATGGCAGGCATGTTTGCCTTGACTGCTTGCTTTGTATTGTCATCTTTTGTGTGGGTGGGCAGGCGGACAAGTTTGACTTTCCGGCTTGCTTTATTTTGTCGTTTGTTGTGTGGGTGGACAGGCGGGCATGTTTGCCTTGCCCACTTGCTTTATATTGTCGTTTGTTGTTTGGGAGGGCATGCGGGCATATTTGCCTTGCTCGCTTTCTTTGTATTGTCGTTTGTTGTGTGGGTGGGCAGGCGGGCATGTTTGCCTTGCCCACTTGCCCGCTTGCTTGATAATGTTGTTTATTGTGTGGGTGGGCAGGCGGGCATGTTTGCCTTCCCTCTTTGCTTTGTATTGTTGTTTTGTATGTGGTTGGGCAGGAGAGGATGTTTGCCTTGTCTGCTTGCTTTGTATTGCCATTTTGTTGTGTGGGTGGGCAGGCGGCATGTTTACCTTGCCAGCATGCCTTGTGTTGTCATTTGTTGTGTGGGTGGGCAGACCGGCATGTTTTTGGCATTTTGTTGTGTGGGTGGGCAGGCGGGAATATTTGCTTTGTCCACTTTCTATGTATTCTCATTTGTTTTGTGGGTGGGCATGTTTTTCTTGCCCGCTTGCTTTGTATTGTTGTTTGTTGTATGGCTGGGCAGGAGGGGATGTTTGCCTTGCCTGCTTGCTTTGTATTGCCATTTTGTTGTGTGGGGCAGATTTGCCTTGCCCGCTTGCTTCGTATTGTCATTTGTTGCGTGGGTGGGCAGGCGGGCATGTTTGCCTTGCCCGCTTGCTTTGTATTGTCATATTTGACTGTGTTTAAATAAGATAATTAATATAATTAAAATAGTTTTAATTAACTTATTCTTACTTCAGACAAACTTGTTTGCTATTGAACAAAGTGCTTTTTTACTTTTCGTATTTAGCGTAGTTGTAAATAATAATTACAATATTAAAGAATCATGTTTGTAAAGATGAGTTACTATTATATCAAATGGACTACTTTGGCTATGGCCGCATTTCCTTTGGATTTTAGGGCGAAACTAGTCTATTTCGGAATGCATGGCATGATTGCAGATGGACTACTTTGACAATTTAGAGGTTTTCTCATTAACTATTCACAATGTGACACTATAATTTCTAGACATTGTGTAAAACAGGGAATAGTATTAAAAAATGCAAGAAAGTAGTTTTGACAATAAATGTCAGTTACACTAGTTTCGCAATAAGCCCTCGATATGGGGTCACTGGGTTCAAGGTCAAGTTCACTGTTACTAAAAATAGACAACTTTACTTAGGAATGAGATATTGGCCTAAAACTTGGTGTGTAGGTGGCTTATATAAAAAGCACGTTTGGGATTGCATTTATGGTCAAGATCAAGGTCACTGTCACTAAAACAATGCCATGTACGGGACGTGTATTGCTCTGCAATACTTGAGCATTTTGATATACTTGGAGTTCACACGTGATATTGTGTCTCTGCTTCAAAGGGTTTCGATTCTGCTTAATTAAGGATCTTTGTTTTACGTTGAATGTTTATCACATTAAACAAACATCTAGTGTTTTAGACATTCGCAACCCCATCCACCCTCGCACCCCACCCCCGCACCCACACCCACCCATCCCCATTCTTATTGGCTATGTTAAAAATTCACGTTAAAGAACCATAGGAATCGATTCGGTATTACATATACCGTATGGTCGCGACACCTATGTATCCTTTCCCTCTGTCTGGGCGGTGAACCGCTAAAGGATCTAAGTGGTGGCGATCTAGAAGAGGGATTGGTGTTTACTCAAAATTAAATATAAAACCCTTCATAATGTGCATCATTTTCATATACAATGTTGATACATATGCATTCAATTAATTATTGTTAATGAAAATGTTCTTGACCAAAAGCATGACGAATCGTTTGCGAGATGAGCATTTAAATTATAAAATTGTTCATAAAATTCAATTAATGTTTACTTCTTCAACAAAACAAGAGTCAGCCACAATGATTAATCATTTAAACAACAAAACTAGCCGCGACTCGGCTAGTTTTCAGACGAAACTAAATATTAAATCGTAAAGATAATGAGTCCTAATTTAATGCATATGCACATTGCATATGAATCTGAAAGAAAAGGTCATAATTCCAACAGGAAGAGTAGTATTCACAGAATACAGTCACTCCAACAAGTATTACAAAGCAAAAGTGATACAAAAATTACACATTCAGTAAAAAAGCACATCACAAACATACACCGAAACACAAAAGAAACGCATCACTTAGTTAAACTGCTGTATCTTTTTTATTATCTGCACAATTTATTCGGGTTAAAATAAATTCATAAGACCATTATTATGTTGATATACTTTGACAATTTAACAAAACTCGGATAACGATAAGTATGGATTTCATTCGATTGATGGAGCACACCCCCAAAGTCCAAAGTCATAAAATTAAATATTGTGTGTATCCGCCGCGCGCATGGATGCAAGCTGCACATCTTCTCCACATTGACCCAATGACATTGGCAAGCAAGCGTTGAGGAATGTTACGCCACTCTTCAGTCAGTGCCTGACGTAACTCTCGATGTTGTTCGGTGGATGCTGACGCCCATACACACGTCGTTTCAGCGTCGCCCATATGTTTTCGATTGGAGCGAGATCTGGGGATAACGGTGGCCAGTTCATAACTTGGGACATTATTCTGCTGCAGAAAGTTGGTGGTTAGGCAAGCTACGTGTGGGCGCGCATTATCATGTTGAAGGACACCGTAACCCCTGCCAAAATTCTGACGTAAGAATGGAATTACTTCTGATTGAATGACGTTATTTGCGTAAGATTGTGCGTTTACGTTACCATCCAAGAACACTAAATTAGTACGTCTTTAATACCTGCCCACACACGTACGCTTCCACCTCCCCGACGGTTGTACCTCTGGACGCAGCGATCGGTGACGCGTTCATCCCGTGCCCGCCACACCCGTACACGCCCGTCCAGACGGTTTACGTTGCCTTTTGATTCATCGGAAAATAGTGTGGCACCCCACTGGCGTAGCGTGTGACGCAGATGAACTTGTGACCATGCTAATCGTTGTCGTCTATGTCTTGGCGTCAATAGCAACCCCCTTTTTGGTCGTCTGGCCTTGAAACCAATAGC
The DNA here is from genome assembly GCA_037043455.1 of Cyrtodaria siliqua. Lineage (NCBI taxonomy): Eukaryota > Metazoa > Mollusca > Bivalvia > Adapedonta > Hiatellidae > Cyrtodaria > Cyrtodaria siliqua. The sequence goes on along the minus strand of JAWPHD010002651.1, from coordinate 61,427 downwards.
ATACAAACGACGTCTAACGTTCATCGGGTGAATGACACGGCAGTAAAATAAAACTAACAGAACCATGAATGATAGGAAAAGCAAAGAATATAAATTAAATATGAATATAATAATATATTTATATTTAAATACGAACTATTTTAAGTATAAAAGTGAGGTGTTTCTTTTGTGTTTCGGTGTATCAGGGTTGACAACAGGGGTACCGCCTTGGAACGGTCAGTGACAAAAGGGACCGCCGGGGAGTTTAAACCGGTTCAAGGGTGCGCACCACCAAACCTCACTCTTACCCTTTAACCATCCCTAAACAACAGGACGTTGTAAATAAATGTAATCCACGCCGAGTTAAGCCCTTACATTTGAGAAAGCTTAGATAAGTGTTATAATAATAAACACAGACATTTTCATGTATATAATATATCAAAAATAATTAAACCTAAGAAGCTAATTCCATATAACACATGTATATGATGGTTGCATTCGTATTTCGATCGACACCCTTATTCTTTCAGATCGCCTCCAATTCCGTTAAACAGCATTTATTTCATTAGTTTACGCCAAATAGTTATGTTCATATTGACATTATTGTGCACCATACTGTTAAACTTTATATTTAACAATTCGTGAAAACGACCGGATATCTACACATTGTTAGGACAACCGTAAACCCCCTCACTATTTGATTGCGGGGACATATCCTTGTCGCTGGATTTATAAACGCCACAGAAATCCAAACAAAGCACGTTTTATTGCAAATGTGATTGAAAATTCAGAAATCTGTTTTGATCGATCAAAAACTCCGGAGATGTCCTTGATAAATTACTGTGTAAGAATTTACATGCCTCTACTATAAGCACCTACGACCTTTCCACGCTATGCACCACTCTACCTGATCAAAGATAAATTGATTCAACCTATACAGAAGACATTTGCCAGAGAAGGGATTACTTTCCTTGCTCATAATAATGTCAGGGCTTTCCTTACAAACGCCCCTAATGCTACGTATAACATGTGGACTTGCGCTGATGTTTGTAGAGCGTTATCTTTTCTTTTAGAAAACATCCTTATTAGATACGGTAGAACCGTTTACTGCCATGTTGTTGGTATTCCTATGGATACTACCTGTGCACAACTTGTCGTAGATTTGTTTTTATACTGTTATGAAAGAGATTTTATGTTGAGTTTGTAACCTGCTAGCCAGAGAGACATTATTGATGCGTTTAATAATACATCTCAGTATATGGATGACATACTCGATATTGATAATCCGTTCTTTACTCATATGATGACATATTTATCCACCAGGGCGCACGTTGAATAAAGCTAACAGTTCGGATACCATTGTTGCATTCCTCGATCTTCATCTCTAGATTTCAAATGATTACATACATACTAAAATCTATGATAAGAGAGATGACTTTAAATCTGACATCGTTAACTATCCATATTTAGATGGGGACGTACATCGTGCTACATCATACGGGGTTTATATCTCCCAGCTAAGTCATTTTGCTAGGGCATATAACATTGTTAAGGATTTCAATTATCGAAATCAAATTATTACAAGTAAACATCAAGCAAGGTTTTCGTTGTCATAATATACTTATATCTTTTTCAAAGTTCTATCGCTACAACGAAAACCTGCTGAAGAATTTTACACCTATCTGAAAACGTGCCTGCGACTAGGAATCTCACAACTTTTATTCTATAGAGATGTGATCTACAAAGTATAAAACTAATGAGAGCATTCGTCAGAAAAGGATATTACCTTTTAGTATTACAACGCACTTCATGCTTGGTGATTGACCCCTCTACAAGCAGTCACTACACTTCATTATTCTGTTGTGCGATGATCGGACAGTCTCATGGGACTTCAAGCTTGCACCTTCTAAAACCCTGAAAGGGGTGGTTGGTGCATGGACTTTTGGTCGTACCCCAGATTGGGTTTCTCGTTGGTTGCAACTGCTGTGGTTGTCAGTACAATTCTGGATACATCCTGGGGTGTCTTTAATTAGGTTATTAGTTTTTTTGTGTTTTTTTACAATAGCATACGTGTATCGTTTCCTAATCCTTCTGGATGTTGGCTTTATTGTTAGATATTTCCTTTTGATAGGAGGTACTTTTTTTCTACACTATTTTGTCAATTGGAGCGTTGGGGACAATAGCGAGGTTGTTACCGTTGTGTACACTTAAAATAGAGTTAAGCTAATCAGTGGGCTATATTGCCTATTGACCGTTCCAAGTTAGTAACCCTGTCTTCACTACTTTTTGTGATGTGTATTGTCCTTTTCACTGTATAGTTAATTTGCTCTTTGTTTTTGGTACAGTGCGGACCTAGGTGCCATTGCATTCGGGTGCTGTGATTTCTATAGGAGAATTTTTCTCATTTTTTACACACAAAAAAAGGCGAAAAATGTAATGTTATCCGTTTTAAACTTTGCAACACTATATTTCGTTCTAACCTGTTCTCGTTGAGTACAGATGCCCTAGGAGAGAAATATGTGTAATTTATTAGTCTGTGTTATGTCTCAGTTTATCTCAGTTTACAAACAAAATTGGTTGTAATGGAATATGTTCTTACTTTCAGGTTGTAGCGCTATTCATCGATGTTATAGTCTCACAGAATTCAACAACCACAGGTACAGCATGCTTAATTAGTTTTGAAAAAGACAGACCAAAATGTATTTCTAAACATGTTTTTGAGTAATTTAAACATGTTTTGTAAATCCATTAAACCATTATACAATTGGTCGTGTATTGACATTCTTCTATGTAATGTTTTCTTATTCCTCATTGTTAGATAGTGTTTCAATCTCTTTCAATATAAACATGTTACTATCATGTTATGGTCCTGCCGTTTTTATTTAACGCATTTAAAAACTTAAAAATATAGACATTTTCTTTGTTACATGATTGTCAGTGTGGAAATACTGTTTACAAGCACCCGGAAATCTCAGAAGTGTCCACGAATTTGCTGTTAAGTTAGAAATAGGACAAAAATAAAGACAATTCAGGTGATATTTCCTCCAAAAACGGCTTATTCACCGCTGGAAATGAGATATTGTATTGTTCATAATATTAACCAGGGTAAGTATTATTGCTCGTGGAGTAATGGTCCATAAAACGGTCAGTGCAATTTCTGTTTATCAGTAGCAGCACAGCTCATTGAAAAGAAGATGGAACAGGAGTGTAAGCAATGTTAATCAAAATGTACACAAGAAATATATCCTGGACTAGGTTTTCTTCTTTGTTATGTACAATCTGTGATTACTTTATGATACCGTAGTCTGGAAATATATATATTTGTGGCGCATTCAAGGTAATGCACTTCGTTGAATATATTCACTAGTGAGCTCTAGATAACTATTACCACGGACAAAATAAACAATACACTACGACCTGCATTCATTTCATTTATATTATATGTCATATATTATATGATGTCATAATCTAAGTCTTATGGGAGTATTGCCGGGTTCGGTGAATAGCGGTGAATGTACGAGTGGCGGCTCATGTCATAAGTACCAAAAGTAATGAGTTAGAAACAGTAACACGTTACTCCTAAACTTCTAGTGTTTCTCTTGATTTGACTAACTATTGGAGGATTGTTCATGAAATTTGGTAAACGTTCATACTAATTTCTCGCCGATTTAATTGATACAGAATATTAACATTAGTAACAATGACACGTCATTGTGACGTGACATATTCGACATGCATATCGAATGACATGGACGCGGTAAGAGGCGATGAGCAACGTGGATATACAAAAATTGAAGTTTTGCGAGAGAAATCGGGAAAAGCTGAAGGAAGATTGCGGTAATCGTTACCCAACTAAAATCATTCAGTTTTACGTTCTTACTTTAAAACATTGCGTTTATATTTCACACATATGTTTTTTTTCTTAATTAATTCATTAGGTATGTTACAATATGTACTATATACCGTTAATAAATTTCACACTAAATGATAAATCTGAAAGCTTGTGACTAAATAGTACGACACAGACTTAATTACTTAAGGTCACGTGATCTGTAGCCCAGAAAACCAATATCTTTTACGATTACACATTATGTTTGGCCTAAGCGGCCGAAGTGCTGGATATCAGCCTTTTGAAACAGGAATGTACCACCTTTAAATTTATATAAAAAGGGAACTTTCTTCTGTGTTGGAACAACCAAAATCAAATCCAAATCAACTTTTTAAAACGAAAATTCCCGCGTCTATACTATTGGACCTTACTGTCGTATAACTAAACTAACTCAACGTCGATATATTAAATACACTTTTTCGCATTGGACTTCAACGTAAACAAGTACACCAGGAACAATACGCTCTGCCATAAGATATTATTCGATGACAAGCTAGTGACAATGCTAATACAAAATTCATATTCGTTTATAATTCTAGTGTTTCAATGTTCTACTGTGCATAGCATGCAATATTCAAAACCGTTTAAGACGTCATTTTAAACGCCAGAAAACACGTTAACCGTTGAAACGTCATTTTAAACGTCAAATGTAAAATAACAACGCAATGAAATGCGTTATTTTAACCGACGCTACATTCCAACAACACATTTAAATAGACTGAAGCTGTATATTCTTCTTGTTCGATGTTGAGAGATAGGCATAAAATGTACGTTGTGAGAATGTGTTTGTATTTTGTGCATTGGCTCGACAAAACGTGTTTCATAATACATAAAACTCCATGTTAGATAAGAAATAAAATATTTCCAGCGGTTTTATATTGTACGAGATCAAAACCTGGTGTTTGGGACTTGAAACACATCGAAATCGATGATCTTCAAGTCCCGTCCACCAGGTTTTTATCTGGGACAATATAAACCCGCTGGAAATATTTTATTTCTTAAATTAAACATAGACAGCTTCTAGAATCCGACAAATAAACATTTATGTCATTTCTCTTCAAGAACATTTTTGGAATTCCACTATATTTAACATGTTGACTACTATGTGTGCACATACTGTTATACTGTTAAATATGAAATAGATAATATCTACAGCAATATAATAAATACAGTCAACATAATACAAACTATCCATTCTTAGTTTAATTATTACCCCAGTTCACTTACGATCGTAACTACCGTGGTGACATAAGCCTGTGGCAATTTAGTTTTATCATTTTAAACAGTATACAGGTGGGTGCAGCGATTTAAATGTGGTGTTATAGACATTTCGGATGAGCCATGGTCGGGACGGCATATTTCTTCCACAGACTCTATTAATGTTGAAAAAGTGAAAGAATTGTTGGATGCAGATAGGAGATATACATGTTAGGAAATAGCAAAAAATGGCTAGAGAATATTTTGAGACCAACGGTAAGGAAGAAGCTAGACTCTTTCTGGAAGCTAGCCCTATCATATGAAACGATAACGCGAAGCCCCATCAATCAATTTACGTTAATAACGTCACACAATTGGGAAGTTTTGAGTCCTCCCCCACCGCCATCACTTATTCTCTGAATTTAAGTCCGTGGGACTTTGACCTTTAAAAGAACCGTTTCGAGGAACACGATATTCTAAATGAGCTACAATGTGTCATGGCCAACAAAGTGACGCATATAAATTTCGGTTGCCTAGCATCCGGTATTGTAATGTTACTAAGGAGATGGTAAGGGGTGTTAAATTGAAAGATCTTAGCTAAGTAAACGTATTTGTATTTATAACAGTTGAAACATTAATAAATATCCCTTGGAAGCAACAATCATAAACAAGAGAGAAAAGTAGTAGACTCGGTTTTATTGAGTCTGTTTATGAGAGGTAATTATAAGATGCAATACCTCTCACGCATCCTAGCACCGGCTTAAGCGATATTCTACCTTAAAGCAACACATAATGGGCCTGATGACCCAAAAGGACCGGTAATAACACTACTGATTTGTAGTCGGGGCGACTATTTACGGCCACCACACAGCACTAAACAAACGCTAGTGTGAATGTCAATAAATATTGAAAAGTGGATCCCTTGGAAGTAACAAACACAAACAAGAGAGAAATGTAGGAGACTCGGTTTTGTTGAGTCTGTTCATGAGGGGTAATGTGAAGTGTAACACCTTACGCCTCCTAGCACCGTCGTAAGCGATATTCTGTTTTAAAGCCGCAAAGATTGGGCCTGATGATCCCAGAGGACCAGTAAGTAATAAAACCTTAATTTCAACATAGATAGTAGGAATATTGTAAAACTGAAAGTCAATTTTAATCAGATTATCGCGTTTTTTCAATAAAAACATGTTTTTAAACGTGTTTTTTGTCAACATATTCGTTATAAAATCCTGCTAATATAAGCGTTCACATCGCTTAATGGAATTAATGCGGGACCACGTAATGATAGGATGTAAAATAGAATAAAATGGACAGTTAGATACAAACTATGATAACTGAAATAACTTTATTGACATTTAGTTGAAATTATGCTATATACATATATAGATATATAGTTTGATATATTACTTGAACACGATAGTTTATACATATTTTTCTTAGACATATATCTATAATTGACCTGTGATAATTATTGTTCTCAGAAATCGCTCGAGATGTTACTAACTTTAGGCAGACCTAATAATAATAATACTAATTGTTATAAGGTCTGTGATATAGGCTAACAGAAAATCACATTATTAGTTTAACAAACCTTTCCCCGACGCATTTTTAAAATAAAGCAAGCTTCATTGAATTAGGATAATTATAAAATAAACAAATGTTGTCTTTGATGAAAATATATGTATGGTATGATAAAAAGATGTTGGTGGTGCGTGAACGGCATTTGATAGTTCCCATGATGTAATGTGAAAAAATATTTCAATTAAATATTATGGTAATCTAATTAATTACTCTCCAAATGTGCATGTAATGCATGTAATTATTATTAAAAATTAAAGTTCACATCAAAATCAATATTTTAAATACAAGATGTCCATAGATAAACAATTGTTTGCCAAGGAGAATCTTTTTATTATTTTAATTCAATTCAATTTTTATTAAGGTACAAACATCATTTTACAATGTCCATCGCCATCAGCACTGAGGCGGTAATACATACAAGACATACTAAATACAAATACACACATATATGTTCTGGAGAAGAGCAAGAGAAATATCTACGTATGAGTAAACTGTTTTAAGGATAAACACGTATATATTATTGAAAGTATTTATAGCATACATGTTGTTCACACTTCACTGGCATAGCTCGAAACACTAATAAATATTATGTAAAGTACATGATCCAGCTATGACCTATACAGATAATTATATGGTGTGATTGCACGAGCTTCACGAATACTAATACCATAATACATATTTGCATTGTAAACATAAGGCATCGTGAAAAGAGTGTTTTGTTGTTGGTCATTACATTTTTAGAACAGTTAAACAATACAATATAATAATACTAATAAAAAAACACTCACAAAAACTGCACCTGGACATACGTTTTAAATGTATATATATATATTCTGTTAAGCTTTCAAGTTTGATATTCGCAAGACAAATATATTTGGCTAGCCTATTCAATAATTTTGAATTATCCGTAGATAACAAAGATTTAAACTTTTGTAAACTAGGCTAACTACAATAGTATTTAGGTAAACATTCTATTCTTATTTCTCTATAACACGGACAAGCTAAAGTAAAGTGATATTCATCTTCAACAACATTTATATAGCAAAAAGTACACTTTCTTTGATCCCTCTCTATATTTCTAAATCTGCACTCTTCAATAGTCAATTTATGAGCTGAACATCTTAATCTAGTTAATGCTATCCTTTGCTTATTATTTTGGACACAATTAATATATGTTTCACATCCAAAGTTTGTTTTAATATATTTATAAGTAGACAGTTTTGGGAAAGAAGTTAAGGTTGCAAACCATTCCTGCAAATGTTGATCATAGGGCCTCTCTTTGATACGAGTTAGATGTAGCTTTGTAATAGTTTCGTTATTCCATAAAAAATTAAATCAAAGATTATTAAGAAGGCGTTCGACATGAGCCGCCCATGATTCATTATCATTATTTTGTATTTGATTCTGTAATACCTTATACATTAGTGAATGTGGCAATTTCATAATTTTAAACCAAAATTTCAAGATTCGTTCTTTGCGTAATATTGCCAAAGGTACTTTACCTAACTCTTCATAAACAATTGCATTTGGCGTTAGATGTCTAACGTTAAGACTCTGTTTCAGAAACTTCAAATAAATTCGTTCAATGTCGGGGGAGGTATGAAACCCCCATACTTCAGCACCATAATTCAAAATAAGTAGAATCATTGTATCAAACAGTTTTAGTTTTTCGCTTATGTTTAGCTCAATTATTTGACGCCAGCGCCGACGCCAACGCCGTCGCCGACGCTGGGTTGATTACATAAGCTCTCTTATTTTTTGAATAGTCTAGCTAAAAAGTATATGTGTCTTTTGTTGCGCCGCCCATTGTCGCAGTCTAGCACGTATTAATGTCATGAAAACCCTGGGCAGTAATGGAAGTAAAATGCACGATCTCTTTATTATCAGATTTAAACATTCGACAGGCAAACGGTAAACCTAGTAAAAAATATATCGATTTTAAGACCGTAAATTGTGTGCGAATCGGTATTCAACATGATTATATAATCAATATCAAAATAATAGCATAATCTTATCGACACACAAGGCAATAAGTAATAATAATAGTACTATCTAACAATAGCAGTAATACATAACCCCATACATACACACACACACACACACACACACACACACACACACATAATACACACACATACATGTACCTACATGCACATATATGCACATGTATGTATATGAAAATAACTACATACATATGCAAAATATGTATAAATCAACATTATGATTTTGTCAAACACGTACATCAATAAATGTCTATAAATCGCATTGATAAGTATGCAGACTGACTCTGTTCTCCAAAACGTATCATAAATGATACCATCACAGTACATGTCACCAATAATTTTTGAAATTGTTTTAAATATAAATCGTAGATCATATATCGTAAGTCCATTGTTCGTATCCTTGTTTCGTTCAATTAAACTGCAGTACACTGAAACACATACAATCCATCTAACCTTCATCACTATTGTCAAATTGAACATATGCATTTAAAAATAATCTCCAATTTCACGCGGTTCGTTTTGAATTACATTTTGAATTAGGTGTACACTATTTTCCAATTTTAAACCTGTATGTTTCTGTTGCCGTGGAGTTTTACCTTAAACCAAATAATTCCACTAAATGCATATCATAATTGTTTAAAACTGTTTATAATAAAATATGATCGTATGTTTTATTACAAAAATATAGATGTTGAATTAAAAGCTCGACTTTTTACCGCAATGAAATTGACAGATAATAGGACAGATAAAAGGACAGATAATAGGACAGTTTGCTCGTATGTTACTGATAATTTTATAAATTAACCAAAATAACTATTTTAATTATATTTTGTGATATAAAAAAACGAACAGTTATTGTTGATGTATATCATATACCTTCTTATCTAAGATATCTTTGGTAAAAATTATCATTATTTGCAAATGTGTGTGTTTTGCCCCTAAATTTGAAGTTATATATTTTTTCTATCTTTCCTTTAAGAAACTTATAAAACTTGTTTTTTCAATAGCGGAGGAAATCACAAAAATGCCTGCAGTTGATGTATCGAACTAGAAGCATTCGTAAATTTAATAATTTTCATAGTTGAATTTCATGTTAATTTTCGCTGAAATCTTGAAAATCATCAAATTTCAAAAAAAGCATATTACACTTTTTTGACGTTCAGATACTCTTTTACAACCAATAAAGGTCATACGCTGTAAGCGTTTGAATATTAATAATTAAGAGATGTTCATTTGAGTGAGCTCGGACTACAGAATTATAGACACTGTAACGAGGTCTTTGAGTGGTCGAATGGTGATAGTTCATCGCGTTAGGTTTCTATTGGGTAACGCGTTACTTATGTGGCATGTAACGCGTAAGTGAATGTTCTGGTCAACTAGTTTAATTGGGAATAACGCGTTAGAGATGGAATAAGTAACACGTTACTTTTTGTAGCGCGTTACTTTTCGACTTATGACACAAACCGCCACTCATAGTCGAGTATGCCGTCACTTCCATTAAGATCCAGTTCGTATAAATATAAACTAATCAAATTGAACTATTCCGCTGACCATTTACCCGCGAAATATGCTCCAAATCCCAGACCAGTTCCTGCCGCGCTGTCTGTATACAGCTGGACATCAGCATTAGACACCCAATAATGGTCAAGGAAAACTGATATACCATTAAACTGTTTGACATTTTTTAATCACATGGCCAGATCTGGGCGTATACCTTTCTGATATGGTGATGCGGTTTCGTAAGGCCACAAATTGAGACAATAAGCCTTCTACAAACCGGTCTTCCCGGTAGGATTGCTCTACATGCAAAATTAAGTACGCCAATCAAAGAGTGCATCATTCTTAAAGTAGCCTTTTCTTTAGATAATATTTCTTGAAATTTTTCAACAATCTCCTCCATTTTTTCTCTATATATTCCAGCCGGGACATGGTAAATAACAATATTAATTTTTATTTAAATCGGCTTTTTATGTTACTCGAAGCGCGTCACCGTTAACTTACACTCTAAACAATTATAACTCTCGAGAGGTCATTTTACTCTCTTATATGCTTAATAACGATGTTATCTTAAAATCGCCATTTACGTGAAACAAGTGTTGACAGGTCAGTGGCATTGTAAAGAAAGTCCAAGTAAGGCGTCAGTAAATCAAGTGTCACGCGTTAAAACATTGATTACAATTGCTAATTTTCAGTTAAACAAATAGGAAAAATCTCATCTCTAACGTTTCGAAAACATGGAATAACGCGTTAGAGTTGGAATAAGTAACGCATTACTTTTTGTAGCGCGATACATTTTGTAGCGCATTACTTTATGACACAAACCGCCACTCATAGATATTAGTTCATCAAAACGAATCATAAAATATACAGTAGCACTTTACATATTTTCTAGTATGTGACCACTTTACGTATTTTCTAGTATGTGACGAGCTTCGCTTTAATGGTACTGGTGGTATGGTTACAATCCCAGGAAATGCAACTACGGCTAACACCACAGCTACGTATAAATGTTATGAGGGATATAACATGACTGGAAATGCTAAACGAGTTTGTCAGAGTGACAAGACATGGAATGGCTCTGCACCTGAGTGTATTGCTATAGGTGTGTTGTGTTTGAAGTTAATATGTATGTGTACACATTTATTTCCAAGGAATGCTAAAGAAATATAAAAAGATCGGACAGGATAAGTAGCATTCAAGGAGGACAGTCAATCACAAAATACAGAAACAAACACGCAAACAGACAAACAAAAAGGCAAAAGTAATAATAAATGCAAACGACATCACAAACACAAAAGGGTTGACAATAGGGCTACCGCCTTGGTATGCCATTGGGGGGTTAAACCGGTGCTAGGGTGCACCAAACCTCACACTTTCCCTACTGTCATCCCATTAAAACAGGACAGTGTAAATAAAGAAATCCCCGCCATGATTTAATCTCTAACCAACAAGGCAGCATCAATAGGCAATATAAGTAAAACGCAAATATGCTCGTGTAATTATAATACAAAAAAACAATAGCCTAGAAAGCCAGAATGAAGGTACTCAATGACTTGGCAGAAGCCAGAGCAACACGAGAATAAACCATTAAGGGCACGACACGAAAGATCATAGACAAACATCAAACGTCACCGTCCCAATGGGCTAAACTTGCGTAATTATAGAATTAACTCACTAACTATTGTTCAAAATGTTAACCAGGGTGATCGCGCGTAAAACAGTCAGACTGGTACAATTTCTGTTTATCAGTAGCAACAAACCTCACTCAATAGGAGATGAAACGGGCCTAGACGCAATACAAATCAACATATTTACAGTAGCTATATCACGGACTGTATGAACGTGTGATAACACCATATTCTGCAAAAGCAACGTGTGGCGCATTCCACAAACATGGTATTCCATAGAATAGGCGCAAGGGTGATCGTTAGATAACTATTGCCACGATCAAAAGAACAATATATATAACGCTCTGCATACATTCTCTTTTTATACTATATGTCATATATTATACGGTGTTATAATCAAAGTTTGATGGGAGTATTGCTGGGTTTGGTGGGTATCGGTGAATGTATGTCGAGGATGCTGTTACCTCCATTAAGCTCCAATTCGTGTGCATATACACTTATCAAATTATGCGCTCAGCGGTTTGTACTCATACAAACCGAATAAATGCACACATTAATACATCAAATCGAATTATAAAATATACAGTAGCACTTTACTTATTTTCTAGTATGTGACCACTTTACTTATTTTCTAGTATGTGACCTCCCTGACTTTAATGGTACTGGTGGCATGGTTACAATCCCAGCAGGTGCAACTACGGCTAACACCACAGCTACGTATACATGTTATAAGGGATATAACATGAATGGAAATGCTACACGAGTTTGTCAGAGTGACAAGACATGGAGTGGTTCTGGACCTGAGTGTAAAGCTATTGGTGTGTTGTGTTTGAAGTTAATATGTATGTGTGCACATTTATTTCGAAGGAATGCTATACTTGCGTAATTATAGAATAAACTCACGAACTATTGTTCAAAATGTTAACCAGGATGATCGCGCCTAAAACAGTCAGTACAATTTCTGTTTATCAGTAGCAACAAACCTCACTCAATAGGAGATGAAACGGGCCTAGACGCAATATAAATCAACATATTTACAGTAGCTATATCACGGACTGTTTGAACGTGTGATAACACCATAGTCTGCAAAAGCAACGTGTGGCGCATTCCACAAACATGGTATTCCATAGAATAGGCGCAAGGGTGATCGTTAGATAACTATTGCCACGATCAAAAGAAACAATATATATAACGCTCTGCATACATTCTCTTTTCATATTATATGTCATATATTATAAGGTGTTATAATCAAAGTTTGATGGGAGTATTGCTGGGTTCGGTGGGTAGCGGTGAATGTATGTCGAGGATGGCGTTACCTCCATTAAGATCCAATTCGTGTGCATATTGACTTATCAAATTATGCGCTTAGCGGTTTGTACTCATACAAACAGAATACATGCACACATTAATACATCAAATCGAATTATAAAATATACAGTAGCACTTTACTTATTTTCTAGTATGTGACCACTTTACTTATTTTCTAGTATGTGACCACTTTAATTATTTTCTAGTATGTGACCACCCTGACTTTAATGGTACTGGTGGCATGGTTACAACCCCAGGAGGTGCAACTACGGCTAACACCACAGCTACGTATACATGTTATGAGGGATATAACATGACTGGAATTGCTACAAGAGTTTGTCAGAGTGACAAGACATGGAGTGGTTCTGCACCTGAGTGTATAGCTATAGGTGTGTATGTTCATTTATTTGAAAGGATTTGTGTTATTACATCACTATGCTGTAAAGAATAAACGTATGCACTACTGTGCAACGAGTATTGTAGGATGCACTCTACAAAATAAATATTATTAAATAGGGATACATGTGAACAACACCAGTTCTGTTAAATAATATAATTTTCAATGTATTTCTCTTGTAAGTGGCATTCAAATGCATGTTATATATGTGGGAAATATGGCCACAGTAGCTTTATATTGTCGAACCCAAGGTCGGAGTGTCTCATCCTTTACTCTCTGCCATATCTTGCAATTAATCTCTAAGTATGCCATATAATTTTAAAATTGTTAAATCGAGATTATTGTCTATGAATTATAATGTCGATAGACCGGACACCCTCCAGGACCAGGATGATCAGCAATGGTAAAGCCGTTGGTTAAGGGAGATAATCCAGTTGTACGACCTGACTTACTAGATAAATAGTCACAAGGATACTCTCCGAAGCCGGATGATCCCCTGTGTAACCCAGTGAAGCCATCACCAAGGGAGATAATCCATTTAACACATTACTGATAAAACACTCCGAACCCTTGTCCGGTAGAATTACGCCACAGCAAATTTAAACCTAATTCTGTCCCCCAATTGTAGCGGACAAGAGCATGTCAGAATGTATTCAATCCAATCTAACAAGATTTGGGTTAGCCTCAAAATCTTTAATAGTTTTTTTGAGTGAATTTAATAGCAAATCATTGCCTTCTTTTGTCGGATGTGTGCCATCACGTTTATTAAACAAACTGACATCAGCCATTCTAATATTGTGAACTATAATGCGACCGGCAGGGTTCTTGCATACAGCCGTCCGTGCGGGTCTATTAATACGTTTGAGCTTTTCTTCCATTTAATATGTATTTCATTAGTGCCCGCTCCCCGCCAGTATAATCGTGGAAGTATATCGGTCCAAACTAAGGTTGAACCCGCCAATGTAGAAAAAATGTACTTAATATATTTTTCTTTTTTTTTAATAAGAGAACATGTTTTATCTTGGATAATATATTATTCCCTCCAATATTGAGTACTAGCATTGTCGGTTTGCGCCTAAATAACCTCTCACATTGCAACTTTTGTAACAAACCTTCCCATTTCATCCCACCGGTCCCAAACCAAAATATTTGTAATCCACCACCAAGTTCCAAATTCTCATCTCCTAATTTCCGTGACATCTCGCCAGCATTTCTCACCAATGAATCGCCTACTTTCCATATATCTGTAATATTATGATAATTAATTATCTATTCTGCTGGCAAACAACCTGTTAACCCGAAAGTAGCCTGCATGAAAGTAGCCTTAATTGCGCGATTGCTGAGGGTACTACAATTTTTCAACGTGATATTAAAAACTACATTCTAATATAACTTTTGTAAGCATTCGATCCCCATCTGCCCAATAGTTTTATATCTTCGCTATTGACGCCTTCCATACTTAAGGTAGTAGCTCTGCCAATTTTAAATAAATGACTGTTATATTTGCCAGCCGGTAGTCCTAAATACTTTATGACTTTTGTTAGGACTGCAGAAATTAACGGGGACTTGTTCGAATGGCAAAAAAGTAAACGCAAAACAACTGGCCTACCATTTTGATTTGTTTTTGAAATTCGTATTGTTACACGTATCGCCATCAAATCTTTTTTTAACTGCACGTCATGAATCGTTAATGGCCTGTTTGAGCCTACTTGTGTTGAAAAATACCAATTCTCCGACTTTAAATAAACCAAAATACGCTAACATAAAAACTGCTCTAAAGAGTAATGTTTCATACTTCGAAAAAACAAAAATAGTTTACTGATTCACATATTTTTTGCAGCATTCTCCCTGTTATTGTTGCACTTGTATATTTTTGTTGGTGTAACCGCCGAGAACCTTCGAGCAGTTTTTTAACAAAAACATTGTCTGTTGGATCGGGTACGTCATTTATTTTATGATAGAAGCTAATACCGGATAAGTAAGTTGTTATACTAGAGGGTGCGTAAGCAGTCTCAAAGCAATACGATATATATAAAAAAATTGGTATTGGCCATTCTTGTGGTAAGTTGTATAGATTACGGAATTTGGCGATAGAGGTTAACGCGTTTTTATAAACACCCTGCGTGTTAGCAGCGATACTTGCAGTCACGAGCCTTCTGGCTCCTGACTTAATAGCTTCCTAAGATGGTTGGGCATTTTCTCTGGGCTTTGTTCTGCCCACGGTGCTAGTTGGTGGAATTTGTTGATCTGTAATCGTGAAAGACTGTGTGTAAGAACATTCATTTTCCCACTTATATGGGTTGATTTGACAGTCATATTTAATTCTAAGCATCTTAATGTAAATGCTCTCAGAAGTATCATCACTCTAACCGATTTTGAGGACTTCCAATTGATGATATGTACCACAGTACACATGTTTCAATGGTACTGATATTTTCATTGATGTTGCGTGGTTTCAATTCTAGATTACCATCCGCATTTACTTTTAAAGTGCCACCACCAGCACACAATTCCAACAACTCAATGTTGCCCTTCAGTAATATGGATATGTTGATATATTGATTTTGCCATATCTTCTGGCATATTTGGGCTGGGACATGGATAACTATATCGTCCACTCAACACTTCATTGGCTGCATATCGGACATGCCAAAATCGGCATCGGTCTCACCAAGCAGTGTTTCGTTATTGGTATCGCGTGTATGTATTCCCGTGGGGAATATCCCCGAGGCTTTTAAAACCTTGTCAAAATCCACAAAATAAATTATTCGTGGATGTCTTACCCTTCAACCCTGAACTGTGGTCGCCATGTAATTGGACAATTTCGTCCTCGCCTTCAGACTCCGAAACCGGCCTTGTCTGAACTCGTCCCTTTTTCGGTATCTCTATCTCAATTTCCTCGTCTTCGATTTCGTAATCCGGCACCGACCTGGTCGCTGTTCGTATCTTCTTTTTGTGCACTTCTGGCTTTGTCGTGGTGCTCCTCGTTTGCATTCTCTTGACTCTAGCATCCTGACTTGGTTTGCCACGTCCAGACATAATGATGAAGTTGTTATAAGACGATTAAGGTCGATAACAGTAACGAAAGTAAATTAATAACGATTTAACTTTTGCCGATACAGGAAATGGAAGTATCCTTTCGCGCATGCGCACTCGAATATTTCCTAGTATGCGTTCTACATCAGTTCGAACTAAAGCATTACAGCTACCGCGATCGTCCATGAAAATAAAACTGGCTATTTCTTAAAGAGGTGGCAATAGTCAAACTTAATTACTGTAAAAATAATATAAATGGTCCTTTGGAAACAACAAAAATACCCAAACAAATACAATGGCAACGTAGGTCCGCTCTGTGCCACACACTTAAACAGGCAGGATATCAATAGTGTTGATACATAAGTATTTTTACATGACCTTGAATTTGCGATGAAACGTGTTTGTGTGAATTTTGATGAAATCCAGAATGGCCATCGTGGTGTGATGTCGAATAATATATCTAGATCAGTGCAACTTCTGTTTACCAATAGTAGCACAGGTCACGTAAGATGTGATTGTACGGGATTTGAAGTAATTAAATTAACACTTTCGCAATAACTATATTTTGGGGTGGTTTTGTCTTCATTGTCATGCATTTTTTATTGGAGTATGAGCGTAGTGGATGAATAGCGGTGAATGTTTGTACAGTCCATCTTCGCCTTATCCTAGATCCACTAAGCACACATATCAAATAATAAAATGATACCATACGTTGTTTGTGCATTACTAAAAGATAAGGTGGGCCCATTAACACATCAAAGTTAATCAAAAATATGCAGTAGCATTTCACTTATTTTCTAGTATGTGACCTGCTTGACTTTAATGGTACTGGTGGTATGGTTACAACCACAGGAAATTCACCTACGGCTAACACCACAGCTACGTATACATGTTATGAGGGATATAAAATGACTGGAAATATTACACGAGTTTGTCAGAGTGACAAGACATGGAGTGGCTCTACACCTATATGTACAGCTATAGGTGATATTGTTTGTTATCAATGTTTTATTTGTGTATGTTGTGGAGGTTTCCCTTACTTACATACGTATACTGTAAACGCATGAACTGCTGTTTAAATATTTACTACGAAACGTGCATCCTTCGTGCAGTGATGCTGAATAAATATAACAGTGTAAATATTTTTTACTAATAGAAATACATCTACTTAAACTAGTCCATCCGGTAAAATGCCGTCCGTATTGATCAACCGTTTGGCTCCCAAATGTTATTAGCTTATTTAAAATGATTAAAACGGTCTCCTACTATTTTCAGACGCTACATTTGCATTTAAAATAATCTACAAGTTCACGCGGTTCGCTTTAAATTACATTTTGAATTAGGTACCCACTAGTTTCCAATTGTAAACCTATATGTTTCTAGTGCCGTAGAGTTTTACCTTAAACCAAATAATGTCACTAAATGCATATCGTAATTGTTTAAAAATGTGTTTGAAATTTAAATATGACCGTATGTTTTATTATAAGTCAAAAATATAAATGTTGAATTTATCAAAATTTTAAGAAATTGACAAATTATAGGACAGTTTGCTAGTATGTTACCGATGATTTGATCAATTTACCAAAATAAGCATTTTGTTGATATTTTATGAGACAAAAAATGAATAGTTATTGTTGCTGTATTATCACATATCATATAAGATATATTTTGGTCAAAGTTTATATTTTTTTCATCATTATTTGCAAATGCGTGTGTTTTGCCCCTAAATCTTAAGTTATATATTTTTTCATTTCCTTCCTGATAAGAAAGTAACGAAACTTATTTTTTTATAGAGGAGGACATCATAACAATGCCTGCATTTGATGTTTCGAACTAGATGTTTTTATAGATTTAATAATTTTCAAAGTTTTAGTTTAGGTTAATTTTCGCTGAACTCGTGAAAACCGACAAATAGCAAAAAATGCATATTCCATTTTTTTTACGTTCACACATGGATATATCAGCTTACTATTACCTTAAACGACAAATTACAAGCATTTGTTTTTAAATTTGTTTTATCGTTAATTTTTATAATTGAAGACTTTTGCTTCAAAATGTCATTCTTTACCATTTTACAAACATACGGATGCAGCAAAATTAGGAATCACATAATAGTTCTTGTCATAATGTTTTATATCGAAAGAAACATTAGACTTGACATTGAAATGAACATATTCGGCGAAAATGTCAAGATGTTTAAATCAGGTACACAATGAAAGTGTTACGTTATAAGTTGAACACCTCTCGTATTCTAATAAATGGCGATATAGTGATGTTGTTAGGACCTGTGTCTCTAACTAAACTAACATGTGTTCACGTTAATTTAAAAATCCAAGAAGAACGTACCATTGGCATATGGGTCTAATAGGGATGTTTGATACACTGTGTTGCTAGTCTACATCATAATTTATAGTTGGTATTTATTTTAAGGTAGCATATTAAATCACTTTGGAAAAACACTTCAAAATAACCTAGAATATCAACTCTGAGCCTATTGTAGGAAATGATAATGATTTTTGAGACCAGTGTAAACCATGATCAATTCGCAGAAACGCACATGCTAATCTGAGTTTACACAGTTTTCTACCAAGTCGTTGCAGTTTAAAAAAACACACCTTTAGAATATAAATGAATACTCCAAATCCAGATAAAGTGGTGTTCATTTTAGAAATACAACAATATATAGATTAATTAAAAATATAAGATAATCTAATAGTATCACACTTGTCAATTGTATGGCTCAAACAAACGAAAATGTTCGATTTAAGTGTCTGAGATGTAATAATCAACATTTGTATATTCTTTATCTGTTAAAATGTTATTTTAATTGATCTCAGTCATTGAATAGTAGTGATTTAAACATGATTTACAAGATAATTCTATAGTTTTTATTTTAAATTTTGTTTTGTTATCTTCAAAATAAATGTTCGTAAATATAACAAGAGCGCAATGACTGTTTTTATCAGTTTTCTTATATTCAAATTCGATACCATATACATATAATTGGCGGATTTTCTTTGACAACAGAACATCAATACTTAATTGTAAGCTATATGAAACAGCTCGCAAATAGTTTACATTTCCATTGTTCAGTAAACACAATAGTACAGTAAATCCAAACGTGCCATTTCACACTTACATGTACCAGCTAATTTCAGCTGCACTCATTTCACTATCATGAACATCCACACAGCTGGAACTCAATCCTGTTTTTGTTTTTATCAAATCGGTATATGTATCATAATGAAAAGCATACGAGCATGACATTTATAATCATAAAGAACGCTACACAATTGTTGTTAACGGATTTGATGTCCTTTCTTTTTTAATTTAAGAAGTGTCTATTCTGATAAGTGTTCCATTATACATCATATAACATTTGTTTAAAACTATTGATGAAGGAATGGAAAGAGTATTATGAAATGAGAAATTTGGAAATCGCCGAACACGATACATACAAAACATATTGCAGTTTCGGGTTCATTGAGACTGTTCATGAACGGTAGTGGAAAATGCTCGCTACCGTTAACGCCCTCTAGCCCCTGGTTGACCAAAACTCAATATTTAAAATGTCAACAGCACGAAAAATTTGAGCCATCCCGAAGATGGTATGCATATGACGGTGAACATGGAACCCTCAATGAGGTATTTTCATATCATTACATGGTCAGGGGCGTATGGTCCCAATGTCTAACAAAATGCTTTGTCCTAAACGAAAACACACTGGGTGAAATAAATAAAATGGAATTTAGCTGGGAGCAGAGGTTATGAGGTGTTCAGCTGGAACCATTATGCACCATGTGCGTTTAATATACACTTCTATTTGAGAATTCGTAACCATCCTCAGACTAAAGGCCACATCTTTCTAACGTGTGCAAAATATTAACCTCGTGTGCATTTTGTTGCTCTCTGATTGTTGTTGGACATCTTAATGGCTGTTTCGGCTTTAAAACGTCACGGAGTTTTCTTTTCTGTGCCCCGCGATTTCATTTCGAACAATCAAAACTCTGGTTCCTGAAAATTAAAAAATATATTAGGTTGATTTGTAGCCTGTGGTGTGAGGGTAAATTTAAAATAATAACCAAAACTAATCAATATTTTAAGTTAATTTTGACCCTATAGAACTAAAGACATAGTGTCTAAATTTTAACGCTACACAGTGTTAAAAGTTGCAGAATATGATGAAATCTGTTAAAAATTAGATTATTGTTATATCGCGCATGTAATTAAATAATTTCAGTTTATCAGAAGAAGCAAAAATAGCCACCATCCCTCACTTCGACTTTTCAAAACAAGACAATCGCCGGTTTAGTACACAGAATATGAGCTAATGACTAATAGAGAGCTGACGTTTTAAATTAAAACATCCTTGTACACACTGGTCGAGCTTAAATGGTAATTAAGTACCAACTGCATGCAATACAGGTACATATACGACAACTGCCTTTGACAAACGTGTTCGTCTTCCATCTTGTCAGAATTACACCTTATCATAGATCCATTCAGCATATATAGAAAATAATAAAATGATGTCGTACGCGGTGTGTGTACTTACAAAATGATAAGGTGAACACTTTTAATACATCAAAGCGAATCATAAAGTATACAGTAGCTCTTTACTTATTTTCTAGTATGTGACCACTTTACTTATTTTCTAGTATGTGACCACCCTGACTTTAATGGTATTGGTGGCATGGTTACAACCCAAGGAGGTTCAACTACGGCTAACACCACAGCTACGTATACATGTTATGAGGGATATAACATGAATAGAAATGCTACACGAGTTTGTCAGAGTGACAAGACATGGAATGGTTCTGAACCTGAGTGTATAGCTATAGGTGTGTTGTGTTTATAGTTAATATATACATATATATATATTTGAAAGGATTTCTGTTACGCTTTCTTGTTTTATATTATCTAGTGTAATATATCTATTTTTATGGGAGTAGTGGCGTGGTAAATGAGTAGCGGTGAATATTGTTATAGTCCATTGTCGCCTTATAAAGATCTATTTAGCATATATAGAAAATAATAAAATGATGTCTCACAAGGTGTGTGTACTTACAAAATGATAAGGTGAACACATTAATACATCAAAGCGAATCATAAAGTATACAGTAGCTCTTTACCATTTTTCTAGTATGTGACCAATTTACTTATTTTCTAGTATGTGACCACTTTACTTATTTTCTAGTATGTGACCACCCTGACTTTAATGGTACTGGTGGCATGGTTACAACCCCAGGAGGTGGAACTACGGCTAACACCACAGCTACGTATACATGTTATGAGGGATATAACATGAATGGAAATGCTACACGAGTTTGTCAGAGTGACAAGACATGGAATGGTTCTGAACCTGAGTGTATAGCTATAGGTGTGTTGTGTTTATAGTTAATATATACATATATATATATTTGAAAGGATTTCTGTTACGCTTTCTTGTTTTATATTATCTAGTGTAAGATATCTATTTGTATGGGGGTAGTGGCGTGTTGGATGAGTAGCGGTGAATATTGTTATAGTCCATTGTCGCCTTATTAAGATATATTTAGCATATATAGAAAATAATAAAATGATGTCTCACAAGGTGTGTGTACTTACAAAATGATAAGGTGAACACATCAATATATCAAAGCGAATCATAAAGTATACTGTAGCACTTTACTTATTTTCTAGTATGTGACCACTTTACTTATTTTCTAGTATGTGACCACCCTGACTTTAATGGTACTGGTGGCATGGTTACAACCCCAGGAGGTGGAACTACGGCTAACACCACAGCTACGTATACATGTTATGAGGGATATAACATGAATGAAAATGCTACACGAGTTTGTCAGAGTGACAAGACATGGAGTGGTTCTGCACCTTTATGTACAGCTATAGGTGAGAATGTTTGTTGTCAATGTAATATTTGTGTCTTTTGTTTCCCTTACTTACATACGTATACTGTAAACGCATAACTGCTGTTTAAATATATACCACGAAGCGTGCATCCTTCATGCAGTGATGCTGAATAAATATATCAGTGTAAATATTTTTTATCCATAGAAATATTCAATAAACTAACCGTCGACAAACTACACATATCGTGGACTGTTGTTTTTTAATTCATTGTAATTTACATCCTAATATAATATCGTTATCCGGAAAAAAAACATAAACGAGAACCTGTTCTCTGTATCTATAGCGGCTTTTAGGATTCCCATGACGTAACATACGTAAACGATGTTCCGATGCATTGTAGCTGTTAATGTGTAACGTATAAAATCAAACCAGTTTTGTTTTTGTTGCTGTAGATATACATTTGATAAGTTTACACGTTCATTAATACCATTTTCATTTAAACCCCAGGCTACAGTATAAAAGGGAAAGCTCAGCCCACAAAATGTCAATCAATTCAAATTCAAATAGAACTCACTCAGACTGTCTTCACTCAGGACATATATTTCTTCTTTTTTCTGAAAATACTACATCATATTTTAAAAAGATATTATCTTCTCAGTGATGCATGAATTCATCCTCTACTAATAAAACTATATGCTATTTCTGAAGCTACCCTCAAAGCACTATAATTATACATTTTATATTCCATTTCGAAATTTTCAACAGGAAAATGACAGTTAATTTGAAATTTCACCTTTGACCCTGGTCATGTGATGTAAACAGTGTAGCTACTGAAAAATGTAAACAGAAAGGGTCATGTCAGGGCACAGTATTGAGCCATACTACCTTCTTATCAGATAAACATGCAGTGTCTTCTTTTATCTATTTATTTCTGTAAGTTTTAGGTTTTCTGTCATATAATGTCCAAGTCTATCTTTTTTTATTAGTTAACATTAAAACTGTGTTTTTTTCATGAAAATATCTCCATAAAATTATTATTTTTGATAATTTTTGTCCATTTGGATTTTGATCAGGGTTGTCATTTCCATCATTTACATTATTATTATTTCCACTAAAAGTATCTATCTGAGATGACTGGATGTTACCTTCCTCAATGAATTCCACATTTATTTTATTTTGTCCAACAATACATTCTTCAAAATCCTATTCATAATGCTGAAACAAGTGTTTGACTGTATTGAACTGCAATTCAGTCAGTTTCAATGTAAACCATTCACAGTTTCCTCAGCCATTGTATGCACATATAACAGTCATCCACATGTGTAATACAAATTGGCGGGATCATATCTTGACCACTCACACTGACACAGTTAGTTCCAAAAGGGAACAGGCACTTTACATATGATAAGAATTACATTGGTAAAAGCAGTCAATAAATCTATTTCTTATCTAAACCCCCTAAACACTTGTAAGAATAAAAGCCACACTAATTTTGCCAGTTCAGATATAATGACCTGTAACTAATCAAAGGAGTCACAGAAGGTAATTATCACTGCATGGGAGAATTTTAGCAGGGATTGTATATATTGTATTGTTGAGGGCCTCATGGTAGATTGACTAGTTTCAAATGAGTTCTCTCGTTAAATAAAGTCTTTATTATTATTATTATTATTATTATTATGCTGAGCTGAAGTTAGTGTTTATTGCTCATTTATGATAAGATTTCTTATTTAGCAGACTTCCCAAGTCTACAACAGATGCAATTGTTTACATTGATTCAAAATGATTGTGTACATTTGATGTGTTCAAGAATTGGATTTCTTCACATTATTTTGTAGTATTTTAGTACATATATTGCCAATTACCGTCTTTTAAAAAAAGAAATCCAATATAGCAATATGTGTATTTGCATGTACACTTGATATAACAGCAGAATGCGATACATGTAACATTATTGAATACCAGTATGAATCAAAAGGTTTAAAAGGTCAGTGAATTACACATTTAAATCAGATATCTCATTTATTAATTCTTCTTAAATAATATATATCTACAAGTATATAAGATATCTGCTTTAATATATAAAATATCTGCATATCTGCATATCTACTTTAGATATCTGTAACATTAAATAAACAGTAAAATAGCTTGCCATATAGTTTATGCTCAAACATTATGAACACATATAAAACTATAACTTATACAATATTATAAAAACTGTGTTTTCATGTAATGAATGTATATCTACCATACTGCATCATCACCTCACAGGGATTATGTGCAGGTAGATCAGAGAATCATTGATGAACAATAAATTGCATGGTCCACTATTTTCCCATACACCATACAGACTTGTTTACATTCTAGGGAACAGACCCTAATTTGACCTGACAGAACACATTTATTACCATTCTAGACACGCCTTCAATTTTATGTAGTAACTACATCAGACTGGGGTTTAAGGTAAACTACACGTTAGCATTTTAAAGGAATATTCCTTGATCAATAGTGAGCGTTTTAAATGGTGTCATTGCTTTGTTTTACGTTGAACATTGTGTTATTAGGGATTTTCTGACCTAATACTTTGGCAGAGCAACAAGTCATGACCGGAATGAGATTGTATATTTATGTATATCTATAAATAAGTGCTTCTGCTGTCTGCATTATTAAGGTAAATTTAAGATATATTCCCATATTAGCACAATAATAAGTTTTCTTTAAGAGAGTAACACAAGTAAAACACATAAGTAGTGAGATCAATATCCCTCACCCCACGCTGACCATACGAGTAGCTGAGTAGCGGCGGAGTAATAAGTTATCAATTAGCGGTGAAACAACAAGACTGCCTGAAAATGGTTAACAACTCGCCTAGAGAAAATCAATAATAAATATATTTATATATATAGAGAAAGAGAGAGCGAGAGCGTAAAATGTTTGACAATTCGCAATTAGATTGTTGATCTAATGAATTGTTTCTCTTTGTTTAATTACTAAATGAATACATACACAGATACAAAACGTGAAGAATATCGGTGAATGTTATTTTATACATTTCTAGTGTTTATGTAGGTTGCCGACAAAGAGACTTACAGTGTTATTTAAGAAGACATAGAAGAACTTTGTCGATTTAGAATTACGAAAAAGTGAGTTTTGACTGCAAATTATGACGATTAATTTTGGCAATGCTCGCTGTATATTACATGTGTGGTGGGGTGTGTATTGGTAAATTCCAATATTGCCAACGCTTGCCGCTTAAAAACTCGTCACGCTCGAGTGAAGCGCAGGCAACGCGCAGGCAGTAGACATTTTGATACTTAACGCATAGGTAGTAGAATCGTTGTAAATGGCTAGTAACAACACAAATGATGCTGATTTTGTAGAAAAGGTCATGGTTTCACCGGCGGTGAATAAAGTTATACAATCCCGCGAAGTAGTTGCCAGCCCGCGCAAAATATGTCATTCAGGTGATAGCAGTGAACAATTGGAATCAAACAAAAAGCTAAAACCTACACTCATTTATGATAAAAATTCTGATTTGATGGCCATGCTTAAAGTTGAACTTGTATGTTTTAAATCCAAATTACGAACAGACATCAGTACCACACTTGAGAATAAATTTGAATCGTTCGAAAAGAAAATTACTGATGCTGTACTTAAAGTGGTCCAAGAAGAAATTTTAACAGTTAGAAAAGAGTTCAACGAGAGTTGACGGGCTTTCAAACAAATTGGAACAAAAAAATGATCAAAACACTAGAAAATAAAATGGAAACTATATTGAAAAACGCAAAAGATGAACTTAAAAGTGAATTAGATATCTCAAAGTTGCAAGATGAAATTGCTAAAGCTAAGAAAAGCTATGCGGAAGCAGCCACATCTGAATCTCCAGATTCTAGCAATAACACGAACATCGTTATAAAAACTTGGCCTATGATAAAAATGAGAAAACAGACAACAGACTGCTACTAAATTCAGTAAATAAACTTATCAGAGACGGTCTAAAATTTACAGATATAAAGGTAAAGAAATGTGATAGAAAGGTTTCTAAAGGTCAAAACCCGGGTGTAGTTGTTGTTTCAATCGAGACTATTGAACAGAAAGTAAACGTTTTGAAAAGCAAATCCAAGCTGAAACATGTATCGGGCTATGAGAGGGTCTACATCGAGAACGACAGAAGTTTAGAATTGAGAGTGAGCGAATCAAACATGTTCACCGTTCTAAAAGAAATCGGCAGAGAGCAGAATTATTATATGTCTGGAAATGGCAGAATCATCAGGAAAACAGGTAATTGTCGTTAGGGACGTATAACGGTTGGAGTATGGAATGTTGATGGATGGTCCCTTAAAACCAACAGTGATGAAAATAATAAATATAACATTATTAAGCATTTTAACTTGGATATATTCGGCATTTGCGAAGCCTTTCTGAAAAATGATGAAACATTGACTATTGCGGAATGGCTATAACTGGGTTGGAAATAACAGAAAATTACTTAACACAAATTAGGGAAGAATATTGTGCTGCATGTATATTGTCTGATAAAAGTAACAGAAAATGTAAGCGTAAATATCAAATTGATGAACAAAATAAACTCGAACAAGATCTTAAAAGCACTGAAAGCACTAGAGACTTCTGGACAAAAATAGGTAAACTAGGTGTTGCAAATGATAGAAAACGAAATATTCCATGGAAAATTAAAACAGACCAAGGTGACAACATAAATGATAAACAAAATGTGTTGAATAAAAGGTGACTAGAATATGATGCTCTGTTCAATGGTATTCCTGAAGGTTCAAACTTTGATGATACGCATTTGGAAAATATTAGAGAACTCACCAAACATCCAGACAACCCAATATTTCCCAAACCTGATATCACAACTCTAAATTTGCCAATTTCTAGAGACGAGGTTAAACTGTCTAAATGCTAAATTAACTAAAAGCTTCAGGTTTTGATCAAATTCCTGCTGAAATGTTAAGAAATGATACGTGTGTTGACATTTTGTTCAAAATTGTGAGATAAGCTTTAGACAAAGGGGTGGTTCCAACAGAATGGACCAAGGGTATTATAAGTCCGATATTTAAAGGAAATGAAGCAAATAACCCATTGAACTATAGGCCTATTACATGATTGTCTATTCCATGCACAATTTATGCTCACATTTTGAATAAACGGTTAACCCACTGGCTTGAGACTAATAATTTGTTAGATGATGGACAACACGGTTTTAGAAAGAAAAGAAGTTGTCTGGATCATATTTACACATTGTACACTATTGTTAACAATAGAAAGATAGTCAACAAAGAGACGTTTGTCTGTTTCGTAGATTATAAAAGGGCATTCGATACTATTCAAAGAGATTGCCTCTGGTTCAAACTCATGACTTTGGGTATTCATGGTAAAATATATAATGCCATACACTCGCTATATGTTGATGTGTCATGCTCTGTCAGAATAAATGAATATGAAACTGATTGGTTTTGGTGTAAAACAAGGAGTAAAACAAGGGTGTGTTCTCTCGCCAACTTTATTTTGTATTTATGTGAATGATTTAGCCAAAGACATAAATGATTTAAAGTGTAGGGTAACACTGTCTGATGAACTATGTTTAGTTATTCTATTGTATGCTGACGATATTTTAGCTGAGAACGAAACTGATATGCAAAGAATGTTAGATAAAGTTAGTGAATGGTGTAATAAATGGCACATGTGCATCAACGAGACAAAAACCAAGGTATTGCATTTTAGATCCAAACATGTAAATAAACTGGATTTTAAATTCAAATGTGGAACTAAAGACATTGATTTCGACTGTAATTATAAATACCTTGGATTGTGACGCCCTGTACCTCTGGGAGATCGGTGAACAAGCTTGGGGTTTGACATATGTACACTACTTTATTTTTGGGAACATTTTCTTCAATAAAACTCCATTTTCTCGTTGTCCATTTTTTATCAATTCAACCCACTGAAACCGATTTAACGATATCCCTAGAGCGCTGGGTTTCACTCCATTACACTTTCGTATGTCGTATCTTACTTTCGTTTGTGTTTCAACTTCTTCGCGCGTGTTAGCGATAGGCGATAGGCGATAACAGCAGTATTGGACGTGAAATCGCTTTATTTTACTGACGATTTACGTTTTTGAACACAGCCTGAACATGATGTCACTCTCGAACTCGGTTTTGAATAAACCGGGGTGTCTTTTATCGTACTTGATGTGTTTCTCGCGGCACGTACGAGGCATTCGTCGATCTCTATCCGCGTCATCGCGACAGAAACCCGTTAATCCGTGGTCATACTCGTTCCTTTATTTGGGTTTGATAATGTCTTCGATTTTTTCTGCGCGTTTACGCGGTTAGTTCGAGTCCGTGTCCATTTCTAGCAGCATATAGTCGGAGCGGTCGACGTATACGTCCAGAAAGTCATAATTGAATGCTAACATTCTAACTGTGGCTAATTGTAATATAAAGTAGCCCAGGGGTATATTGTGCGTAATTGTCCTTTTCGCCATCTCGCCTTCATATTACTCTTCTACGGCTTCGAGACATGTCAAGTTACGAAACTGAGTTTGATTGATTGAAAGGCAAGCCCGACTCTCTCCTTTTATGTAATTGATCTTATTATGTTTCGCTTCATGCATAGTGGTGCAGCCAAAAGAGCTATTGCCTGCCAATTTCATCGTTTCCGCGATAATCGCCATTTCAGGTGTAAGGACGCCTGATCGTCTCGCGTCGCTGACGTCATTAACAAATGTCTCGAAACAGGATGGCAAATTGTATTCGACTACCTGATAAATTTTGGCCGTGATCGAGGTACCATTTCAACAAGGGCGTCGCCAGCAAGATCTGTCGCGCTTCCATCCACCCTACGAGCAGACGACGCTGTTTTTCGGCCATGTTTTGACTTTTAGCGTGTTTTTCCATATGTTATAGAATCGAAACTTCGGCGTTGCAGAATGGAGACATTTCTCCGAAATACTCGGAGGGGGATAGACCCATTTTCCCCTCAAATTCTGGGTCCCATTTGTCGGGTACTTCTATATCAACTTCAATCACACCAATTCACGTTCGTAACTAACATCATTTAATATTTGTTTTTCTGTGACCTTTCCGCGATGACGTCGGCAAAATTCGGGGCGTCCTTCGAACAACATTTCGTATATGCTAGGGTTTTGTCGAAAAAGGACGTCAAACTCGCACTCCAACATCTCTACAACTTTAATGACCTTACTTTCCAAATAGCTAGTCGTCATTCGCGTTCTCGCGAATTTACTCTCTCGTTCTTCCAACCATTTCTCGTTTTTCACATTCGCAGTTAGCCCGCAGGCATGTCCATGCCAATAGCAGCCTTGAATATCGCTTAAGCCGGTGCTAGGAGGCGTGATAGGTGTTGCACTTTTATATTATCTCTCATAAACAGACTCTATAAAACCGAGTCTGCTACTTTTATCTCTTGTTTGTGTTTGTTGCTTCCGAGGGATCGCCTTTTCAGTATTTATTGAGATTGATAAATGGTCCCCGAGTTAGAATCGAAACCATCTACCGGGTGCCTCCCTACCCTTATTTCCGAACCCGAATTTCGTTGATGTTCAATTTCTGTCCCGTTATATTTATTCAAATAATTCATCCAATGAAACATTTTCAAATAATGATCCCTGTACTGGAGTTTAAGCTCCTCTTCGTACAAAACTACTTACCGGCATAGCTTCACCGATCGCCTAGAGGTACAGGGCGTTACAGTCGTAGCCTATAACCTTTTGACAAGGTTTTCCTCCCCGGATTGACCTTTTACCTTACCGCTCTTCTATTATAAATAATACTAGCCTCCCCCACCTTCCGCGTCCCCCATCCCAATAATATTAGCCTTGATCGTATCGTAAAGGTTTTTATTCTTCTCGTCGATGAGTGAAACTTTGGCTCCGCCTCTTTTACCGGCTCTAAATAACAGGTGACTCGCCAACCCCTACCGAAATGGCGGTCTTGCATACGTCTATAGAGCGTTTGAAATAAAAAGTTTGAAGCCTCGTTACGGCCGTGACGAAAGGTCCCACGTCTATATTATTATACCAAATCAAAAAGTCGCGAAAGATGGACATGCGCTTTTCGGACCAAACTTTCAAGCAGATTTGATAGTTTTCCTCAGAGAGTTCTTCCCCTTTGAGCTCGGATTTAAAAGCTTCCCGATGCATTAGTTCAGTTTTATCTACGTTCTGCTGAGTCTAACCATTCGTAAGCAAAATATTCTTTTTTCTCGTTTACTTGATAAACCTTAAGAAATTGGGCTTAAGACATTCCGGGTGCCAAAAAATGAGTAATGTCCATCAATTTAAACTTCTGAGTAGACACGCAGGAGTAGGCGTTATTTTTTTGGAGGATCGAACATAAACCAAGGAAAGGCTCAATCGGACACTCGGTACCCTGGATCGGCGAGTTCTTCGAACACGGCTTTAGCCGCTTTATAAAAGCCTCGGGGGAAAGAATAGTTGTCTTATTTTTGCAGTTTCGCTGATGTTGTTGCAGCAAAACGACTGATTTCCACAATTTTTGGCATGTTTGGCATTCGTACTTCTTGGCGTTCTAGTCGAATTACTTCAAATAGGAAAGGTGATGCTCGTATAAATTAAGGTAAATCGAGTATTCGTATCCCCGCCTGATTTATAGACGCACCGGACATTCCTTTCCGTTTTCGTCTAAACTATAGACTTCTTGGTTAATTTAGAACAGAGATTCCACTGCATGAAATAAGGGATTTAAACACAACTTAAATCGTAATTAAACTACAAGTAAAACCCTAGTATAATGAGGTATCAGCAACTTTAATTCCACCTTAAATTTCCGATTTAATTTACCTTTAAATGGCATTTAATTTTTCACAAAATACCAGCATTTTGTTATAGTTTACATCAGTATAAATATCGAACAGGAAATGCAGCTTTCACAGAACACAGTAAACCCAAGAACACGCAAAAAGACAAACATGAATGGCAATAGTAATAAAGAATAAAAGCATATGGCGTCACAAACATAAAAAGAGTTGACAATAGAGCTACCGCCTTAAAACGGTTAGTGCCAAAAAAGGCCGCCGGGCGTTTAAACCAGGTTCTAGAGTGCACCAAACCTCAGACTTACCCTACTGTCATCCCAATAAAACGAGACATTATAAAGAAATCCCCGCCATGAACTATTCTCTAACCAATAGTGCAGCATTAATAGGCAATATAAGTAACAAAAAAATAGATGCTCGTGTATATATAAATACAAAAAAACAATAGCCTTAAGTTTAAACTCCACTTTAATATGAAAATTTAATGGAATTTTATTGAGGCTAAATGTGATGTAGGAAACACTTGTCCGCTAAAATTTCACTTAAACTCCACTTTTACATGAAATTTATGACTTTTTATTGCGGATAAATGTGATGTAGGAAACACTGGTTCTGCTTAAATTTTACACCACTTTTATATGAAATTTATGCAATTTTGTTGAGATTAAATTTTACATAAACACTAGCCAAATTCACGCACGAAGTCAGATCCTGCACAGCTTTATTTCCAATTATTTATATAATTCTTGCACATATTCATGTTTGTTCTATTTAAATCATGTATAACACGATACAGATATATATATATAAGAGACAAATTATCAACCAAACAGTGGTTAAACCAACACATTTATATCGAGCGCTTTAGGCTTTTATCGCCTTTTTAGGATACATACATAAAGTAGCAAAAACAAACACATAAGTATCGGAATAAATGTTTAAAAGCAAAAACATAAACCGAATAATACTATCAATGTGCGCCCATGTCAGTATGGGTATAACACAGTTGTAAGGTGCAAACAGTGTGTAAGTATGAAACAAACGTTGCTATACGTTTAAATTTTGTTCATATAAAACCTTTTAGTCCGAAGCCGTATTACACACTGGCGTGAACAGATTTGTCTGGAGTGTACTGGCCACGCGGCCAAAAGGTCAGACTGCTATTTTTAGAGTTCACGGAAATAAACGGCTTCTGATTCAATGATTATGTAAAAATACACTGACATTTTAAAAGGTATAATATCTTCGAGAAACAGAAAAATAGACATATCTTATAAAACTACTAGTTCTTATAACCTATATTGTACATGTATGTGTAAGTGTTATGGTGTGTAAACGTTATTGCAAATGTTAAAAAGAATATCTGGTCAAACTAAATACATGCATACACCAATAATTGTGACTGTACATCCACCGATAAGTGTATAGTTTCGTGTTCGACAGAAGTATATAGTTTCTTAATAACCGACAGTTTGTGTGATAACGTAAAAAATAGAACTGAAAGATCAATGCTGCAAAGTTAATTGCATCAGAAGCCGTTTATTTCTACGAACTGCATTCCGTTAATGACTGGTGTGTACGCAATGAGACATAAGTGTAAAGTATCGTATTTAACAGGAGTGTATACTTTCGGGAAACAAGCTTTACCGCTCTTATTTAAGTTCGTAGAAACAAACGGCTTCTGATTCAATGATTATGTAAAAATACACTGACATTTTAAACCGTATACTTAGGAGAACAGAATATTAAAAGGATAGAAATATGTTATAAAAATACTAGATTGTTTACAGCTTTATTGTATGCGTAATGGTGTTATGGTGTGTACAAATTATAGCAAAGGTTAAAAAAGAATATCTGGTCAAACTAAATACATACACACACCGATAAATGTGTCTGTACATCCAACGATAAGTGTATAGTATCGTATTCGACAGGAGTGTATAGTCTCGTAAAAACCGACGGTTTGGGTGAACACGCAAAGAGCCAATCTTCCGGGTAAAGTAAGTTATCTTTTAGAGAAATAGATCAACGCTGCGAAGTTAATTATTGATATGCACGCAATGAGAAAGCAGCATAAAGCATCGTATTTAACAGGAGTGTATAGTTTCAGGAAACAAACTTGACGGTATATGTATGTAGGTCTATGTAGGTTATTCTCCTTTGTTGATTCAAAATGGTTGAAGAGTATTGAGTCGTCGGATCCAATAGGTTTCCCGAGTTTTCCTTTCAATGTTGGACCATTGGATGTTGTGGTCAATGCAGTGTAAAGCTGTATCTTCAAAAGATAGACCTTCAGAGCAAATGTGTTCTGCCATTGGTGAGCGAGCAAATCGTCGCGTGTTTATTTCTGACCTGGAGGTGCATGCGTCGGTTTAAAGGCATGTCAGTTTCGCCGACATACTGTTTTTGTTTGCATTTGCAACATGTTAGAACGTGCACAACATTCTTTGATTTGCAATTAATGTGCCATCTGATGGCGATCTTTACTCCATTGGAAGACTGGTAGAAATATTCGGCTTGTGGCATAAGCTTGCATGTCAGACATCTGGACGTTCCACATGGCATTTCTCGTCATCCGCTAGGTTCTGTTTGAGTTTGGCCCATACCAGAATGCCACGATGACTTTTTGGTCTCCTGTACGCATTAACCGGTTTTTGTGGAAAAACCTGTTTGAAACGATCCAACGACTCAACCGTGGGCTAGTGCTTGGTTATAATTTTGCTTATGTTGGGCAGACTTGGGTGATAGGTCACGACAAATGGTGTGCTTGCGTCATTCTGCAAAAAGTTACCAACTCATAATTCATTTTACGGCTATTCATTCAATGATATTTTAAGAACTCGTGAATAAACCTATACTTTTATACATATATACATAATTATACGACCTGAACAAAGTTTTGATGAACGTTTTTTGTAGTGTAAATGTGCTGTTATTTGGCGGGTAAGTTTCATTAAACCAGCTGCCGGAACATTCAGTCTCACATACTATGTTAACACATTATTTAGATAGTTCCTTGTTAATGCTAACTATTAACTATTATGATAACATTTAAGAGAGATTTTATATAATTTCAAAAGGCATACCAAATAATACAAATACCACACCGAAAGTAAAGCTTACAAGAAATTATATTAAGAAAACTTTGGAAATATTACATCAGTGTTTGAATACAAATGTGTGGAGCATACCCTCCCTTTAGACAAGTCAACTTCACTACCTTCATTACAGCTTCTTTAGAGATAGAACTGGATCTGATAAAGTATTCATAGAAAGACAAGGAGCAAGCTGAAAAGTGTGTAGGTGCAACAAAAGGAATATGAAAACATAACGCATACAGAAGCTCAGTATATCCCTATCAATTGACATCTTCATTAATATGCAATTTCAGGTGCAACGATTTCAATTTATATTGTATAAAAGCAAAGGTATGGATATAATGCATGTACTGTTTGACAAGTACATTGACCAAAGTATAAATCCACAAACCCCAGATGAACGTAGTGAGGTTGATTCTTTGAACAATAACACATGCCACTATTTACCCGAGGTGAAACAAAATTCAGATTTAAAAAAATAATGCTGACCAACAGCAAATTCAAATATGAGGTTACGAAGTTCTACTACACCTTGTACACGTTGTTCACGCACACGTTTTGTTGAATGAACACAAGCTAATCAGCTAATGACAGTGTTCTCTTTCACTTGCGGTGATGTACTTACTAACTTTCGATATGAAGGAGTGCTTTAACACCAAAAATCATAGTTAATCTTCCCCACCTAACCAACTGCAGTTACGTGTATATGAAGTTTGGGAACAATCCGCCTGAAACTGAGAAATGCATGTAAAAGTAATGTGTTATGACGTCGAAACCTTACTGACAGCGTGGTTCCTATACAGCCCGCACTTCACTTTGTGAAAAGTGGGGTATATTAAGTCATCATCTTAATTTTTCGCATTTTTTTCAAACAGTTTTGAATGGATTGTTCCCAAACTCAATATACACAAACCAACTGATGCCGCATGTCCCTCTACATCATACATTGTTGATTGCCGATTTTTAGGCAGAGTTATGACCCTCTGTTTGATTTAGCTTTTCCGTCGCGTCGCGTCACATAACACATTACTAATACTTGCATTTCTCAATCAGTTTGAAATGGAGTGTTACCAAATGTCATGTACACATACCAATTGATGACCTCATGCTCCTTTACATCACACATTGTTGATTGCCTAATTAATTACAGATGTATTGCCCTTTGTTTGATTTAACTTTTTCCACTCTGGTATTGTATAATGTCCCATAACATATTTTTATTTCTAAAACAATTTTGAATAGATCGTACCCAAACTTCATATACATATAAAAACTACTGTCCTTATATATTGTTGATTGCATGATTTGTTACAGAAGTATTGTCCTTTGTTTGACTTGTCCATTATAATATTGTATAATGAACTTTCCTGTGGCTTTCAATTAAAAATTAGGGTGGGGTATTTATTACCTAGAGTGATAGTTCTAGTTATAAAGAGTACAACTTAATTGGCTAATGAAAATATTAATTGAGCATAGGAATCGGAGGGCGTGTAAGTGAACAGGTCAGGTTACATGTTTGTTCTGCTGACTATTGGAAGTCCGCAGTTCTATTATGTCACTCTTTATAATTTCAACGTGTTGTTCAGTTTATTTTGAAAAGGTATTGAATTCTAGTTCTCTATTTCAGAATGTCTTGTTTTACATGGTATAGAAATTATATCACGACTTGGAGAATCTATATTCATCCGTTCTCTAAGGGTTTTCCAAATCAATTATTTGGAAATATGAAAAATACCTGACACCAATAGCGTCGAAAAACAAACATACATCTATTTAGACATTTTAACAAGAGTTGGATCTGTTAAACCATGAATGTCAGTTGGTTTTATTTTCCCTATACAGATTATAATTCGCCCAGTGAAGACGGACATAATTCAAAATTTAAATGTTAGTTCAGTGACAACTACTACTGTTGGTGCTACAGCTACATATATTTGCAACGGTGGCTACGTGTTACCCTCATGTATATAATACTGTATACATGTACATGTTTATTGATCCAGCTGTCAGATTCTTTCTATTAATAGCACACATATAAATAGCTGATTCTAGTAATTTCTAAATTATTTATTACATACTGAGATGTGTAGATTGTTACAGAACATTCTTTAATCTAAAATGTTCCATGTTGGTATATAAATATGGCCTTAGTAAAACTTGTGGGGGTTTCAATATTAGCCTTCAAAGAGGAGTATCTGGTTCATTATTTGTAATTAAGAATTTACAAAATATTGGATGGTGGGAATTAAAATATATTGTGAGAGGATATAAAACATATTGTGCTCATCTTGTGACTTTGTAATATTGGATTATGTAGACATTTGGACTATATTGAATTAATAAACCAGGAAAGACTTGACGTGAAATTGGATTAAAGGGACACATTACAACTTTGATTAAAGGGACACTTGACAATCCAGATTAAGGGACACTTACCAATATTATTTGGACTTTATTCGTATATTGGATTTTTAAAGAAATACTGGATCCATTTTATGTATTTTCTCTAAGTGAATATTTTTCATTGTAGTAGTTGAATAAATTGTTTGGTTATATTTCAAAAATAGTTGTTGCTGGTTTTTCTTCGTTTCTTGTTACATTTTACCCGTAACATACGATATCGGGATCAGTCTTATATAACGATTACGTGTTCAGATACAGGATCGTTGGCACCTACGCCGAATTGCGTGATAAAAGGTTAGCATTTTAAATGTGTTCCAATGCCATCCGCTGCCTGTCTGCCCG
Organism: Cyrtodaria siliqua; assembly: GCA_037043455.1. NCBI lineage: Eukaryota > Metazoa > Mollusca > Bivalvia > Adapedonta > Hiatellidae > Cyrtodaria > Cyrtodaria siliqua. The sequence goes on along the minus strand of JAWPHD010002651.1, from coordinate 24,390 downwards.
CTTGCCGTCCTAAAGTACAGGAACATAGACATATCGGAATAGTGCACTCTTCTTACTATCATTTATATATTCCATTTGTCCTGCTAAGTGCTTGGAGGTTAGACCACGATACATGGGATTGCCCGTTTTGCGTTCCCCTCCGACGTTTAAGGCTAAGGACCTAAATGTGTTGCACATGGATACACCGTTGAAACATAGTGGCATACTTAAGGATTGAACCGGTGAACTCCGGATTGAAAGAACATCTCGATATCCTCACAGGCTTTTTTTCCATTTGTACAATGCAATCTTCCAATCATGAAAGATGACCACCGTTACTAAACAATGCTGCAACCTAAAACAATCTCAAGATCAGAAATTATCATGTTTCGAGGTTTACAACTGGACATTACCCGGGCGTCTCATGATTGTATATGTGTTTTAACAAGTTATTACTATATCCTATACTATCGAAAGTGTTCATATAACGTTCCATCGGTGACAATTGAACCAGTCATGTGGAGTCCAAAGTTTATACAAATACTGTATAAATATAAAACTTTTTGTCAAGAACGATTGATGTAATTGTCTGTCAAAAATGCTAATTAACCACTAGAGTATCACATGTGTTCAACGTGGGTGGTGCCATTTTCAGTCAATTGACATATTCAGGGATAAAACGATAAAGCTAAACTTCAACGTAAATATTTTTTTCACAATTGTCCTTATTTACAAATTCAGTCACCGCGGACTGAACTGTTTTGTCCCGGATGGCTGCATTTGAACCAACTTGATAGTCTACTGCATAGGTATAATGCACACTCATGGAAAACAACTGTCGAAATATGTTAAAAGGTGATTATTAAGTATTACGTATATTACTAGTATCGGTCGTCATCCTGGTATCGTCAAATAAAACACATTTACGAAATTATCGTCCATGTGAGGTTTGATTAAAATAGGCATGTCTGTCTGTCTGTCTGTATATGCTGTTATTCTTGAATAATTGCTTATCTAGCTCTCTTATGCTATTAACCCATGAATCAATCGTTTCTATTTCCCGTTACAGATTGTAAATCTCCCAGTGAAAACGGACACAATTCGCAATTAAATGATACTTCAGTGACAACTACTACTGTTGGTGCTACAGCTACATATATTTGCAACGGTGGCTACGGAATCGAGAATATTTCTTCTTTAACGATACCGTGTTTAGATACAGGGTCGTGGGATTCTACGCCAACGTGTACGCTAACAAGTAGGTATTAAACATTTTCGACTGAATGACGTCCTACTACCTTGCCGGACAGCCTGTCGGTTGGTCGGTATGTCGGTCGGTCACCTATGCAACTTGTACGATATAAGTTACATCTGCATTTTTATGTCTTCTTATAGCATTACAAATATGTTGTTCGACTGATATTTCTCTCTCTCTCTCTTTCTCATGACCAACTATTACAGAAATTAGTCATCTAGGTTCTAGTTTAAAAAAATATTTATAAATGAAGATACACAATTAACATTTTAAGACACAAGCACCTACCACGTTATCCACATTTTCCCCCGTACTAACTAAATTCCATTTTGTTTATTTCGCTCTTCGGGGCATAGTATTTTGTTAGATACTGGGACCATACGCCGTTGGACATGGGGAAGAAAATCGCTATGTCCACCGCCATATGCATGCCATCTTCGGGATGGTTAAAATTGTGTACTATTGATTTTATGAATATTGAGTTCTGCTCAACCCGGGGCTAGAGGGCGTGAGCGGTAGCTAGCATATTTCACTACCGTTCATGAACGGTCTCAATCAAACCGAGATTGCAATATTTTGTATGTGTCGTTTTCGGCCGTTTTATAAGGTCCATTATCACTCTCTTTTGGATACAGCTATAACAATTTAAATGCCAACTGTTAAGGGTGGCCACTGCTGAGGTTTTGGATTTTTGCACTTCCGGAAATTTACATTTGTTATATTTCAAAAATTATAATAAAACTGGAAAAAATTATTATACAGTAACAAACTAATGCCCAATAGGGATATTTTAGTGCAAAAAAAAGAACACTTTTTAGAAAAAAATTTTGACCTCACATTTTGTGCCCAAAATATACAATTTTTAACATAAGTCAAAATGGGGGGTAGGGGTACAAAAGATGGTATTTCTCAAAAACCGTTTAAGATATTCACTTAATTTAAACTTGATTACAAAGACATGTGTTAGGATATACAGAGACAGCAATAAAATGTATTGTTCCTATTATTTGTTACAGACCTATGCCGTTATATGTCAGAGCTCGTCGAAATCCAAAAAAGCACATTTTTTTCTCAGTTTTTATTGAATATCTTTCTTATATGCACACCGACCCCCAATTTTTATTTTTTCATTCTAAAACTCAGGTCTTGTGTATATTGTAGACAAAATATCTCAAAATGTTTACTGTTCCTTTATCATGAAAAATTGATTGATCACAAATTTAAAAATGCAATTTATAGTAAACTGGGTGGGGTAATGACAAGGGATGTAATAATTTTTCAGATGGTGATAAAAATACCACAACCCTTAATTTTTCATCCTAAAGTATGAACTATTACATTCAAAAAGACGGAAAATCGATACCTGTTCTGCAAACCACACTACACACATATAAGTTGCCATACACAATTTGCAGCTGATTCAGAATTTAAAACCACACTGTGAGAGTGTATTACTAAAGATTAATTTTGCGAAAAAGTTAAATCACCGACCCATCATTATTTTTCCAGAAACTAACTAGTAATATGTTAGTCTTCATAAAAAAAGGGAAATTAAAAATTCTTACTGGTCTGATATTCACCAGAGGGCACCCTTAAGAAATATTCTGAAAATCGATTGTTTGCAAGGAATATGATTACTATTGAAAGGCACAAAAGTTACATCAACATTTAAAAGGTGTTCAGCTTATAAAGTAATAGCTGGGGGATCAAAATGGTCAGATGTGGACAGAGTGGACAAAAGCACCAAACTTTCTGTAATAGTAGTTGGTAGTCTAACTCGTAAATCGAAAGAGTCCCCAATGTCACATGTTATTCTCTTACTATTTTAGCACACCCACGTATTGTATTGAACATAAAGTCAGAAGGCTTCAAGTAGCCAGTACTTATACAAATATAGGCCATACATGTCAATTTACACGTAAGTATACACCCATGAATTATACAGAACATAGCTTCCGAAGTGTTCAAGTAGCCCATGCTCAAACAGATTTAGGCCATGCCTATCATGTTACACAACATATTGTACAGAATATTGATACAGTGAGATTAAATCCAACAACACTCATATAGATACAATCCATACCTGTCATGTGACACTTAGGTATACACCCACATAGTCTCATAAGGTTTTAATTAAGTTACTCGCACTCAAAATGATAAAGGTCATACCATACACGTAAATATTCCTCCACAGTACAGACGAACATATAGAGTCGGAAGGCTTCACGTGGCTCACACTCATACACATACAGTAATGTAATGTTACACGTAAGACCATACCCACGTATTGTACAGACGAACATACATAATCAGAAGGCTTCAAGTAGCTCACATTTATACAGATACAAGCTATACCTGTAATGTTACAAGTAAGTACACACCCACACATTGTAAAAAAAAACTAGAGTAGCGGGCTTCAAATTACCCATTCCCACACAGATTTAGGCCGTACCTGTCATGTTACACGTAAAATACCACACCTACATATTTGTACAGAAAATAGACACAGCAGGTTTCAATATACACACACCAATACATGTACAGGCCACACCCGTCATGTTACTCGCAAGACAGCACCCAAGATGGCTTATATCTAACGTTCCCTTCTTATAAAAGGATTTAAACAAAAACATAGAAAATTAGCGGAAAGTCATACAAATGTTTTTATTGAATTATTGCAGAAATAAGCAGTTTTGGTTCTTTTTTTCTCTTCTTTTCTTTTGGCAAAATACTAACATATATCTCTTTATTGATTGATTGATTGATTGTTTGATCGATTGCTTTGATTGTTTGATTGATTTATTTATTTATTTATTTATTTATTTATTTATTTATTTATTTATTTATTTATTTATTTATTTATTTATTTAATTAATTCATTAATTACATGAAAGGTATCATTACACCGAGTGTGATATAGGAAATTAGGGACATTCTTACATTTCATAATAATAAATAAAATAATGAATAAGCATTTAAATTATATTTTTATTACAGAAATCAACATTTTTAATTATTTGTTTTACCCTAAAAAATACATTTAGGGTTACACGAGCCTTTGGGGAACCTTCTAAAAACAAGACGAAATGCATTAAATATCATTATACCTAATATGGTAAACGAAAATAAGGAATAAGCTAAAACAGTATTGTTATTGAACTATTCCAGAAATCAGCAGTTTTAGTGCTTTATTTTTACTCTTTTGTCCATTTTTGCCAAAAGACCCATATTTATTCCTTCATTTATTTATTTTTGCATTGACATACATCAATACACTTAAATGGGTAAATAAAATAATGAATAAGCATTTAAAATATATTTTTATTAAATTATTTCAGAAAACAGCAGTTTTAGTTATTTATCCAACATTTTGACCAAAAAAGAAATACATTTAGGGATTCACGAATATTCGTGGACACTTTTAAAAAGAAGCCGAAATGTATCAAATAGTGTTATACCTAATATGGTAAAAGAAAATAAGAGATACGTTAAAGAAATATTTTTTTATTAAACCATTCCAGAAATTAGCAGTTTTAGTGTGAGTTATTTTTACTCGTTTTTAAATATTTTTTGCCAAAATACGCATATATATCCCTTTATTTATTTATTATTTCATACAAATATATCATTACGCTTAAATGGGTAAATAAAATAATGAAAAGCATTTAAAATATATGTTTATTGAATTATTCCAGAAATCAGCAGTTTTGAGGGGTTTTTCAAACATTTTGACCGAAAACACCCACAATACTTTTAGGGATTCGCGAACCTTTGGGACCCTTTTAAAAATAGGATGAAATGTATAAAATATCATTATACTAATATGGTAAAAGAAAATAAGAGATATGCTATAGAAATAATTTTTTATTGAACTATTCCAGAAATTAGCAGTTTTAATGTTTTTTTACTATTTCTTCCATATTTTTTGCCAAAAGACCCATGTTTATCCCTTTATGTATTTATTATTTCATAGGAATATATCATTACACTTAAATTGGTAAAAAAATAAGGAATAAACATTTAAAAAATATGTTTATTCAATTATTCCAGAAATCAGCAGTTTTTGTTATTTTGCCAACGTTTTGACCCAAAAGAATACATTTAGAGATTCACGAACCTTTGGGGACCCTTTTAAAAATATGGAGAAATATGGGGAAAGTGTGGTGCTTTTGTCCGGCGTGTCTAGATTGGGTCCTAAAACCTGGGTTTTGGTCCCTAGCTATAACACTTTCTTTTCGTAACTGAATTAAATATCTTGAACATTTCCCGAGTATGTTCATTTTAATGGCAAGTTTAGTGATTCCTCCGATATAAAACATTATGAAATGAACTAGTATGTGCTTCCTAATTGTTCCGCATCCGTACTTTTTGAAAGAATGTTGAGAATGTGATTTGAAAAAAAATATCTTCAAATACTAAAATAACTGTAATATAAATTAAGAACAAAAACTGCTTGTAAATTTCGTTTCAGGTTATAGTGGTCCGATATATCCATGTGTGAACGTAAAAGAGTGGAATATGCTTTTTTTGCTATTTGTCGGTTTTCACGATTTCAGCGAATATCAACTTGAAATGCAGTGCTTTGAAAATGATTAAATTTGTGAAAACATCTAGCTCTAAATATCAGCTACAGCCATTAAGATTTCCTCCGCTGAAAAAAAGAAGTTTCAATATTTTCTTATAAGAAAATAAAATAATAAAAAATATAACTTTTGGGGGAGAAACACATCTGCAACTATTGATGAAAAAAGCATACATTTTGACAACGATATCTGTATATGGTTTGTGATATACAGAAACAATAATTATTCATTCTGTGTATAGTGCATCCGTGGCCGAGGGGTTAACGACGTTGCGTTGTAAATCTTCTCGCCTCTCATAGCTGCGGGTTCGAATCCCACTGGTATCTCGACTTGTAAGTGAGGAAGTGTCGATTTTTACGGATGGCGGAGGTGTACAGTACTGGTTCTGCCCAGGAAAAGTGGGTGGTCTGCCTCCACCACAAAAATCAGCTGTGTTATATTACCTTACATGTGTTGAAAATGACGTTAAACACCATTTTAAACAAACAAACAAACAATCTTTCTTTTTTTTTGTCTTACAGCTGGTGAACTGTCTGTTAATTTCTTAATATTGCGATACAGTTCACACCTATAATTTATATGTTTGTCTTAAAATGAATTATAGGATCATATATAAATTGCAAACACAGTTTAAAAAAAATATGATTGTGGAATTATTTGGTTTTAGGTAAAACTCTTCGGCAATAGAAACATATAGGTTTACAATTGAAAAAATAGTATGCAACTAATTCAAAATGTAATTTAAAGCGAACTGCTTGAAATTAAAAGATTTTTTTAAACGCATACGTTCTAAACGGCGGTTTCACATATTAATTAAATCACGTATTTTTTTTTTTAAATATTCACTTCCGCTGAAAAATAAAATCTTAAACAAAATAGTTACGTTATAAGTTGAACTCTTCTTGTATTAGTTAAGTCTGTTTTATTATTTTGGACATAAATATAATACTGATTAAAAACCTCGCAAAGAAAGTTTGACGTCCTGTTGATTTTTAGCTCTACTGGCCGAAGGCAGATTATAGGATGAAGAGTTGTCCGTCGTCAATCGTCCGTCCGTTGACTTTTGCCTTGTGAACACTCTAGCCCCTTAACTTTTCATGCGATCTTAACCAAACTTGGCAAAAGTCTTTATATCTATGAAAGCTCAGATGAGTATGACAACCGGCTATATCGAAATAGTAACACCAGAATTATTGCCCTTGAATTAATGAAAATGCTATATTTTGCATTGTGAACACCTTCATTTATAATTTGATCTACACCAAACTTTCACAGATTGTTATTATCAATGAAGGCTTGGTTATTTTGAAAACCAGCCAGATCGGATCTGAAACACCAGAGATGTGGCCTTTGTTTTTTTTCTGGAAAATGCCATTTTATACCTCGTAAAACATCTAGCACCTTCATTTATTATTTGATCTTAACCGAACTTGCACAGATTGTTATTACTAATGAAAGCGCGGACAAGTTCGAAAACCAGCAATATTGGATCTGTAACATCGGAGTTATGGCCCTTGTTCTGCTGAAAAAATGCAATTTTCTGTGACCACTACCAAACTTACACAGATTGTTAATCTGAATGAAAGCTCGTAGAAGTTTGAACACCAGCCAGATCGGATCAGTAAGGCTAGGTTGATGGCCCTTGTTTTGCTAAACAAAATGGCATTTTCTGCATGGTGATCATTTTAGCACATTTATTTAGTTTGAAAACCCAGCGAGATCGGACTAGTAACACCAGAGTTATGTTTAGTTAAAAATGCTGTATTTTGCCTCGTTAAAATAATAGGGCTTTCATTTTTCATCCCAACTTTGCCAAACTTTACCAAGTTGCTAATATCAATAAAAACTTGAACAAATTCGACAACCAGAAAAATTGGATAAGTAATATCAGAGTTATGGCCCTTGATTTAGTTAAAAATGTTGCATTTAGCCTCGTTCAGACGATAGGGCCTTCGTTTGGCTGGAATTCAACGAAAGTTTGCAGGGATGATCAGTATCAAGCCTAGTTGTGCATATCGTCCTCGTGTTCCGGTTGAGTGATTTTGGCAGATTTATGGCACATTAAAGGTTTTAGTACACAAACACTTTGTCCGTACTAGTTCTCCTGAACCCCTGGCTGAATTTCAACGAAATTTTGCAGGGATAATCAGTACAAAGCATATATGTGTATATCATCACCGTGTTCCGGCTGTACGATTTGTAGCGGAGTTATGGCCCTTTAGGTCTCACACCACACTTCGATTTTACTGTGTTAGCCATTGGGAATAAAGTCCAATTTTCCATTCTGAATGAAACATTTGCAGTCTAAAAGTATTTTTTTGGTAAAATACAGTTATTGCTGCTCATAAAAATCCACAAAATCTGGTACATAGTTCACTTTTTTTTTAATGTTAATAGTGTCAGGCAAGGTACTCTTTTCGGCTTTCACTAAACAGTTTGCACCTAAATTCATACGCATTTTGAGCATCCACAAATGTGTCACATTTTGCTGTCAGTGTCGTCTAATCGCTGTTTATCCAATCTCACACTATTGTTTTCTCACCTGCAACAGTAAAAGAACGTATTCATGGGCAATTATTAAAAATATCTCAAACCAAAGAACAGACCCCTACATGTTATGGTGTAAGAATCATCCTATAGTCACATGCAAGGCAGATAACTGTGTAGTGAGACCGTTATAGGTTTTAATACACAAACTTTGTCTTGACTAGTTCTCCTAAACCCCTGGCCGGATTTCAGCGAAACTTGAAAAAGTTTATCAATATCAAAACTAGGTGTGCATACTGTCGCCGTGTTCCTGTTGAATGATTTTTGGCAGCGTTAAAGGTTTTAATATACAAACTTTGTCGGGATTAGTCTCATCTGAACTCATGGCGGGATTTTAGCGAAACTTTTTAGGGATGATCAGTACCAGGCCTAGTTGTTCATGTCATCGCTGTGTTACTTATGAATATTTTTTGGCAGAGTTTTGGCTCTTTAAAGGTTTTAGTACACAACATTTTCCGGACTAGTTTTCCTGAACCCCTGGCCGGATTTCAACGAAACTTTGCAGTAATGATCAGTACCAAGCCTATTTGTGCATATCATTGCCGTGTTCCGGTTAAATGAATTTTGACAGAGTTATGGCCCCTTATACACAAACTTTATCCATACTTGTTTTCCTAAACCCCTGGCTGGATTTCAGTGAAACTTGGTAGGAATGTATATTGATGTCGTGTTCCCACCACAAACTCCATATAGCCAGTAGAGTGATGCTGGCCCTCTTGAGCCTCTTGTTAATGTGGTTTTCGGTTTAACATGTACTAGTGTCACAGAAAGCAGGGATACAGAGAAAGATAAATGTGTTGAAATGTAATCATTGTAAAAAAGCAAATATCGTATGCTGGTTATTTTAAAACTAAAAATAATTGTATTGACCCTCGCTACAATATATTGTTAAATTAATAAAACCGACGTGAATGGTTCTTTTTTGGCATTGCTCAAGCTATTCGTGAGTCTAACGACACGGCTGATGCAATAGGTCCAGAACCAATCACTTTAAGTTCACTTTGTCATGTTATGTTATTGTTGAAAATTACATTTACTTTCATATAGTCTCTTATAATTTCTTAAGAATGGCATAGTTAAAAGCATATTTAATGTTTTATTGTATATGATACTGTACTTTGACGAGACTTTAATAAACTATAAAACCTATGTTCGTGACATGTAGCCGAATTAATGTAGTCGATAGGCTAAAACAATATTTTTCGAGCACCTCTGAGATTAGCTGATTAATTGGGTTAGATGCGCTACTAGTCTGTAAAACCTCGATAAATATCGGTTCACGTGTTTTATTCGTTTTCGTGTAACTGACTGACATAATCAATGTCCCTACCTTCTTAACTTGCCCAGTTAACCATAAACAGGTTTTACAGAGAAACTTAAGCCCTCGCTTATAATAACGTGCCATTGTACCATTGACTTATCTTCTTTGCTGTATATAGAAATGATTTATTCCAAAAAGCAAACAAATTCTCGATTGTATCTATTCAACATTTTAAAATACATATTAGTCACAAGATCTAGGGTTCTCCAATAAACAATTAAATAAAAATGATAGGTCATGTAAGAAGTCACTCCATTTAATGAGGTTAACTGATTCGATTCATCCTATTTCTACTTCGCTTTCATATCTATGTCAGTTTTACGTAAGAAACGATAACGAGCTGTCAAAAGTATGCATTTCAACTAGTATATCACAATCACTATTTGATTCTTCACACGAAGGTACAACTACTTTGGTGCACTAACACCTTAAACAGAACCAAAACAATGTTCTAACAAAAGAGAAGTTTTTCACAAAAATCGAGATTGATAATAGATGTATGCTACATATTTATGTTTGTATATATATTAAACACACTTCTTAAAATCTTCAAAATGTCATATTTAAGGGTGGCCGGGTAGGTGGGTAGGAGACCGATCTAATTGTGTCAAACCTAACAAACATTTTTATGAAGATACAATTTTGAAAACATGTTACCATGTTTATACATGTTTATACAAATGAATAATAGTTCAATTAAAAAGTTACCCAAGCACGTCATTCGAATACCTCCAACAAGGTGAATCCCTAATTTACGATTGTTACAGACGAAATATGACTTAGTCTTTTGACTGTTACTTGTGATATGCAGGCTTCATAACCGCTGCTCCCAACTAAATTCCATTATGTTTATTTCGCTCTTCGGGGCATTTAATTTTATTAGATACTGGGACCATACGCCGTACGACATGGGGAAGCAATAAACTCCATGTCCACCGCCATATGCATGCCATCTTCGGGATGGTTAAAATGTTGTACTATTGATTTTATTAATATTGAGTTCTGCTCAACCCGGGGCTAGAGGGCGTGAGCGGTAGCTAGCATATTTCACTACCGCTCTTGAACAGTCTCAATCAAACCGAAACTGCAATATTTCGTATGTGTCGCTTTCGGCCGTTTCCAAAGGTCCATTATCATACTCTCTTTTAAATGCTCAAACCGTGCGCGATTTCCGTTTCTCTTTATACCAATAAAAGCTCGAACAAGTTCAAAAACCAGATAGATCGGATAAGTTACACCAGAGTTATGCTCCTTGTTTTACTAAAAAATCCATATTTGGCTTATGTTACCCGTATGTGTCCATTATGCATGCATTATAAATATTCTGCCATTTAAGGTCAAACTTATTTAAAATTACTGTAATCGTTTATTTATAAAAAAATGATACTATTTTGGAATCTTAGAATAGTTTGGACTAATGTGAATATTTTGGATATCAAATCTAAACATGGTAGGACTTTAAAACACTTTAGGTTTTTAATAAAATTGGATTAGAGACATATTGGATTATCATTGAATTTATTTGTGGTATTGAAGTACTGAAGTATTGTATTGTTTCAATAAATTTGTTGATGGTATTTTAAAGATTTCTGTTGCTGGTTTTGCACGTCGTTCTAGTTGCTATCGCTAAAACTGTAGTACCGTCAATTTGTGTTTGATCTTTATCAAACCTTCACAGTGTTTTATTATCTGTAAAAGCTCGGACATGTTAAAAAACAAGTTATTTCGGATTACTAACAGCAGAGTTATGGCCCTTGATTTATTGAAAAATGCTATAGTTTGCTTCGTTAATACACTAGATCCTTCATTTTTTATCTTTGGTAAAATGTTTATGCTGTTAAAAGCTTAGACGAAATAGAAACACTTGAATTATTTAAAGCAAAAACAAATGAACAAGATGCAAAGATGTGGCCCTTGATGGGATAAAAAAATGTTATGTTTTGCTTTATTACCGCTGTAGGTTGTTCATTGTTCATCCGATCTTTACCCGATCTTTACCAAACTTGTTTTGAACGTTAAAATACAACGGTAGCTTGTAAATAAACAAATCCCCGCAAGGTAATATTATCTAGCAAACAGGGCAGCACTAATAGGCAATATAAGTACAACACATAGATGATCATAAATATATGAACATAAAAAAAGGCAAGAAAGCCTCAATGAAAGTACTCAATGGTACTTGAGAGCAGAGTAGATTTCTTTATGATATAAAGAAGGCAGAGCAATAAAAGAAACACTATTAAGGGTACGACAAGAGATAATTTAAGACAAACATCCAACGCTACCGTCCTTTGAGGATTTAGGTAGTCGTCATCATAGTGTCCACAATCTGTCCGGTCATTGCACAATCAAAGAGGAAAGCATAGTTGCGAACTTTAAATGGATCAACCATTAAACATGCAGAGCGTTGTAAAATGATAGGGTCATAACCTCTTTTGATAAACTCTTTAAAAGTTTATTAAAGATTGTATAAAAGTGTTCATGGCCGAATATCTTACCACGTTTATGCATCACGTCACCATAGATATCAGGTTATGATAATCCTTGTCGCATAAAAGTTCTCAAATTGCATTTATATTTTAAAAGTAGATCAGGGTTTTTGAAGTTAATGTTAACAGTAGCCTTGATGAAATAGCATTTTAGTTATACACAGGTTACGCAAAGGTTAAAGTCATCAAATATACTACAAGCGCTAGAAAAACGAATAAGTTGAGAAACATAAACCCTATATAATATTGGTCTGGGAACATCCTCGTCTAAATAGGGATAATTAACGATATCGATATGGAAATCACCTCTCTTTGAGATGCAAAGTGAGAGATGGAAATCGGGGAAAGAAGCCTCAATATCAGAATTTTTAGCTTTGTGAAGTATATTTTCTTTATGATATAAATGATTTACCACAGTAGAAAGGAAAGGGTTGCAAATGTGTAATATGTCATCCAGATACCGAGATTTGTCATTAAAGGCGTCGATGACATCACCCTGCGTATCTTGTATAAGATGCAAAATAAAACAATATTTCCTATCAATACGAGTCTGTAACAACAGGTTCACAGTTAATACCCATACGGATATAAACAATTTGTCTATAAACAGTAATATCATACCTGACGGAAATATATCTAATTGGAATATAAGTGATTCACAGACTTCTTGATAAAGAAATATAAAAATATCGGACAGGGAAAGCAGCATTCAAGGACGACAATCAACCACAAAACACAAAAACAAACACGCAAACAGACAAACGAGAAGGCAAAAGCAATAAAAAATGCAAACGACATCACAAACACAAAAGGGTTGACAATAGAGCTACGAAAAAAAACAATAGCCTAGAAAGCCACAATGAAGGTACTCAATGACTTGGCAGAAGCCAGAGCAACAAGAGAATAAACCATTAAGGGCACGGCAGGAAAGATCATAGACAAACATCAAACGCCACCGTCCCAATGGGCTTCAGGTAGGCGTCATCATAGGGTCCACATCCTGTCCAGTCATCGTACAATTAAAGAGGAAAGCATAGTGGCGAACTGTAAAAGTGTCCACCACCAAGCATGCAGTACGTTGCAAAATGATAGGGTCATAACCTCTTTTGATAAACTTTTTTTTTATATATTTCAATATTTTATTTCTTTTAATACATATATGCAAAATCAATATAACGTGTTTGACAGTACAAAAGTTACATATACATGAATGTAGTTATTCAATAGCACAGAACATTTATATTAAAGTGTCGTTTTACATGTATGTATTCCAAGAAATAAGTTACATTCAGCGGCAGAGACTAGAGGTAATAGAAATTGAGAAAATAAAACGAAAAAACAAACAAAACAAAAACAAAAACAAAAACAACACAAGTTTAACAAAGACAGTATGAAAGTGATCATGACCAAGAATCTAACGAAGTTTATAAATCACATCACCATAGAAGTCAGGTTGTGATAGTCCTTGTCGCAGAAGAGTCCTTAAATTACTTTTATATTTGGAAACAATATCAGGGTTACGATAATAAAATTTTGCAAAGGTTTTACGAAGTTTATGGTAACGGTAACCCTGATTGAGTAGCTTTTTAGTTATACAAAGATTACGAATATTAAAGTCCTCAACTCGAGTACAAGCTCTTGAAAAACGAATAAGTTGAGACACATACATCCCATAAGAAGTTGCTCGGGGAACATTAACAATGTCAAAATTAAAATCATCTCTCTTGTCATAGATTTTGCAAATTATTTTACCATTTTCAATCGAGAGATCTAAATCAAGAAAAGAAGCGTTATTATCAGATATATTAGCTTTGTTAAGCTGAAGTTCTTTAGGATAAATATTATCAACCATAGTTGGAAAGAAAGGGTTGTCAATGATCAGTGTGTCATCCAGATACCGAGAGGTGTCATTAAAAGCTTCAATAACATCTGCCTGGGTATCTGGTGAAAGACTCAACATGAAATCCCTTTCATAGCAAAATAAAAACAAATCTGCGACAAGTGGTGCACAGTTCGTACCCATAGGGATACCAACAATTTGTCTATAAACGGTGGTACCATACCTGACGAAAACAGTATCTAATAGGAAGATGAGTGCTTCACAAACTTCATAGCAAGTCCACATAGTATAATTGTCTAAACTGCCGTTAGTAAAAAACGCTTTAATATTATAACATGCCAAAAATGTAGTATTTTCTCTAGCGAATGATTTTTGAATAAGAGAAATTAGCTTGTCTTTAATAAGATGATGTGGTAAGGTTGTATATAGTGTAGAGAAGTCATAAATACTTATTGATGAAACTTGACCTTTATTGAACATTTTATCAAGAACGTCTCCTGATTTTTTTATAGACCAAAACAAATTAATCCCAGAGTTTTCATAAGTTTTATCACAATATAGTTGAACGTGATCTTTAACGGCAGTAAGACAAGAAGTTAAAAGTTTGGAGATGTTTGTTGTGGTGCAGGCACTAGAATTAGAAATAAAGCGAGCCTTATAAGGATTTTTATGTAATTTAGGAATCCAGTACATGATAGGCAGTTTATTTTGCTTATCGTTTACACCAGCCTTGAAAGTAGTGCACTGAGTGATATGTGCGGAAACAACATCATCCTTAGTAGAATTAACTGGAGTATACGAATTGGTGCTGCCGAGTTCCAGAGATAAAACATTGACGTAATGTAGGCGTCAAACAATAATTACATTATTAGCTGCTTTATCTGCAGGAACTAAAACAAATTTATTATGAAATTCCTGAATTCCCGATTTTAAATTACGAAAGGAAAATCTAGGTCTCGGAGGTAGTAAAGAGGGATTAGCATTATAAAAGTGAATACGTGTATCTATAATTTTAAGAATTGGCTTTTTCCAAGTAGAAAGCGAATCTGGGTCCGCATGTTCTCTACGACACCATTTTATACTAAAATCCTCAATGGAGTGGGCGATCTGGGCACGACAGGCATTAAAATCAATAGTTGAAGGTAATCTATATTTAGGACCTTTCGAAAACAAATGCCGAATACGTTTATCAACAATATCAAAATTTCCAGTGAAGACATGACCTGCTGGAGCATATATAGCAAGTTCTCATAGTGTAATTATTTAAACTGATGTTAGTAAAAAGCGGTTTATTATTGTTATATGCCACACATTTAGTTTCAGCTCCACTGGCCGAAAGCCAGAAGGGCTTAAGGAATGACGTGTTTTTAGTCGTCCGTCCGTCCGTTAACTTTTGCCTTGTGAACACGATAAGGACTTCAGTTTTAATTTGATATTAACCTGACATATTTGTGAGTTTCTTTATATCGATAAACTCTCGGACAAGTTTGAAAACCAGCAAGATTTGATTAGTAGCACCAGAGTTATGCCATATGTTGCATTGTGAAGACTGTATAACCTTCATTTTGCATTGGATCTTTACAACTTGGCCAGATTATAAAAGCTCGGAAAAGTTCTCGTGTCAATAACACCAGCGTTATGGTTTGTGTTTGAATTAAAAATGCTATATTCTGCCTTGTGAACCTTCTACCACCTTCATCTTATATTTGGTCTTTACGAAACTTAAACTTAAAGGTTAATATACGGTCATGGTGTGCCTTTTGTCGATTATAGCACAGCTTGTGCCCTAATGGCCCGAGGGCTTTAGCATATATTACATACCTTACTATAAATGGAGAAGAAGAACAAAACGGTACGATTTAAACATATAAATAGTCCTAAATACAAACAATAGTTTTGCAACTAAATAAATTATGTTCAATAATAAATTACTTTTAAATCATTTTTCTGCCTTGTTTTTAAAAAACACGTCCGTCACTATAATGATTTATTTCAACGTTTCAACGTTTATTTGAAAACAATTTATAATTGGTATTGAACATTGCATTCGAGTTCAACGTCTGCTCCTGCGCTCTGTAGGTCTCTACTATGACGTTTTTGGTGCTTGATGGCGTTGACTTCGTGTTGCTTGATGACGTCGACGTCTTCGCGTGCGAACAGTTTGTTGCTACTGTGCCGATTTTCCATAATCCATAATGGCACAGTGTGCCGATTATGGAAGTTGCAAAAGGAGTGATAAACAAAGTTTAATGTTATTATTTATAGTAAGGCATGTAAACAAATTGTTAATGTTAATGAAAGCTCGAAGAAATTCGAAAACCAGCTATATCATATTATTAAAAGTAGATATAAAAGCCGAGTAGGAAATGTAGCATTCAAAGACCACAGGCAACCAAAATATGCATAATGAAAAAAAAACAGAAATAATTACTATTATTACATATACACCTAAATATAATAACAAAATGAGCATATATTTGCAAAATAATCAACTCGCGCACGTGCTGTTATTGAGGCACAGGGGCCAAAAATCCATATGATATGGATTTTTGGCACACCCAAATCCATATTGACACACCCTATGTATAGAATGTATCTCGATTTTCTTTCTTAAATCTACAGCATTATCTTCAGAAATAATGCATGTACCTTCTGAATTCCATGGAAACAGAACGTTTTGCACTTGGCTGAAAAAACGTTGGAGGCGTTGTCAAACCGTATTTTGACACTAGATGGTTTAATAACAATGTTAAATAGGCAAAAAATGCATCGCAGTCAGTGAGGAAGACACTAAGGAATATGTAGAAAGCATGAAAAATCCCAACACGAAGACGAAAACCAAATTCGACTTGAAAAACGTTCAGGATTGGCTGCTGAGCATTTGAGAAAAACGTTGCATTGGAGAAGGTTCAACAGAATATGTACCTTGCCAGGTTGTTCTTAAATATTCGGACAACTCCGAAGCACTTATCAACTCTATGTGGCTGAATAATACTCTGCATTTTGGATTGATATGAAGACAAGAGCACACTACCATGTTGTGGGGTGACCTGGATTTGGGTGTAACCACCACGGGCAGGGAGTTGTTGTCATTTACAGAACGGGCCACTAAAACCAGGAATGGTTCTACGACTGATCCGTGGAAATTCATCCCAAAGATGTTCGACCAACCAGGTAATCTATTTATTTTAAAGAAAAATTAAATGTTTTATAAATCGCTAAAATACACCACGATATATACACACCACGACATACCTTAAAATAGTGTATTTGTCTTATCATGTATAGATTTAGGCCTAAAGGAGGAAAAATTATATTTCCTAGAGTGAAATCCTTATTCATGTTTAGAGAAATAATAATAATAATTATTTAATCATATATTTGCACGTGATTCTTTTTCCACTCTCTCTATATTTTTTTTATCTTATTCAGGTGACCCATGTTGTCCTGTGTACCTTTATAAGGCATATGCAGGCGAGAGGCCTGAGCGTATGTGTCAACCAGGTTCAAATTTCTACCTTTCTACTAATCCACACTTTGGAAGAAATTGTAATAATGGAGCCCTGTGGTTTGTATGTGCTCCTATGGGGAAAAATAAACTTGGACAGATTGCCAAAACAATGAGCGAGAAAGCTGGATTTACATCACGACACGTGAATCACTCGGGCAGAAAAAACATGCGTAGCAAAATTGCTTGATGCAAACAGACCACCAGCTGAGGTTGCACAATTGTCGGGACACAAAAGCCTTTTGTCATTAAATCATTATAACTCTTTAAACCTAGACAAACAAAAAAAAATGTCAACCATTGTCCATGGTCATTCTGATACTAGTCGAGCATTAAGACACACCGTCCAGTCCGATTCGGTGGTTTCTGTTCCACGACCCTCTGCAGGAGATGATGCCAATGGCGTTGATTTTTCTTTTCAGCCTGTTCCAAGCACATCAGAAGCTTGATTCTGACGAGGAATTGAATTCTGCCTCCCAAGAAATTGAAAATGCATTGAATATTATAAAGCAGTTTAAAGAAAAAAATGAATCAAACATTCCAAAGAAATAGAAAAAGATCGGACAGGGCAAGTAGCATTCAAGGAGGACAGTCTACCACAAAACACAGAAACAAACACGCAAACAAGAAGGCAAAAGTAATAATAAATGCAAACGACATCACAAACACAAAAGGGTTGACGATTTTCTACGCGCACAATCCTCGCTATTATCCTGTCTTCAGCGCCCAAATAGACAAGACATTGACAAGTCAAAGTTTCCAACCACAGTCGCTGTTTACCAACTGCAGATTCAACCATGCTGTCACCATTGTATTCAAGAAGTAGATCATAATTATGTTTTTATAAGAACATTATTTGTTAAAGTGGATTTATTTGTTGCAATTATTTGATTAAATGTAATTATTTGATTTTGTTCAGATGGCGTGATAATCATACGCAAATGTGTTTAAAAATAAATGAAATATACATTAAAAACTTTTTTTGTTTTGTTTTGGATATTTAGTTACCTCTAATGATGAATAAAAGGCAAGATATGACATGACAAACATAAAAGCGTTGAATTAGGTAGCTGTGATCATGTGTCAATCGTAAGTCCGGTCATGGCAATCAAAGAGGAAATCATAATGGCGAGCTGTAAATGGGTCAACCACTAAACGTGCAGTGCGTTGCAAAATGATAGGGCAATAACCTCTTTTGATAAACTTTTAACACGTTTAAGGAGGTTGACTGTGAAAGGACGTAGTGTTGAGTTTGTTGTTAAATTGATATTTAAAAGCTGCTTTGGTATCATTTAGATTTTGAAACAACGATTAGTTTTCGATTACACACATATATACATATCTTTCAAAACATATACAAACAATTGTAATTCTCTTTCGTCTTTTTACTTTAAAAAGCAAACATCTATGGACGTGCCACACACACCTTTTGACATAGCAATAAAACAAAATAATGTGCATGATCTCCTCACTCCCTTTTACCTACACATAACTTTTTTTTACATTAACTTAAAACATTTCTTTTGTATTGAAGGATCCATATATTTTGTGTATATTACTATTTCCATATTTTTGTCAAATCAACAAATAATTGAATAATTTGCATAATCCCCTTATTGCCGTCTACTAACATGCCAAGTCTCCGTTGACACACCGGAAGGGGACTATTAAATAAGTGTCAAAAGCTTTTTAATAGCGGCATATCTTTGTGTTTACGAATATCTTGCTCTTTGCCTTATAAGTGTAGATCGTTTTGAATGCGTGTTTCAGTGTTTTCTGTGAATGGTTTCTTGTTCGATATGTGTATCTACTTGTAAATGTGTTTTTGTATTAATCGTTTGTTTAGTACCCTTTGAGGAAGGCGTAAAGATGAAACCTATCTTAGGATTTATAGCACTGTTAACATTATAATTTTTCAAAATGTATTTACTCTGTCCTTCGTGGATCCATTGTTTTTGAAAGTTATTCTGTTCAATGTAAGGTTTCATGCAATACCTGCTAGTATTCTGGAGCACTGGATCTTGGAGGATTCCTGGAACATAGGCATTTAAAAATATATATATGAGACAATTATCAAAAAAAATTTAGGATATTTACACATATATATTTATTTTTTTCCTGAAAATGTTACATGTCTTTGTACTCCTGAAGAAGGCGTAAAGCTGAAAGTGCTCGAGTCTATATTTTAGCTAGTATACACGCTAGCTAAGATTTTTTATTTTACTTTGTTGATAGCACTGTAAATGATAATTTTCCACATTGTATTTTAACAAATTAGTCTATCATTTAGTATCCTTTCTGGATCCAGTGTTTGTGAACGGTGTTCTGTTCAATGTATGATTTTCTCTACTATATATATATTCTTACTCTCTCTTCATAACTATATGTCAGCGTACAGTTTTACCCTCATCCAACCAGATATGTTCTTTTATTAGTATCACATTTGGCTCCAGAGTGTCCATTCAAAAGCAATCCCTGAAACACTGTCAAACGATAAGTTGTTTTTTAAAGAGTTTTATTTAAACTTCCGTGTATTTTAGTGTTTTTTTGTTCTGTATTTGTTCTTTTCGTGTTTGTGTACCCCTGATGAAGGAGTAAGCCGAAAGCGCTTGGGTTTTTATAAAATGTAGCACTGTATACATATTTTTTCCCCGTCTATATTTATATATGTATATTCACAGTATCCCCACAATCCGGCACCTTTCATTGTCACTGTCTCAATATAGCTGTGTGTGGTTGAATGCTTAAATGTGGCCCACTCATATGAGCTATAATTGTATGTATGTATGCGTCTATATGTTAATTGTGTCTCCATACGAGTGTGTTATGATGTAGAGATACAGTTCATCAACGTGTGTTGCAGCTACCTTTTTTAAGGAGTAATGGCATACGCTTGATTTCTGTGTATCTCGTCATAGCTAGGCGCCCTGCCGTAGTTCGTCCGAAGGTTGTCTGTCCTTCCTTGGTAGTTCACAAATATTTCTCCCTATATATATATTATATATCAAGCAATGGGACGCATAAGGTGCTCATTTAGCCATTACTACACATATAGTACACTATAGAACTTAATGACGTCCATGTATGCCTGGATAGTATAGATGTGTTTATTTCTTGTTTTTGCATACCTCTGTAAAGTGATAATTGTCCAGAGTATAAGATAATGAATTTAAATTTCAAAAATGAGTCGAGATTTTCTAAACTTACTATTCTGTTTATAGAGTAGGTATATGTGTTGCAAGCAGGAATAATTCCCTTACCGAATCTACATATACAAACATATAAGTGACTTATATGCAACTTATATGTAACTTATATGTCACATATACTTCGCATATAAGTCACTTAAAATCTTGCCTAAGTGAGTTATAAGTGTAAGTGGCTTACATGTCCAGATCACGGAGACGTATAAGTCACTTATATGCCACATATATGTGAAGCTGATATTGGGGAGCATTTATACGCCAGTTAAATGAAAGTGCCAAAAAGTGCAATGTCAAAAGGCTTAAAGGAATAAAGATGACATACTGCGAGAAACACATTCATTTTGTGAGTTTATTGAAGGAGTTATTAGAAATACTTTTTATATTTTCGAAATGTGGAAAGTATTTTGTTGTAATTTTAAATATATTGAAAAGTGAAACCAACTCTGCTTAGGATATTGTCAACAGAAGACATATAGTTTAGGCTGGTAAGTACATTATGCTTATTTCTATATTTACCAATTATTATTTTACAAAAACAAATCCCGTTTAGGCTCCACTGATCATATTAACTAGTTTTATGTAGTTAATTTATATGTTGGTATAAATACATACATATGTTAAATGGTTCCAAAGAGCAAACGTTTGAGGGATTAACTTGTATGTCACCTAAAGTATATGATATTAAACATGTCATTTAAATAACATTGTTGGATCCATATAATTTATTCGCAGACGGGCATAACCTGTCTATCCTCAAAAGTATGTTAAAAAACCAGGAAAATACATCCAGTAATATATATTCTTGACTTTTATTTTTTATTCATAATTGAATATTTTCAGAGAGATAAAAAAACAGAAAGCGAAATAGAGCAGAAGAAGCCAACAAAAAAGCATTGGAAAACAAGCTGCCTCAACATGACTGCTATATTTATGTTGTGTTTCATTTCGATCAACCGATAATATACTAATAAATTAAAATTAATAAGCTTTCTAGTATGTTATGACGTTTTATTTTACCTGTTGTTATCATTCTTTTGGATTGAATTTGACCTACTAGTGGATATATGTCACTTATATGGTCACATTTTGGTCAAGTATATGCAACATATAAATCACTTATAAGTCGCATATAAGTCACTTATAAGTGACATAGTACTTGGCATATAAGTGGCTTATAAGTGAGTTACATGACTTACATCTCATTTGCATTTAAGATCAATATAAGTTACTAAATATATGTTACTGACCTATGTCAAGTATAAGTTACATATGTTACTGACCTATGTCAAGTATAAGCGACTTACATGTTACTGGCCTATGTCAAGTATAAGTTACATATATGTTACTGGCCTATGTCAAGTATAAGTTACATATATGTTACTGGCCTATGTCAAGTATAAGCGACTTATATGTTACTGGCCTATGTCAAATATAAGTTACATATATGTTACTGGCCTATGTCAAGTATAAGTTACATATATGTTACTGGCCTATGTCAAGTATAAGCGACTTATATGTTAATGGCCTACGTCAAGTATAAGTTACATATATGTTACTGGCCTATGATAAGTAGAAGTTACTTATATGTTACTGGCCTATTTCAAGTATAAGTTACTTATATGTTACTGACCTATGTCAAGTATAAGTTACATATTGTGTTACTGGCCTATGCCAAGTAGAAGTTACTTATATGTTACTGGCCTATTTCACGTATAAGTTACTTAAATGTTACTGACCTATGTCAAGTATAAGTTACATATTGTGTTACTGGCCTATGTCAAGTATAAGTTACATATATGTTACTGGCCTATGATAAGTATAAGTTACTTATATGTTACTGGCCTATGCCAAGTAGAAGTTACTTATATGTTACTGGCCTATTTCAAGTATAAGTTACATATATGTTACTGGCCTATGATAAGTATAAGTTACTTATATGTTACTGGCCTATGTCAAGTATAAGCGACTTATATGTTACTGGCCTATGTCAAATATAAGTCACATATATGTTACTGGCCTATGTCAAGTATAAGCGACTTATATGTTACTGACCTATGTCAAGTATAAGCGACTTATATTTTACTGGCCTATGTCAAGTATAAGTAACATATATGTTACTGGCCTATGTCAAGTTTAAGCGACGTATATGTCACTTATAACTCAAACTATGAGTGACTTATATTTATTTTCTGTAAGGGAATTGGAACCCCAAAAGCTGCGCGGAAAATTACAATTCGATAGTATTTATTTGCGCCCTGATGTTTAAGATTTTCAATGGAAACTTTGTTAAACATTGCAGTGAATGACTACAACACAGACTGTTTTCCAACTGGATTGCCAGACACATGCAAAACAAACAACTCGGTTTGCATAGTTGACGAGAATGGTGGTGGGCACAAGTGTCTCTGTGACATGTGGCATGCGTATCACGAGTATGCTGAAAGTAATGATACCTGTCTTCCAAGTAAGTTATTACAATTCTGCTGTAAGTGAATAAAATTACCGAACCACAAATGAATTGTTTCAAAATTGCCATTTGAATAAATTAATATGTAAAATGCATTACTGTCCTTGTTTGATACGCCATTGATTAGTAACACTATGGTGAACACCAAAAAGATATAAAGTCATTATTGTATGAACGTATTTTGCAATGTAAACCAATATCAATACAAATGGTCCCGCCTAGAGTTTCACCCACTTTCACATAATATATATTAAGATCAATATCCTTCAATGTGTATTTATGTCAACGTGATTTCACAATGGCCGCCTTTAACTAGAATAGCACAAGCCTTAAAACAGTGTTCTCGTTGAGATCGAATGGTGCGAGAAAAGTTGTTGTGTAATTAAAGTTCTGTTAGCATAACATGCATAACATGGCACATCCTCTGGGTTTGAATGAAGTCAAAAACAAAACACAAAATTGTTTTGCCCGCCATTAGCCGGGAGTACTATGAAATCAATTAGTATTTATTTACAAGTCGGTTTTACAACAGAGTTACATAGGCTGCAACGAGCTTGTGTACCCAACTTACATAATTAGGATAAATAAAAAAGTGCATACCTATTAGCAGAACATTTAAGACAAAATATTTCCAGCGGGTTTAACCTTGTGGCCTTTTTTGCCACTGACCGTTTCAAGTCGGTAGCGACTTTGTGTAAAACGATTATGTCATATACATTGCCATTGATTTATCCTTGTAATTTTTGTTTGTTTTTATGTGACTTTGGTTGACTGTGGTCCTTGAATTTACTTATATTGTGCAAGATCAAACTCTTCTGTTTGGGACTTGCAACACATCAAAACTGCGAACCTACGGACCTTGGTATCGATGATCTTCGAGTCCCGCCCACCATGTATTGATCTGGGACAATACGAACCCGGTGGAATTATTTTTTTCTTAATTTAAATGTTTTTTTTTTTCAGTGACTGCGTCCAGTGAATGCACGTCCCGTTGAACATTTAATTTTCCATATGCTAGTGTAATTAAACACATATACAGTCATGCTATTAAACACAGGGCAGAGCTGTTATTATAGACGTGTATGTAGACGTGTATGGCTAATCCTATACGACAGTAGTTGAGAGACGAACCTAAACAACACAGAACAATACATCTTGTATAGTCCTGATTGCCAATATATAACTACAGCAAGAC